>CM053594.1:324709653-324757796 GCA_028646575.1 Pseudocheirus occidentalis
GTAAGAAGGCAGGAATCATACATCTATGCATATAATCGACCACGGCTGGACTTTGTCCTGCCTGGCAAACCATTCTTGATCACTCTGGAATCTGACAAACAATACATAGCCATCTCCTCATGTTATTACTCGAAAAGAGAGACACCTTCTTCAGTTGAAAATCTTTGTCTACGTGTAAAAGTACCAAAAGTGTGTACAGTCATGGGAAAGAAGGCACATTTCTTCAATTCCTGAAGTTTAATGCCGTTTTCCTAAGCCATAATCAACCAAGAGTAGGATACCCCCCCTTCATGGTTGATTGAGTCATGGAAGGGAATTTCTTCGGGAGAAAAGCCCTTCTTCTACCAGGGAAGTACCATGATGTGGGGCCAAACACCTCATAGAATTCGCATATTATCAATTCCTTACCTGCACTAATATTCATGTAAACCTATTATCAAAAAAATGAAAAGAATCATACACACATTCAAATAATACTCATTAAAGGGACTTTTTCCGCCTTGCGAACGGTTTCTGATAATTCTAGAATCAAACATGTAATGCACTGAAATCTCTTCAAGGTAATAGTACAAAAGAGACACAGTGTCGTCGTTTGAATGTACCTTGATATATTTGAAAAGGTCAAAACCTGTGTATATACCTTGCAAGGAAGACACTAGTCTTCATTTGATGACCATCCGTGCATTCCTGATAAGCTAGAAACTACAAAAAGAGGATACCACAAGCCATGGTTCTGCCACTTCTGAAAAGTATTTTCTTCAGGTGAAAACTTGTACCTAGATGTATGATTCCTAACTTCTTTGTTAATGCTGGGTTTACCTGTGTGGTAGTGCAGGTAAGGAACTGAGGAAATGTGTATTCTATGCATAGTCTGGCCCCTCATTGTGGCCGTTTAAATGTAGAGGAAGGGCTTTTCACCTGAAGAAATTCCCTTCCATGTCTCCCTCCACCAAGAAAGGATGACATCCTCCTCCACCATTCATGGTTCAGGCAGTTATGGAAAGGATTTTCTTTACGTTCAAAGCCCATACAATACAGGAAAAATTCCACAATGTGGGGCCAGATTACGCACTGAGTCCAAATATTTTTAGTTCCTGACCTGCACTCAAATTTAGGTAAAACTGATTTCAAAAAGAAGGAAGGAATCATACATCTATGCATCTAATCGTCCTTGGAGGGACTTTCACCTGCCTGACGAATATTTTTGATCACTCTGAAATCTGACAAATAATGCATAGCCATATCCTCATTTTACTACTGTAAAAGAGAAAAACATTCTTTAGGTGAATATCTTTGTCTACCTTTCAAAGACAAAAAGTGCGTACAGGTATTGCAAAGAAGTCACCTTTTTTTCATTTCCTTTACTTTTATGCCCTTTACCTAAGCCATAAAAAACCAAGAGTATGATACCATCCGTTCATGGTGGAACGAGACGTGGAAGTGACTTTCTTCAGGTGAAAAGCCCTTACTCTATTTGGAAAAGGTCTCAAATATTCCCATATCATGAATTCCTGACCTGAACTAATGTTCATGTAAACCAGCATCAAAGAGGAGGAAGAAATCATACATGTATGAAACTATTGTTTATTGGAGGGACTTAATTCTGCCTCAGAAACAGGTTCCGATGAGTGTTGAATCAGACACATAAGGCACAGCCATCACTTCAAGCTACCGCTACAAAAGAGACACACTTTCGACAGCTGAAAATACTTTCCTTTACCTGAGAAATACAAAAAGTGTGTATAGATTTTGCAAAGAATACACGTGTCTTCATTTCTTGACTTTCAGTGCCCGTCTGCTAAGCTAGAAACAACCAAAAGGAGGATGCCACCATTCATGGTTCAGGCAGACATGAAAAGGATTTTCTTCAAGTTAAAAGCTCATACATAGATGCATGATCCCTTCCTTCTTTGTTGATGCTAGCTTTATCTGAATTGTAGTGCAGGTGAGGAAGTGACAAAACGTGTATTCTGTGCGATGTCTGGCCCCTATTGTGGCAGTTTCCCTGTAGAGGAAGCCCTTTTCACCTGAAGAAATTCACTTCCATGTCTCCCTAGAACAAGAAAGGATGGCATCCTCCTCCACAACTCATTTTTCAGCCAGTCATGAAGAGGATTTTCTTTACGTTCAAAGCCCCTACTATACATGAAAATGGAACAATGTGGGGCCAGATTATGCATAGAATACACTTTTTCTTCAATTCCTGACCTGCACTCCACTTCAAGCAAAACTAGCTTCAAGAAAGAAGGAAGGAATCGTATATCTATGCATCTAATCGTCCTTGGAGGGACTTTCTCCTGCCTGGAGAATATTTTTGATCACTCTGGAATCTGACAAATAATGCATAGCCATGTCCTCATCTTAGTACTCGATAGGAGAGACAGTTTCTTCAGTTGAAATCCTGTGTCTGCCTGTAAAAGGACAAAAAGTGTGTACAGGCATCGCAAAGAAGACACGTTTCTTTATTTCCTCAACTTTAATGCCCTTTCCTAAGACAAAATCAACCAAAAGTAGGACACCATACTTTGATGGTTGAACAAGACATGGAAGGGATTTTCCTCACTTGAAAAGCCCTAACTCTACCGGGGAAAGGCCACAATGCGGGTCCAAACACTGTACAGAATAGCCATATTATCCATTCCTGAACTGCACTAATGTTCATGTAAACCTAGCATTAAAAATGAAGGAAGGGATCATATATCTGTGGATCTCATCGTCCTTGGAGGGACTTTCTCATGCCTCACGAACATTTTTTGATCAATCTGGAATCTGACATATAATTCATTTCCATCTCCACATGTTACTACTAGGAATCAGATACCTTTCTCAGTAGATTTTTTCTACTTGCAAAACGACAAAAAGCGTGTACAACCATTGCAAAGAAGGCACATTTCCTCGTTTCCTGATCTTTAATCCCCTTTTCCTGAGCCGGAAGCAACCAAGACTAGGATACCTTCCTTTCATGGTGGAACGATTCATGGAAGGGACTTTATTCGGGTGAAAAGCCCTTAGTGTACCGGGGAAAGGCCACAATGTGGGGTTAAACACCGCATAGAACTCCCATATTATCAATTCCTCACCTGCGACAAGGTTCATGTAAACTTAGCATCAATAAAGAAGGAAAGTATCATACATCTATGCAACTAATAATCAATGGAGGGACTTTATGCCGCCTCGCGAACAAGTACTGATAAGTCAAGATTTAGACACATAATGCACAGCCATCTCTTCAAGCTACCGCTACAAAAGAGACACATTTCCGTCGTTTGAATGTACCTTGGTATACATAAAAAGGACAAAAACTGTGTATTGACTCTGTAAGGAACACACGTTTCTTCATTTCCAGAACTTGAGCGCCCTTCTGCTAAAATAGAAACAACCAAAAGGAGGATACCACCATTAATGGTCCAGGCAACCATGAAAAGGATTTTCTTCAGGTCAAAAGCTCATATATAGATGCATGATACCTTACTTCTTTGTTGATGTTATCTTTACCTGATTGGCAGTGCAGGTCAGCAATTGAGAAAATATGTATTCTGTTCGTTGTCTTGCCCCTAATTGTGACCGTTTCACTACAGAGGAAATGCTTTTCACGTGAAGAACATCCCTACCATGACTCCCTCCATCATGAAAGGATGGTGTCCTCCTGCACAATTCACGGTTCAGCCAGTCTTGGAGAGGATTTTCTTTACATCAAAAGCCCATACCGCACAGGAAATCTACCACAATGTGGGGCCAGATTATGCATAGAATCCACATTTTTTTCAGTTCCTGACCTACACTCCAATTCAGGGAAAATTAGCTTCAAGAAATATGGAAGGAATCATACATTTATGCATACAATCGCCCTTGGATGGACTTTCTCCTGCCTGGCAAACATATTTTCATCACTCTGGAATCTGACAAACAAAACATTGTCATCTGCTCATTTTACTACTCGAAAAGAGAGACGCTTTCTTCAGTTGAAAATCTTTGTCTACCTGTAGAAGTACCAAAAGTCTGTACAGTCATTGCAGAGAAGGCACCTTTCTTCAATTCCTGAACTTTAATGCCCTTTTCTTAAGCCATAATCAACCAAGAGTAGGATACCCCCTTTCATGGTTGAATGAGGGATGGAAGGGAATTTCTTCAGGAGAAGAGCCCTTCCTCTACCGGCGAAGGTCCACAATGTGGGACAAAAAAACCTCAAGGAATTCCCATGTTATCAATTCCTCACCTGCACTAATGTTCATGTAAACCTATTATTAAAAAAAGGAAAGAATCATACACATATTCAACTAATACTCATTGGAGGAACTTTTTCCGCCATGGGAACGGTTTCTGATAATTCTAGAATCAGACATATAATGCACAGCAATCTCTTCAAGATAGTAGTACAAAAGAGACACACTGTCATCGGTTGAAGGTACCTTGATATACTTTAAAAGGTCAAAACCTGTGCATACACCTTGCAAAGAAGACACTTTTCTTCATTTGATGAACATCCGTGTCCTTCTACTAAGCTAGAAAGAACAAAAAGGAGGATACTACTATCCATGGTTCTGCCAGTCATGAAAAGGACTTTCTTCACATCAAGAGCTCATACATAGATGCATGATTCCTCACTCCTTTATTGACGCTATCTTTACCTGAATGGCAGTGCAGGTTATAATTGAGAAAATGTGTATTCTGTACGTTGTCCGTCCCCTCATTGTGACCGTTTAACTATAGAGGAAACGGTTTTCACGTGAAGAAAGTCCCTGCCATGATTGCAACCACCATGAAAGATGGTGTCCTCCTGAACCATTCATGGTTCATCCAGTCTTGGAGAGGATTTTCTTTACGTCCAAAGCCCATACCGTACAGGAAAAATTCCACAATGTGTGCCCAGATTATGCATAGAATACACATTTTTTCAGCTCCTGACGTGCACTCCCATTCAGGGAAAATTAGCTTCAAGAAAGAAGGAAGAAATCATACATTTATGCATATAATTGCCCTTGGAAGGACTTTCTCCTGCCTGGCAAACCTTTTTCGATCACTCTGCAATCTGACAAACAATACATAGCCATCTCCTCATGTTACCACTCGAAAAGAGAGACACTTTCTTCATTTGAAAATCTTTGTCTACCTATAAGAGTACTAAAAGTGTGTACAGTCATTTCAAAGAAGGCACATTTCTCCAATTTCTGAACTTTAATGCCCTTTTCTTAAGCCATATTCAACCAACAGTAGGATACCCCCCTTTCATGATTGAATGAGACAAGGAAGGGAATTTCTTCAGGAGAAAAGCACTTCCTCTACCGGGGAAGGGCCAGAATGTGGGGCCAAATACCTCAAGGAATTCCCATGTTCTCAATTCCTCACCTGCACTTATGTTCATGTAAGCCTATTATCAAAAAAAAGGAAAGAATCATACACATATTCAACTAATACTCATTGGAGGGACTCTACGCCTTGCAAACGATTTCTGATAATTCTAGAATCAGACATATAATGCACAGAAATCTCTTCAAAGTAGTACTACAAAAGAGACACACTGTCGTCGGTTGAAGGTACCTTGATATATTTGTAAAGGTCAAAACGGGTGTATAGACATTGAAAAGAAGACACTTGTCTTCATTTGATGACCATCCGTGGCATTCTGCTAAGTTAGAAACAACAAAAAGGAGGATAAAACAATCCATGGTTCTGCCAGTCTTGAAAAGTATTTTCTTCAGGTCAAAAGCTTTTAACTAGATGTATGATTCCTAACTTCTTTGTTAATGCTGCGTTTACCTGAATGGTAGTGCAGGTCAGGAATTGTGGAACTGTGCATTCTATGCATTGTCTGGCCCCTCATTGTGGCCTTTTCAATGTAGAGGAAGGGCTTTTCACCTGAAGAAAGTCCCTTCCATGTCTCCCTCCACCAAGAAAGGATCGCATCCTCCTCCACCATTCATTGTTCAGCCAGTCATGGAGAAGATTTTCTTTACATTTAAATCCCATACTATACAGGAAAAATTCCACATTATGGGGCCAGATTACGCCGAGATTCCAAATATTTTCAATTCCTGACCTGCACTCAAATTCAGGGAAAACTGATTTCAAGAAAGAAGGAAGGAATCATACACCTAAGCATCTAATTGTCCTTGGACGGACTTTCTCCTGCCTGGAGAATATTTTTGATCACTCTGGAATCTGACAAATAATGCATAGCCATCTCCTCATCTTAGTACTCGATAGGAGAGACACTTCCTTCAGTTGAAATCCTTTGTCTGCCTATAAAACGACAAAACGTGTGTACAGGCATCGGAAAGTAGACACATTTCTTTATATCCTCAACTTTAATGCCCTTTCCTAAGACAGAATCAACCAAAAGTAGGATACCATACTTTGATGGTTGAACGAGACATGGAAGGGATTTTCCTCACGTGAAAAGCCCTAACTGTATCGGGGAAACACCACAATGCGTGTTCAAACACTGTACAGAATAGCCATATTAACCATTCCTGAACTGCACTAATGTTCATGTCAACCTAGCATTAAAAAAGAAGGAAAGAATCATATATCTGCGGATCGAATCGTCCTTGGAGAGACTTTCTTATGCTTGATGAACATTTTTTGATCACTCTGGAATCTGACATATAATTCATGTCCATCTCCACATGTTACTACTAGGAAACAGACACCTTTTTCAGTAGATATTTTCTACCTGCAAAACGACAAAAAGTGTGCACAACCACTGAGAAGATGGAACATTTCCTATTTCCTGATCTTTAATCCCCTTTTCCTGAGCCGGAAGCAACCAAGACTAGGATACCTTCCTTTCATGGTGGAACGAGAAATGGAAGGGACTTTATTCGGGTGAAAAGCCCTTACTGTACCGGTGAAAGGTCACAATGTGGGGTTAAACACCGCATAGAATTCCCATATTATCAATTCCTCACCTGCGCTAAGGTTCATGTAAACTTAGCATCAACAAAGTAGGAAAGTATCATACATCTACGCAACTAATAATCAATGGAGGGATTTTATGCCGCCTCACGAACAAGTACTGATAAGTCAAGATTTAGACACATAATGCACAGCCATCTCTTCAAGCTACTCCTACAAAAGAGACACATTTCCGTCGGTTGAAAATACCTTGGTATACATGAAAAGGACAAAATGTGTGTATTGACCTTGTAAGGAAAAGACATTTCTTCATTTCATGAACTTGAGAGCCCTTCTGCTAAAATAGAAACAACCAAAAGGAGGATACCACCATTAATGGTTCAGGCAACCATGAAAAGGATTTTCTTCAGGTCAAAAGCTCATATATAGATGCATGATACCTTACTTCTTTGTTGACGCTATTATTACGTGAATGGCAGTGCAGGTCAGCAATTGAGAAAATATGTATTATGTGCGTTGTCTGGCCCCTCATTGTGACCGTTTCACTATACAGGAAATGCTTGTCACGTGAAGAAAGTCCCTTCCATGACTCCTTCCACCATGAAAGGATGGTGTCCCCCTGCACCATTCATGGTTCAGCCAGTCTTGGAGAGGATTTTCTTTACGTCAAAAGCCCATACCGCACAGGAAATCTTCCACAATGTGGGGCCAGATTATGCATAGAATCCACGTTTTTTTTTCAGTTCCTGACCTACACTCCAATTCAGGGAAAATTAGCTTCAAGAAAGATGGAAGGAATCATACATCTATGCATATAATCGCCCTTGGATGGACTTTCTCCTGCCTGGCAAACCTTCTTTCATCACTCTGAAATCTGACAAACAAACATAGTCATCTGCTCATTTTACTGCTCGAAAATAGAGACACTTTCTACAGATGAAAATCTTTGTCCACCTGTAGAAGTACCAAAAGTGTGTACAGTCATTGCAAAGGGGGCATATTTCTTCAATTCCTGAACTTTAATGCCCTTTTCTTAAGCCATAATCAACCAAGAGTAGGATACCACCTTTCATGGTTGAATTTGACATGGAAGGGTATTTCTTCAGGAGAAAACTCCTTCCTCTACCGGGGAAGGTCCAAAATGTGGGGCCAAACACCTCAAGGAGTTCCCATGTTATGAATTACTCACCTGCACTAATGTTCATGTAAACCTATGACCAAAAAAAAGGAAAGAATCATACACATATTCAACTAATACTCATTGAAAGGTCTTTTTTCGCCTTGTGAAATGGTCTGATAATTCTAAAATCAGACATATAATGCACAGAAATCTCTTCAAGGGAGTACTACAAAAGAAACACACTGTCGTCGGTTAAAGGTACCTTCATATACTTGAAAAGGTCTAAACATATGTTTAGACCTTGCACAGAAGACACTTTTCTTCATTTGATGACCATCCATGCCATTCTGCTAAGATGGAAACAAAAAACAGGAAGATACCACCATCCATGGTCATGAAAAGGATTGTCTTCAGGTCAAAAGCTTGTACCTAGATGTATGATTCCTAACTTCTTTGTTAATGCTGCATTTACCTGAATGGTAGTGCACGTGAGGAATTGAGGAAATGTGTATTCTATGCATGGTCTGGCCCCTCAATGTGGCCGTTTCAATGTAGAGGAAGGGTTTTTCACCTGAAGAAAGTCCTTTCCATGTCTCCTTCCACCAAGAAAGGATGTCATCCTCCTCCACCATTCATTGTTCAGCCAGTGATGAAGAGGATTTTTTTCCGTTCAAAGCCCATACTATACAGGAAAAATTTCACATTGTGGGGCCAGATTATGCACAGAATCCAAATATTTTCAATTCCTGACCTGTACTTAAATTCAGGTAAAACTGATTTCAAGGAAGAAGGAAGGAATCATACATCTATGCATCTAATCGTCCTTGGAGGGACTTTCTCCTGCCTGGCGAATATTTTTGATCACTCTGGAATCTGACAAATAAGTCATAGTCATCTCTTCATCTTAGTACTCGAAAGGAGAGACATTTTCTTCAGTTGAAATCCTTTGTCTGCCTGTAAAGGGATAAAAAATGTGTGCAGACATCGCAAAGAAGTCACATTTCTTTTTTCTTCAACTTTAATGCCCTTTCCTAAGACAGAATCAACCCAAAGTATTATACCATACTTTGATGTTTGAACGAGACATGGAAGGGACTTTCCCCACTTGAAAAGCCCTAACTCTAGCCTGGAAAGGATACAATGCAGGGCCAAACATCATACAAAATAGCCATATTATCCATTCCTGAACTGCACTAATGTTCATGTAAACCTAGAATCAGAACATACGGAATGAATCATACATCTGTGCATCTAATCGTCCTTCGAGGGTCTTTCTTATGCTTAATGAACATTTTTTGATCACTATGAAATCTGACATATAATGGATGTCCATCTCCACATGTTACTACTAGGAAACAAACACCTTTTTCAGTAGGAGATTTTTTATACTTGCAAAAGGACAGAAATTGTGCACAACCATTGCAAAGAAGGCACATTTCCTCATTTCCTGATTTTTAATCCCCTTTACCTGAGCCAGAAACAAACAAAACTAGGATACCCTCCTTTCCTGGTTGAACGGGACATGGAAGGGAATTTATTCGCGTGAAAAGCCACTACTCTACCAGCGAAAGGCCACAATGTGGGGCCAAACACCGCATAGAATACCCATATTATCGATTCCTCACCTGCGCTAATGTTCACGTAAACTTCGCATCAACAAAGAAGGAAAGTATCATACATCTATGCCACTAATAATCAATGGAGGGAACTTATGCTGCCTCGCGAACAAGTACTGATGAGTCTAGATTTGGACACATAATGCACAGCCATCTCTTTAAGCTACTGCTTCAAAAGAGACATATTTTTTCGGTTGAAAATACCTTGGTATACATGAAAAGGGCAAAAGATGTGTATAGACCTTGTAAAGAATACACGTTTCTTCATTTCCTCACCTTCAGTGCCCTTCTGCTAAGTTAGAAACAACCAAAAGGAGAATACCACCATTAATGATTCAGGAAAGCATGAAAAGGATTTTCTTCATGTCAAAAGCTCATACATAGATGCATGATTCCTTACTTCTCAGTTGACGCTATCTTTACCTGAATGGCAGTGCAGGTTAGCAAATGAGAAAATGTGGATACTGTCCGTTTTCTGGCCCATTATTGTGACCCTTTCACTATAGAGGAAATGCTTGTAACGTGAATAAAGTGCCTCGCAACACTCCCTCTATCATGAAAGGATGGTGTGCTCCTACACCTTTAATGTTTCAGCCAGGCTTGGAGACGATTTTCTTTACGTCAAAAGCCCATACCGGACAGGAAAAATTCCACAATGTGGGCCCACAGTATGCATACAAAACACACGTCTTCAGTCCCTGACCTACACTCCCATTCAGGGAAAATTAGCTTCAAGAAAAATGGAAGAACTCATACATATATGCATATAATTGCGCTTGGATGGACTTTCTCCTGCCTGGCCAACCTTTTTTGATCACTCTGGAATCTGACAAACAATACATAGCCATCTCCCCATGTTACTACTCGAAAAGAGAGACACTTTTTTCAGTTGAAAATCTTTGTCTACCTGGAGAAGTAACAAAATTGTGTACAGTCATTGCAAAGAAGGCACATTTCTTCAATTCCTGAACTTTAATGCCCTTTTCTTAAGCCATAGTCAGCCAAGAGTAGGATACCACCATTTCATGTTTGAATGAGACATGGAAGGGAATTTCTTTAGGAGAAAAGCCCTTCCTCTACCGGGGACGGGCCACAAAGTGGGGCCAAACACCTCATAGAATTACCGTGTTATAAATTCCTCACCTGCACTAATGTTTCTGTAAACGTGTTACCAAAAAAAAGGAAAGAATCATACACATATTCAATTAATACTCATGGGAGGGACTCTTTCCGCCTTGCCAACAGGTTCTGATAATTCTAGAATCAGACATATAATGCAGAGAAATCTCTTCACGGTAAAACTACAAAAGAGACACACTGTCGTCAGTTGAAGGTACCTTGACATACTTGAAAAGGTCAAACCGTGTGTATAGACCTTGCAAAGAAGACACATGTCTTCATTTGATGACCATCCGTGCACTTCTGCTAAGCTAGAAACAACAAAAAAGAGGATACCACCATACATGGTTCCTCCAGACATGAAAAAGATTTTCTTCAGGTCAAAAGCTTGTACATAGATGTATGATTCCTAACTTCTTTGTTAATGCTGGTTTTACCTGAATTGTAATGCAGGTCAGGAATTGAGGAAATGTGTATTCTATGCATTGTCTGGCCCCTCACTGTGGCCGTTTCAATGTAGAGGAAGCCCTTTTCACCTGAAAAAATCCCTTCCATGGCTCCCTCCACCAAGAAAGGACAGCATCCTCCTCCACCATTCATGGTTTAGCCAGTCCTGGAGACGATTTTCTTTACGTTTAAAGCCCATACTATACCGGAAATATTCCACAATGTGGGGCAGATTACGCAAAGTATCCAAATTATTTCAATTCCTGAACTGCACCCAAATTCTGGTAAAACTGGTTTCAAGAAAGAAGGAAAGATTCATACATCTATGCACCTAATCAGCCTTGGAGGGTCTTTCTTCTGCCTGGCGAATATTTTTTGCTCACTCTGGAAACTGATAAATAATGCATAGCCATGTAATAATCTTAATAGTCTAAAAGAGAAACACCTTCTTTAGGTGAAAATCTTTGTCTACCTTTAAAGGCAAAAAGTGTGTACAGGCATTGCAAAGAAGTCACCTTTCTTCATTTCCTTAACTTTTATGCCCTTTACCTAAGCCATAATCAACCAAGAGTAGGATACCATCCGTTCAGGGCGAAACGAAACGTGAAAGTGACTTTTGTCAAGTGAAAAGCCCTTCCTCTATTATGAAAAGGCCTCAATGTGGGTCAAACACAACAAAATATTCCCCTATTATCAATTCCTGACCTGAACTAACGATCATGTAAACCAGCATCAAAAAAGGAGGAAGGAATCATACATGTATGAAACTATTGATTATTGGAGGGACTTTATTTTGCCTCACTAACAGAGTCTGATGAGTGTAGAATCAGACACATAACGCACAGCCATCTCTTCAAGCTACTACACCAAAGAGACACACTTTCGACAGTTAAAAATACCTTTGTATAACTGAGTAGGAGAAAACGTGTGTATAGATCTTGCAAAGAACACACGTGTCTTCATTTCTTGAATTTCAGTGCCCTTTTGCTAAGCTAGAAACAACCAAAAGGAGGATGCCACCATTCATATTTCACCCAGTCATGAAAAGGGTTTTCTTCAAGTAAAAAGCTCATATATAGATGTATGATTCCTTCCTTCTTTGCGGATGCTAGCTTTACCTGAATTGTAATGCAGGTGAGGAATAGAGAAAATGTGTATTCTATGCGTTGTCTGGCCCCTCACTGTGGCAGTTTCCCTGTAGAGAAATGGATTCTCACCTAAAGAAAAGAACTTCCATGTCTCCCTCCAACACAAAAGGATGATATCCTCCTCCACCATCCATGGTTCAGCCAGTTTTGGAGAGGATGTCCTTTACGTTCATAGCCCCTAGTATAAATGGAAAAGTCCGCAATGTGGGGCCAGATTATGCATAGAATATACTTTTTCTTCAATTCCTGACCTACACTCTAAATCAAGCAAAACTAGCTTCAAGACAGAAGGAAGGAATCATACATCTATGCATCTAGTCGTTCTTGGAGGGATTTTCTCCTGCCTGGCGAATATTTTTTGATCACTCTGGAATCTGACAAATAATGCATAGTCATCTCCTCATGTTACCACTCGAAAAGAGATACACTTTCTTCAGTTGAAGTCCTATGTCTACCTGTAAAAGGATAACAAGGGTCTCCAGGCATCGTAAAGAAGACACATTTCTTTATTTCCTCAACTTAAATGCCCTTTACTAAGCCAGAATCGACCAAAAGTAGGATACCGTACTTTCATGGTTGAACGAGACATGGAAGGGAGTTTCCTCACGTGAAAAGCCTTAACTCTACCGGGGAAAGGCCACAATGCGGGGCCAAACAGCATACAAAACACCCATGTTTTCTATTCCTCACCTGCACTAATGTTCCTGGGAAACCTAGCATCAAAAAAGAAGGAAGGAATCATACATCCGTGCATCTACTCTTCCTTGGAGGAACTTTCCCATGCTTGACCAACATTTTTTGATCACTCTGTTATCTGACATATAATTCATGTCTATCTCCACATGTGACTACAAGGAAACAGACACTTTTTTCAGTAGAAGATTTTTTCTCCCTGTAAAACGACAAAAAGTGTGCACAACCACTGCAAAGAAGGCACATTTCCTCATTTCCTGATCTTTAATCCCCCTTCCCTGAGCTAGAAACAACCACGGAAAGGATACCCTCCTTTAATGGTTGAACGAGACTTGGAAGGGACTTTATTTGGGTGAAAAGCCCTTACTATACGGGCGAAAGGCCACAATGGGGGGCCAACCACCGCATAGAATTCCCATATTATCAATCCCTCACCTACGTTAATGTTCATGTAAACTTAGCATCAAAAAAGAAGGAAGGAATCATACATCTATGTCACTAATAATCAATGGAGGGACATTATGACGCCTCGCTAGCAAGTACTGATAAGTGTAGATTTAGACACATAATGCAGAGCCATCTCTTCAAGCTACTGCTACAAAAGAGACACATATTCATCGGATGAAAATACCTTGGTATAACTGAAAAGGACAAAACGTGTCTATAGACCCTGTAAAGAACTCACGTTTCTTCATTTCCTGATCTTCAGTGCCCTTCTGCTACGATAGAAACAACCAAAAAGAGGATACCACCATTAATGGTTCAGGCATCCATGAAAAGGATTTTGTTCAGGTCAAAAGCTCATACATAGATGCATGATTTCTTACTTCGTTGTCGATGCTATATTTACCTGAATGGCAGTGCAGTTCAGAAATTGAGAAAATGTGTATTCTGTGCATTGTCTGGCCCCTCATTGTGACCGTTTCACTATAGAGGAAATGCTTGTCACGTGAAGATAATCCCTTCCATGACTCCCTCCACCATGAAAGGATGGCTTCCTCCTGCACCATTTGTGGTTCAGCCTGTCTTGGAGAGGATTTTCTTTAGGTCAAAATACCATAACGTACTGGAATAATTCCATAATGTGAGCCCAGATTATGCATAGAATACACATTTTTTCAGTTTCTGACCTGAACTCCCGGTCAGTGAAAATTAGCTTCAAGAAAGATGGAAGGAATCATACATCTATGCATATAATTGCCATTGGATGGAATTTCTCCTGCCTGGTAAACCTTTTTGATCACTCTGGAATCTGAAAAACAATACATAAACATCTGCTCATGTTACTACTCGAAAAGAGAGACATTTTCTTCAATTGAAACCTTTGTCTACCTGTAAAAGTACCAAAAGTTTGTACAGTCATTGCAAAGAAGGCACATTTCTTCAGTTCCTGAACTTTAATGACCATTTCTTAAGCCATAATCAACCAAGAGTAGGATACACGCATTGCAAGGTTGAATGAGAAATGGAAGGGAATTTCTACTGGAGAAAAGCCCTTCCTCTACCGGGGAAGGGCCGCAATGAGGGGCCTAACACCTCATAAAATCTCCATGTTATCAATTCCTCACCTACACTAATATTCATGTAAATCTATTATCAAAAAAAAAGGAAATAATCATACACATATTCAACTAATACTCATTGGACGGACTTTTTTCCGCCTTGCGAACTGGTTCTGATAATTCTACAATCAGAATGCACAGAAATCTCTTGAAGGTAGTACTACAAAAGCGACACACTGTCGTTGGTTGACGGTACCTTGGTATACTTGAAAAGGTCAAAACGTGTGTATATACCTTGCAAAGAAGACACTTGTCTTCATTTGATGAGCATCCGTGCCCTTCTGCTAAGCTAGGAACAACAAAAAGGAGTATACCACCATCCATGGTTCCACCAGTCATGAAAAGGATTTTCTTCAGGTCAAAAGCTTGTACATAGATGTACGATTCCTAACTTCTTTGTTAATGCTGGGTTTACCTGAATTGTAATGCAGGTCAGAAATTGAGGAAATGTGTATTCTATGCATTGTCTGGCCCCTCATTGTGGCCGTTTCAATGTAGAGGAAGTACTTTTCACCTGAAGAAAGTATCTTCCATGTCTCCCTCCACGAAGGAAGGATGGCATCCTCCTCCACCACTCATGGTTCAGCCCGTCATGGAGACGATATTCTTTATGTTCAAAGTCCATACTATACAGTAAAAATTCCACAATGTGGGGCCAGATTATGAATAGAATCCAAATTTTTTCAGTTCCTGACCTGCATCGAAATTCAGGTAACAGTTTTTTCAAGAAAGAAGGAAGGATTCATATATCTATGCATCTAATCGTCCTTGGAGGGGATTTCTTCTGCCTGGCGAATGTTTTTGATCACCCTGGAATCTGATAAATAATGCATAGCAATCTCCACATGTTACTACTCTAAAAGAGAAATGCCTTCTTTAGATTAAAATCTTTGTCTACCTTTCACAGACAAAATGTGTGTACAGGCATTGCAAAGAAGTCACCTTTCTTCATTTCCTTAACTTTTATGCCCTTTACATAAACCATAAACAACCAAGAGTAGGATACCATCCGTTCATTGTGGAACGAGATGTGGAAGTGACTTTCTTCAGGTGAAAAGCCCTTACTGTATTGGGAAAGGGCCTCAATGTGGGTCAAACATCGCAAAATATTCCCATTTTATCAATTCTCGATTTGCACTACTGTTCATGTAAATCAACATAAGAAAGGAGGAAGGAATCATACATGTATGAAAATATTGATTACTGGACGGACTTTATTCTGCCTCACGAACAGGTTCTGATGAGTGTAGAATCAAACACATAACTCAGAGTCATCTCTTCAAACTACTACTACAAAGGAGACACACTTTCGACAGTTGAAAATACCTTCGCATACCTGATAAGGACAAAAAGTGTGTATAGATTTTGCAAAGAACACACGTGTCTTCATTTCTTAACTTTCAGTGCCCTTCTGCTAAGCTTGAAATAACCAAAAAGAGAATGCCACCATTCATGGTTCAGTCAGTCATGAAAAGGATTTCCTTCTAGTCAAAAGCTCATACATAGATGTATGTTTCCTTCCTCCTTTGTTATCGCTAGTTTTATGTGAATTGTAGTGCAGGTGAGGAATTGAGAAAATGTGTATTCTATGCGTTGTCTGGGCCCTCATTGTGGCAATTTCCCTGTAGAGGAAGGGATTTCTCTTGAAGAGAAAACATTCCATGTCTCCCTCCAACACAAAAGGATGGTATCCTCCTCCGCCATCCATGGTTCAGCTAGTCTTGGAGAAGATTTTCTTTACGTTCAAAGCCCCTACTACACATGGAAAAGGCCATAATGTGGGACCAGATTATGCATAGAATACACCTTTTCTTCAATTCATTACCTGCACTCAAATTCAAGTAAAATTATATTAGAAGGAAAATTAGAAAGAAGGAAATAGTCATAGATCTATGCATCTCTTCGTCCTTAGAGGGACTTTTCCCTGCCTGGCGAATATTTTTTGATCGCTCTGCAATCTGACAAATAATGCATAGTCATCTCCTCATGTTACTATAGGAAAAGAGAGACACTTTCTTCAGTTGAAATCCTTTGTCTACCTGTAAAAGGATAAAAAGTGTGTACAGGCTTCGCAAAGAAGACACATTTCTTTATTTTCTCAACTTTAATGCCCTTTCCTAAACCAGAATCAACCAAAAATAGGATACCATACTGTCATGGTTGAACGAGACATGGAATGGAGTTTCCTCACGTGAAAATCCTTAACTCTGCCGGGGAAAGGAAACAATTCAGAGACAAACAACGTACAGAACACCCATATTATCCATTCCTGAACTGCACTAATGTTCCTGTAAACCTAGCATCAAAAAAGAAGAAGGAATCATACATCTGTGCATCTGCTCGTCCTTGGAGGTACTTTCTAATGCTTGACGAACATTTTTTGATCACTTTGGTATCTAACATATAATTCATGTCTATCTCCACATGTTACTACAAGGAAACAGACAAGTTTTTGAGTAGAAGAATTTTTCTACCTTTGAAACGACAAAAAGTGTGCAAAACCATTGCAAAGAAGGCACATTTCCTCATTTCCTGATCTTTAATCCCCTTTTCCTGAGCCGGAAAAAACCACGACAACAATACCCTCCTTTCATGGTTTAACGAGACTTGGAAGGGACTGTATTCAGGTGAAAAGCCCTTACTCTACCGGCGAAAGGACACAATGTGGGGCCAAACACCGCATAGAATTCCCATATTATCAATTCCTCACCTGCGTTAATGTTCATGTAAACTTAGTATCAAAACAGAAGGAAAGAATCATGCATCTATGCCACTAATAATCAATGGATGGACATTATGCTGCCTCGCGAACAAGTACGGATAAGTCTAGATTTAGACACATAATGCACAGCCATCTCTTCAAGCTACTGCTACAAAAGAGACACATTTTCGTCAGTTGAAAATACCTTGGTATACCTGAAAAGGACAAAACGTGTCTATAGACCTTGTAAGAAACACACGTTTCTACATTTCCTGATCTTCAGTCCCCTTCTGCTAAGATAGAAACAACCAAAAGGAGAATACCACCATTAATAGTTCAGGCATCCATGAAAAGTATTTTGTTCAGGTCAAAAGCTCATACATAGATGCATGATTTCTTACTTCTTTGTTGACGCTATCTTTACCTGAACAGCAGTGCAGATCAGTAATTGAGAAAATGTGTATTCTGTGCGTCGTCTGGCCCTGCATTTTGACCCTTTCAGTTTAGAGAAAATGCTTGTCACGTGAAGGAAATCCTTTCCGTGACTCCCCCCACCATGAAAGGATGGTGTGCTCCTGCACCATTCATGGTCCAGACAGTCTTGGAGAGGATTTTCTTTACATCAAAATCCCATAACGTACTGGAAAAATTCCACCATGTTGGCCCAGATTATGCATAGAATACACATTTTTTCAGTTCCTGACTTGCACTGCCATTTAGGAAAAATTAGCTTCAAGAAAGATGAAAGGAATCATACATCTATGCATCTAATCGCCCTTGGAAGGACTTTCTATATCCTGGCAAACCCTATTTGATCACTCTGGAATCTGACAAACAATACATAGCCATCTCCTCCTGTTACTACTCGAAAAGAGAGACACATTCTTCAGTTGAAATCCTTTGTCTACTTGTAAAAGGATAAAAAGTGTGTACAGTCATAGCAAAGAAGTCACATTTCTTCAACTCCTGAACTTTAATGCCCTTTTCTTAAGCCATAATCAACAAAGAGTAGGATAACCCCCTTTCATGTTTGAATGAGAGATGGAAGGGAATTTCTTCAATAGAAAAGCGTTCCTCTACCGGGGAAAGGAGACAATGTGGGGCCAAAGACCTCATAAAATTCTCTTGTTATCCGTTCCTCACCTGCAATGATGTTCACGTAAACGTATTATTAAAAAAAAGGAGTGAATCATACACATATTCAGCTAATACTCATTGGAGGGACCTTTTTCCGACTTGCGAGCAGGCTCTGCTAATTCTAGAATCAGACATATAACGCACAGAAATCTCTTCAAGGGAGTACTACACAAGAGACACACTGTCGTAGGTCGAAGGTACCTTGGTATACTTGAAAAGGTCA
This sequence comes from Pseudocheirus occidentalis, assembly GCA_028646575.1. Lineage (NCBI taxonomy): Eukaryota > Metazoa > Chordata > Mammalia > Diprotodontia > Pseudocheiridae > Pseudocheirus > Pseudocheirus occidentalis. Next base: position 324,728,275 of record CM053594.1, read on the forward strand.
AAATGTGTGTATAGACCTTGCAAAGAAGACACTTGTCTTCATTTGATGAGCATCCGTGCCCTTCTGCTAAGCTAGAAACAACAAAAAGGAGGATACCACCATCCATGGATCCGCCAGTCATGAAAAGGATTTTCTTCACTTCAAAAGATTGTACATAGATGTATGATTCCAAACTTCTTTGTTAATGCTGCGTTTACCTGAAGGGTTGTGTAAGTCAGGAATTGAGGAAATGTGTATTCTATGCATTGTCTGGCCCATCATTGTGACCATTTCAATGTAGAGGAAGGGCTTTTCACCCGAAGAAATTCCCTTCCATGTCTCCCTCCACCAAGGAAGGATGGTATCCTCCTCCACCATTCATGGTTCAGCCAGTGATGGAGAGGATTTTCTTTACGTTCAAAGCCCATACTATACAGGGAATATTCCACAATGTGCGACCAGATTACTAATAGAATCCAAAATTTTTAAAATCCAGACCTGCACCCAAATTCAGATAATAATGATTTCAAAAAAGGCGGAAGAATTCATACATCAATGCATCTATTCGTCCTTGGAGGTGCTTTCTTCTGCATGGCCAATATTTTTTGATCACAGTGGAATCTGATAAATAATGCATAGCGATCCACTCATGTTACTGCTCTAAAAGAGAAACACCTTCTTTAGGTGACAATTTTTGTCTACCTTTCAAAGACATAAAGCGTGTACAGGACTGCAAAGAAGTCACCTTTCTTCATTTCTTTAACTTTTATGCCCTTTACCTAATCCATAATCAACCAAGAGTAGGATACCATCCGTTCATGGTGGAACAAGACGTGGAAGTGACTTTCTTCATTTGAAAAGCCATTAGTACATTGGGAAAAGCTTCAATGTGGGTCAAACACTTCAAAATATTCCCATATTATCAATTCCTGCCCTGCACTAATGTTCATGTAAACCTGCATCAAAAAAGGAGGAAGGAATCATACAAATATAAAACTATGGATTATTGGAGGGATATTATTCTTTCCCACGAACAGGTTCCGATGAGTGTAGAATAAGACATATAATGCACAGCCGTATCTTCAAGCTACTACTACAAAAGACACACTTTCGACAGTTGAAAATACTTTCGTATACCTGAGAAGGACAAAACGTATGTATAGACTTTGCACAGAACACACGTGTCTTCATTTCTTGCCTTTCAATTCCCTTCTGTTAAACTAGAAACAAACAAAAGGATGTTGCCACCATTCAAGGTTCAGCCAGTCATGAAAAGGATTTCCTTCATGTCAAAAGGTCATACGTAGATGTATGACTCCTTCCTTCTTTGTTGACGCTAGCTTTACCTCAATTGTAGTGCAGGGGAGAAATTGATAAAATGTGTATTCTATACGTTGTCTGGCCCCTCACTGTGGCAGTTTCTCTGTAGAGGAAGGGATTTTCATCTGAAAAAAATTACCTTCCATGTCTAGCTCCAACACAAAAGGATGGTATCCTCCTCCAAAATCCATGGTTCTTCCAGTCTTGGAGAGGATTTTCTTTACGTTCAAAGCCCCTAATATACATGGAAAAGGGCACAATGTTGGGCCAGATTATGAATAGAATACACTTTTTCTTCACTTCCTGACCTGCACTCCACTTCAAGTAAAACTAGCTTCAAGAAAGAAGGAAGGAATCATACATCTATGCATCTAATCGTCCTTGGAGGAACTTTCTCCTGCTTGGCGAATATTTTTTATCACTCTGGAATCAGACAAATAATGCATAGCCATCTCCTTATGTTACTACTCGAAATGAGGGACACTTTCTTCAGTTGAAAACCATTGTCTACCTGTAAATGGTTAAAAATTGTGTACAGGAATCGCAGAGAAGACACATTTCTTTATTTCCTCAACTTTAATGTCCTTTCCTAAGCCAGAATCAAACAAAATTAGGATACCGTACTTTGATGGTTGAACGAGACATGGAAGGGACTTTTCTCACGAGAAATGCCCTAACTCTACCGGGGAAAGGCCACAATGCAGAGCCAAACACCATACAGAGTACCCATATTATATATTCCTGACCTGAACTAATGTTCCTGTAAACCTAGCATCAAAAAAGAAGGAAGGAATCATACACCTGTGCATCTAATCATCCTTGGAGGGTCTTTCTCATGCTTGTCGAACATTTTTTGATCACTCTGGAATCTGACATATGATGCATGGCCATCTCTTCATGTTACTCCTAGAAAACGGACACCTTTTTCAATAGAAGATTTTTTCTACCTGCAAAGCGACAAAAAGTGTGCAAAACCATTGCAGAGCAGGCACATTTCCCCATTTCCTGATCTTTAACACCTTTTTCCTGTGCCGGAAACAACAAGGACTAGGATACCATCATTTCATGGTGGAACGAAACATGGAAGGGACTTTATTTGGGTGGAAAGCCCTTACTCTACCGGCGAAAGGCCACAATGTGGGGCCAAACACCTCACAGAATTCCCATATTATCAATTCCTCCCCTGCACAAATGTTCATGTTAATTTAGCATCAAAAAGAAGGAAAGAATCATACATCTATGCAATCAATAATTTTTGGAGCGATATTATGCCGCGTCGTGAACAAGTACTGAGAAGTCTAGATTCAGACACATAATGCACCGCCATCTATTCAAGCTACTACTACAAAAGAGACACATTTTCGTCAGTTGAAAATCCCTTCATATACCTAAAAAGGACAAAACGTGTGTATAGACATTGTAAAGAACACACGTTTCTTCATTTCCTTACCTTCAGTGCCCTTCTGCTAAGATAGAAACAACCAAAACTAGGATACCACCATTACTGGTTCAGCCAAACTTGAAAAGGATTTTCTTCAGGTCAAAAGCTCATACATAGATGCATGATTACTTACTTCTTTGTTGACGCTATCTTTAACAGAATGGTAGTGCAGGTCACCAATGGAGAAAATGTGTATTCTGTGCGTTGTCTGACCCCTCGTTGTGACCGATTCAGTATACAGGAAATGCTAGTCACGTGAAGAAAGTCATTTGCATGAGTCACTCCACCATTGAAGGATGGTGTGCTGCTGTACCATTCATGGTTCAGCCAATCTTGGAGATGATTTTCTTTACGTCCAAAGCCCATACCATACAGGAACATTTTCAAAATTTGGGGAGAGATTATGCATTGAATAAACATTTTTTCAGTTCCTGACCTGCACACCCATTCAGGGAAAATTAGCTTCAAGAAAGATGGAAGGAATCATAAATCTATGCATATAATCCCCCTTGTATGGAATTTCTCCTGCCTGGCAAACCTTTTTTGATCACTCTGGAATCTGACAAACAATACATAGTCATCTCCTCATGTTGCTACTCGAAAAGACAGACACTTTCTTCAGTTGAAAATCTTTGTCCACTGTAAAAGTACCAAAAGTGTGTATAGTCATAGCAAAGAAGGCACATTTCTTCAGTTCCTGAACTTTAATGCCCTTTTCTTAAGCCATAATCAACCAAGAGCAGGATACCCCCTTTCTTGGTTGAATGACACATGAAAGAGTGTTTCTTCAGGAGAAATGCCCTTACTCTACCAGGGAAGGGCCATAATGTGGGGCCAAACACCTCATAGAATTCCCATGTTATCAATTCCTCAACTGCACTAATGTCCGTTTAAACCTATTTTCAAAAAAGGAAAGAATCATACATATATTCAACTAATACTCATTGGGGGGACTTTTTTCAGCCTTGTGAACAGGTTCTGCTAATTCTAGAATCAGACATATAATTCACAGAAATCTCTTCAAGTAGTACCACAAGAGAGAAGTGCTGTCGGTGGTTGAAGGTACCTTGGTATACATGAAAGGTCAAAACGTGAGTATAGACCTTGCAAAGAAGACACTTGTCTTCATTTGATGAGCATGCGTGCCCTTCTGCTAAGCTAGAAACAACACAAAGGACGATACCACCATCCATGTCATGAAACCAATTTTCTTCAGGGCAAAAGCTTGTACATATATGTATGATTCCTAACTTCTTTGTCAATGCTGGGTTTACCTGAATGGAAGTGCAGGTCAGGAATTGAGGAAATGTGCATTCTACGCATTGTCTGGCCCCACATGGTGGCCGTTTCAATGAACAGGAAGGACTTTTCACCTGAAGAAAGTCCCTTCCATGTCTCCCTCCACCAAGAAAGAATGGCAACCTCCTCCACCATTCACGTTTCAGCCAGTCATGGAGACAATTCTGTTTACGTTCACAGCCCATACTATACAGGAAAAATATCACAGTGTGGGGCCAGATTACGCATAGAATCCAAATTTTTTCTATTCCTGACCTGCACTCAAATTCGTGTAAAACTGACCTCAAGAAAGAAGGAAGGATTCATACATCTATGCATATAATCGTCGTTGGAGGGGCTTTCTTCTAGCTGGCGAATATTTTTTGATCACTGTGGAATCTGAAAAATAATGCATAGCCATCTCCTCATGTTACTACTCTGAAAGAGAAACACCTTCTTTAGGTGAAAATCTTTGTCTGCCTTTCAGAGAAAAAAAGTGTGTACAGGCCTTGCAATGAAGTCACCTTTCTTCATTTCCTTAACTTGTATGCCCTTTACCTAAGCCATAATCAACCAAGAGCATGATACCATCCGTTCATGGTGGAACGAGACGTGGAAGTGACTTTCTTCAGGTGAAATGCCGTTACTTTATTGGGCAAAGGCCTCAATGTGGATCAAAAACCGCAAAATATTACCATATTATCAATTCCTGGCCAGCACTAATGTTCATGTAAACCAGCATGAAAAAAGGATGAAGGAATCATGCAAGTGTGAAACTATTGAGTATTGGAGGGACTTTATTCTGCCTCACTAACAGGTTCCGATGAGTGTAGAATCACACACATAACACACAGCCATCTCTTCAAGCTACTACTACAAAAGAAACGCACTTACAACAGTTGAAAATATATTCGTATAACTGAGAAGGAAAAAAACGTGTGTATATACCTTGTAAAGAACACACGTGTCTTCATTTCTTGCCTTTCAGTGCCCTTCTGCTAAGCTAGAAACAAACAAAAGGAGGATGCCACCATTCAGGGTTCAGCCAGTCATGAAAAGGATTTCCTTCAAGTCAAAAGCTCATATGTAGACTTATGACTCCTTCCTTCTTTTTTGACGCTAGCTTTACCTGAATTGTAGGGCAGGTGAGGAATTGATAAAATGTGTATTCTATGCGTTGCGGGCGCCTCATTGTGGCAGTTTACCTGTAGAGGAAGGGATTTTCACCTGAAAAATATACCTTCCATATCTAGCTCCCACAGAACGGAATTGTATCCTCCTCCACCATTCATAGTTCAGCCAGTCTTGGAGAGGATTTTCTTTGCGGTCAAATCCCCTAATATACATGGAACAGGCCACAATGCGAGGCCACATTATGCATAGAATACACTTTTTCTTCACTTCCTGACCTGCCCCCCACTTCAAGTAAAACTAGCTTCAAGAAAGAAGGAAGGAATCATACGTCTATGCATCTAATTGTCCTTGTAGGGACTTTCTCCTGCTTGGCGAATATTTTTTGAATCACTCTGAAATCTGACAAATAATGCCTAGCAATCTCCTCATGTTACTACTCGAAATGAGGGACACTTTCTTCAGTTGAAAACCTTTGTCTACTTGTAAAAGGATCAAAAGAGTGTACAGGCACCGCCAAGAAGACACATTTCTTTATTTCCTCAACTTTAATGCCCTTTCCTAAGCCAGAATCAACCAAAAGTAAGATACCATACTTTGATGGTTGAACGAGACAAGGAAGGGACTTTTCTCACGGGAAATGCCCTAACTCTACCGGGGAAAGGCCTCAACGCGGGGCCAAACACCATACGGAGTACACATATTATCCATTCCTGACCTGCAGTTATGTGCCTGGAAACCTAGCATCAAAAAAGAAGGAAGGAATCATACACCTGTGCATCTAATCGTCTTTGGAGGCTCTTTCTCATGCTTGACGAACATTTTTTGATCACTCTGGAATCTGACATAAAATGCATGTCCATCTTCACATGTTACTATTAGGAAACAGACACGTTTTTCAGTAGAAGATATTTTCCACCTGCAAAACGACAAAAAGTGTGCACAACTATTGTAAAGAAGGCACATTTCCGCATTTCCTGATCTTTAAGCCCCTTTTCCTGTGCCAGAAACAACCAAGACTAGGATACCATCCTTACATGGTTGAACGAGACATGGAAGGGTCTTTCTTCGGGTGAAAAGCCCTTACTCTACCGGCGAAAGGCCACAATATTGGGGCAAACACCGCATAGTATTCTCATATTATCAATTCCTCACCTGCACTAATGTTTATGTAAACTTAGCATCAAAAAAGAAGGAAAGAATCATACATCTATGCAACTAATAATCATTGGATGGGCTTTATGCCGCCTCGTGAACAAGTACTGAGAAGTCTAGATTCAGACACATAATGCTCACACATCTCTTCAAGCTACTACAACAAAAGAGACAAATTTTCCTCAGTTGAATATACCTTCGTATACCTGAAGAGGACAAAACGTGTTTATTGACCTTGTAAAGAAGACACATTTCTTCATTTTCTGACATTCAGTGCCCTTCTGCTAAGACAGAAACAACCAAAACTGGGATACCACCATTAATGGTTCAGCCAAACATGAAAAGGATTTTTTTCAGGTCATAAGCTCATACATAGATGCATGATTGCTTACTTCTTTGTTGACGCTGTCTTTGCCTGAATGGTAGTGCAGGTCAGCAATTGAGAAAATGTGCATTCTATGCGTTGTCTGGCCCCTCGTTGTGACCGTTTCACTATAGAGGGAATGCTTGTCAGCTGAATAAAGTCCCTTCCTTGACTCCCTCCACCATGAAAGGATGGTGTCCACCTGTACCATTCATGGTTCAGTGAGTCTTGGAGAGGATTTTCTTTACGTCAAAAGCCCAAACCGTACAGGAAAAATTCCACAATTTGGGGCCATATTATGGATAGAATACACATTTTTTTCACTTTCTGACCTACACACCCATTCAAGGAAAATTAGCTTCAAGAAAGATGGAAGGAATCATATATTTATGTATATAATCGCCCTTGGATGGACTTCTCCTGCCTGGCAAACCTTTTTTGATCACTGTGGAATCTGACAAATAATACATAGCCATCACCTCATGTTACTACTCGAAAAGAGAGACACTTTCTTCAGTTGAAAATCTTTGTCTACCTGTAAAAGTACCAAAAGTGTGTACAGTCATTGCAAAAAGGCACATTTCTTCAATTCGTGAACGTTAATGCCCTTTTCTGAAGACATAATCAACCAAGAGGAGATTACCCCCCTTTCATGGTTGAATGACACCTGAAAGGCAATTTCTTCAGGAGAAAAGCCCTTACTCTCCCAGGCAAAGGCCATAATGTGGGGCCAAACACCTCATAGCATTCCCATGTTATCAATTCCTCACCTGCACTAATGTCCGTGTAAACCTATTATCAAAAAAAGGAAAGAATCATACACATATTCAACTAATACTCATTGGAGGGACTTTTTCCAGCCTTGTGAACAGGTTCTGCTAATTCTAGAATCAAACATATAATGCACAGAAATCTCTTCAAGGTAGTACCACAAAAGAGACACGCTGCGGGCGGTTGAAGATACCTTGGTATATATGAAAGGTCAAAACGTGAGTATAGAACTTGCAAAGAAGACACTTGTCTTCATTTGATGAGCATGCTGCCCTTCTGGTAAGCTAGAAATGACAACAAGAATGATACCACCTTCCATGTCATGAAACCGATTTTCTTCAGGGCAAAAGCTTGTACATATATGTATGATTCCTAACTTCTTTTTTAATGCTGGGTTTACCTGAATGGTAGTGCAGGTCAGGAATTGAGGAAATGTGTATTCTACGCATTGTCTGGCCCCTCATTGTGGCCGTTTCAATGTACAGGAAGGACTTTTCATCTGAAGAAAGTCCCTTCCATGTCTCCCTCCACCAAGAAAGTATGGCACACTCCTCCACCATTTATGTTTCAGCCAGTCATGGATACGATTCTCTTTACTTTCAAAGCCCATACTATACAGGAAAAATTCCACAGTGTGGGGCCAGATTACGCATAGAATCCAAATTTTTTCTATTCCTGACCTGCAATGAAATTCGTGTAAAACTGAATTCAAGAAAGAAGGAAGGATTCATACATCTATGCATCTAATCGTCCTTGGAGGAGCTTTCTTCTGCCTGGCGAATATTTTTTTATCACTGTGGAATCTGATAAATAATGCATAGCCATCTCCTCATGTTATTACTCTAAAAGAGAAATAACTTCTTTAGGTGAATATCTTTGTCTACCTTTCAGAGACAAAAAGTGTGTACAGGCATTACAAAGAATTCACCTTTCTTTATTTTCTTAACTTTTATGCCCTTTACCTAAGTCATAATCAAGCAAGAGTAGGATACCAATCGTTCATGGTGGAACGAGACGTGGAAGTGACTTTCTTCAGGGAAAATCCCCTTACTCTACTGGGAAAAGGCCTCAATGTGGGTCAAACACCGCACAATATAACCATATTATCAATTCCTGGCCTGTACTAATGTTCATGTAATCCAGCATCATAAAAGGAGGAAGAAATCATACAAGTGTGAAACTATTGCGTATTGGAGGGACTTTATTCTGCTTCACGAACATGTTCCGATGAGTGTAGAATCACACACATAACACACAGCTCTCTCTTCAAGCTACTACTACAAAAGAGACACAACTTCGACAGTTAAAATACCTTCGTACACCTGAGAAGGACAAAATATGTGTATATACCTTGCAAAGAACACAGGTGTCTTCATTTTTTGCCTTTAAGTGCCCTTCTGGTAAGCTAGAAAGAAACAAAAGTAGGATGCCACCATTCAAGGTTCAGCCAGTCATGAAAAGGATTTCCTTCAAGTCAAAAGTTCATACATAGATGTATGACTCCTTCCTTCTTTGTTGACGCTAGCTTTACCTGAATTGTAGGGCAGGTGAGGAATTGATAAAATGTGTATTCTATGCGTTGTCGGGCCCCTCATGGTGGCAGTTTCCCTGTAGAGGAAGGGATTTACACCGAAAAAATATACCTTCCATATCTAGTTCCAACACAAAGGGATTGTATCCTCCTCCACCATCCATGGTTCAGCCAGTTTTGGAGAGGATTTTCTTTAAGGTCAAAGCCCCTACTATAAATGGAAAAGGCCATAATGTGAGGCAAGATTATGCATAGAATACACTTTTTCTTCACTTCCTGACCTGCACTCCACTTCAAGTAAAACTAGGTTCAAGAAAGAAGGAAGGAATCATATATTTATGCATGTAATTGTCTTGGAGGGACTTTCTCCTGCTTGGCGGATATTTTTTGATCACTCTGCAATCTAACAAATAATGCATAGCCATCTTCTCATGTTACTACTCGAAATGAGGGGACGCTTTCTTCAGTTGAAAACCTTTGTCTACTTGTAAAAGGATAAAAAGTGTGTACAGGCATCGCAAAGAAGACACATGTCTTTATTTCCTCAACTTTAATGCCCTTCCCTAACCAAAAATCAACCAAAAGTAAGATACCATACTTTGATGGTTGAACGAGACATGGAAGGGACTTTTCTCATGAGAAATGCCCTAACTCTACGGGGAAAGGTCTCAATGCGGGGCCAAACACCATACAGAGTAAACATATTATCCATTCCTGACCTGTAGTTATATTCCTGTGAACCCAGCATCAAAAAAGAAGGAAGGAATCATACATCTGTGCATCTAATCGTCCTTGGAGGGACTTTCTCATGCTTGACGAACATTTTTTGATCACTCTGGAATCTTACATAAAATACATGTCCATCTTCACATGTTACTATTAGGAAACAGACACGTTTTTCAGTAGAAGATTTTTTCCACCTTCAAAACGACAAAAAGTGAGCACCACCGTTGCAAAGAAGGCACATTTCCTTATTTCCTGATCTCTAAGCCCTTTTTCCTGTGCCAGAAACAACCAAGACTAGGATACCATCCTTACATGATTGAACGAGACATGTAAGGGACTTTCTTCGGGTGAAAAGCCCTTACTCTACCGGCGAAAGGCCACAATGTTGGGGCAAACACCGCATAGTATTCTCATATCATCAATTCCTCACCTGCACTAATGTTCATGTAAACTTAGCATCAAAAAAGAAGGAAAGAATCATACATCTATGCAACTAAAAATCATTGGAAGTGCTTTATGTCGCCTCGTGAACAAGTACTGAGAAGTCTAGATTCAGACACATAATGCTCAGACATCTCTTCACGCTACTACTACAAAAGAGACAAATTTTCGTCACTTGAATATACCTTCGTATACATGAAAAGGACAAAACGTTTGTATTGACATTGTAAAGAACACACGTTTCTTCATTTCCTGACATTCATTGCCATTCTGCTAAGATAGAAACAACCAAAATTAGGATACCACCATTAATGTTTCAGCCAAACATGTAAAGGATTTTCTTCACGTCAAAAACTCTTACATAGATGCATGATTACTTACTTCTTTGTTGACGCTATCTTTACCTGAATGGTAGTGCAGGTCAGCAATTGAGAAAATGTGAATCCTGTGCGTTGTCTGGCCCCTCGTTGTGACCGTTTCACTCTAGAGGGAATGCTTATCACGTGAAGAAAGTCCCTTCCATGACTCCCTCCACCATGAAAGGATGGTGTCCACCTGTACCATTCATGGTTCAGCCAGTCTTGGAGAGGATTTTCTTTACGTCAAAAGCCCATACAGTACAGGAAAAATTCCACAACTTGGGGCCAGATTGTGGATAGAATACACATTTTTTTTCAGTTTCTGACCTGCACACCCATTCAGGGAAAATTAGCTTCAATAAAGATGAAAGGAATCATACATTTATGCGTATAATAGCCCTTGGATGGAATTCTCTTGCCTGGAAAACCTTTTTTGATCACTCTGGAATCTGACAAACAATACATAGCCATCTCCTCATGTAACTACTCGAAAAGAGAGACACTTTCTTCAGTTTAAAATCTTTGCATACCTGTAAAAGTAGCAAAAGTGTGTACAGTCATTGCAAAAAGCCACATTTCTTCAATTCCTTAACTTTAATACCCTTTTCTGAAGACATATTCAATCAAGAGGAGGATACCCCCTTTCATGGTTGAATGACACCTGAAAGTGAATTTCCTCAGGAGAAAAGCCCTTACTCTACCAGGGAAAGGCCATAATGTGGGGCCAATCACCTCATAGAATTCCCATGTTATCAATTCCTCACCTGCACTAATGTCCGTGTAAACCTATTATCAAAAAAAGGAAAGAATCATACACATATTCAACTAATACTCATTGAAGGGACTTTTTTCAGCCTTGTGAACAGGTTCTGGTAATTCTAGAATCAAACATATAATGCACAGAAATCTCTTCAAGGCAGTACCACAAAGGAGACACGTTGTCAGCAGTTGAAGGTACCTTGGTATATTTGAAGGGTCAAAACGTGAGTATACACCTTGCAAAGAAGACACTTGTCTTCATTTGATGAGCCTACGTGACCTTCTGGTAAGCTAGAAATGACAAAAAGAACGATACCACCATCCATGTCATGAAACCGATTTTCTTCAGGGCAAAAGCTTGTACATATATGTATGATTCCTAACTTGTTTTTTAATGCTGGGTTTACCTGAATGGTAGTGCAGGTCAGGAATTGAGAAAATTTGTATCGTACACATTGTCTGGCCCCTCATTGTGGCCGTTTCAATGTACAGGAAGGACTTTTCATCTGAAGAAAGTCCCTTCCATGTCTCCCTCCACCAAGAAAGTATGGCATCCTGCTCCACCATTCATGTTTCAGCCAGTAATGGAGACGGTTGTCTTTACGTTCAAAGCCCATACTGTACAGGAAAAATTCCACAGAGTGGGGCCAGATTACGCATAGAATACAAATTTTTTGTATTCCTGACCTGCACTCAAATTCGTGTAAAACTGATTTCAAGAAACAAGGAAGGATTCATACATCTATGCATCTAATCGTCCTTGGAGGGGCTTTCTACTGCCTGGCGAATATTTTTTGATCACTTTGGAATCTGATAAATAATGCATAGACATCTCTTCATGTTATTCCTCTAAAAGAGAAATAACTTCTTTAGGTGAAAATCTTTGTCTACCTTTCAGAGACAAAAAGTGTGTACAGGCATTGCAAAGAATTCGCCTTTCTTCATTTTCTTAACTTTTATGCCCTTTACCTAAGCCATAATCAAGCAAGAGTAGGATACCAATCGTTCGTTGTGGATCGAGACGTGGAAGTGACTTTCTTCAGTGGAAATCCCCTTACTCTATTGGGAAAAGTCCTCAATGTGGGTCAAACACCGTACAATATTACCATATCATCAATTCCTGGCCTGCAGTAATGTTCATGTAATCCAGCACCATAAAAGGAGGAGGAAATCATACAAGTGTGAAACTATTGAGTATTGGAGGGACTTTATTCTGCTTCAAGAACAGGTTCCGATGAGTGTAGAATCACACACATAACACACAGTCATCTCTTCAAGCTACTACTACAAAAGAGACACACTTTCGACAGATGAAAATACCTTCGTATACCTGAGAAGGACAAAATATGTGTATATACCTTGCAAAGAACACACGTGTCTTCATTTTTTGCCTTTAAGTGCACTTCTGCTAAGCTGGAAACAAACAAAAGGAGGATGCCACCATTCAAGGTTCAGCCAGTCGTGAAAAGGATTTCCTTCAAGTCAAAAGCTCATACGTAGATTTATGACTCCTTCCTTCTTTGTTGACGCTAGCTTTACCTGAATTGTAAGGCAGGTGAGAAATTGATAAAATGTGTATTCTATGCGTTGTCGGGCCCCTCATGGTGGCAGTTTCCCTGTAGAGGAAGGGATTTTCACCGGAAAAATATACCTTCCATATCTAGTTCCAACAGAAAGGGATTGTATCCTCCTCCACCATTCATGGTCCAGCCAGTGTTGGAGAGGATTTTCTTTACGGTCAAAGCCCCTACTATACATGGAAAAGGCCATAATGTGGGGAAAGATTATGCATAGAATACACTTTTTCTTCACTTCCTGACCTGCACTCCACTTCAAGCAAAACTAGCTTCAAGAAAGAAGGAAGGAATCATACATCTACGCATCTAATTGTCCTTGGAGGGACTTTCTCCTGCTTGGCGAATATTTTTGGATCACTCTGGAATCTGACAAATAATGCATAGCCATGTCCTCATGTTACTACTCGAAATGAGGGACACTTTCTTCAGATGAAAACCTTTGTCTACTTGTAAAAGGATAAAAAGTGTGTACAGGCATCGCAAAGTAGACACATGTCTTTATTTCCTCAACTTTAATGACCTTTCCTAACCAAGAATCAACCAAAAGTAAGATACCATACTTTGATGTTTGAACGAGACATGGAAGGGACTTTCTTCGGGTGAAAAGCCCTTACTCTACCGGCGAAAGGCCACAATGTTGGGGCAAACACCGCATAGTATTCTCATATCAATTCCTCACCTGCGCTAATGTTAATGTAAACTTAGCATCAAAAAAGAAGGAAAGAATCATAGATCTATGCAACTAAAAATCATTGGAGGGGCTTTATGCCGCCTCGTGAACAAGTACTGAGAAGTCTAGATTCAGACCCATAATACTCAGCCATCTCTTCACGCTACTACTACAAAAGAGACAAATTTTCGTCAGTTGAATATATCTTCATATACATGAAAAGGACAAAACGTGTGTATTGACATTGTAAAGAACACACGTTTCTTCATTTCCTGAAATTCATTGCCCTTCTGCTAAGATAAAAACAACCAAAACTAGGATACCACCCTTAATGGATAAGCCAGACATGAAAAGGATTTTCTTCAGGTCAAAACTCATACATAGATGCATGATTGCTTACTTCTTTGTTGACGCTATCTTTACCTGAATGGTAGTGCAGGTCAGCAATTGAGAAAATGTGTATCCTGTGCGTTGTCTGGCGCCTCGTTGTGACCGTTTCACTGTAGAGCAAATGATTGTCACGTGAAGAAAGTCCCTTCCATGACTCCCTCCACCATGAAAGTATGGTGTCCACCTGTACCATTCATGGTTCAGCCAGTCTTGGAGAGGATTTTCTTTACGTCAAAAGCCCATACCGTACAGGAAAAATTCCACAACTTGGGGCCAGATTGTGGAGAGAATACACAATTTTTTCAGTTTCTGACCTCCACACCCATTCAGGGAAAATTAACTTCAAGAAAGATGGAAGGAATCATACATTTATGCATATAATCGCCCTTCGATGGACTTCTCCTGCCTTGCAAACCCTTTTTGATCACTCTGGAATCTGACAAACAATACATAGACAACTCCTCATGTTACTACTCGAAAATAGAGACACTTTCTTCAATTGAAAATCTTTGTCTACCTGTAAAAGTACCAAAAGTCTGTACAGTCATTGCAAAAAGACATATTTCTTCAATTCCTGAACTTTAATGATCTTTTCATAAGCCATAATCAACCAAGAGGAGGATACCCCACTTTCATGGTTGAATGACACCTGAAAGGGAATTTCTTCAGGGGGAAAGCCCTTACTCTACCGGGGAAAGGCCATAATGTGGGGCCAAACACCTCATAGAATTCCCGTTTTATAAATTCCTCACCTGCACTAATGTCCGTGTAAACCTATTATCAAAAAAAGGAAAGAATCATACACATATTCAACTAATACTCATTGTAGGGACGTTTTTCAGCCTTGTTAATACGTTCTGCTAATTCTAGGATAAGACATATAATGCACAGAAATCACTTCAAGGTAGTACCACAAAAGAGACACGCTGTCGGCGGTTGAAGGTACCTTGGTATACATGAAAGGTCAAAACGTGAGAATAGACCTTGCAACGAAGACACTTGTCTTCATTTGATGAGCATGCGTGCCCTTCTGCTAAGCTAGAAAAAACAAAAAGAACGATACCACCATCCATGTCATGAAACCGATTTTCTTCCTGGCAAAACTTGTACATATATGTATGATTCCTAACTTCTTTGTTAATGCTGGGTTTACCTGATAAATAATGCATAGCCATCTCCTCATGTTACTAATCTAAAAGAGAAACACCTTCTTTAAGAGAAAATCTTTGTCTACCTTTCAGAGACAAAGCGTGTGTACAGGTCTTGAAAAGAAGTCACCTTTCTTTATTTCCTTAACTTTAATGCCCTTTACCTAAGCTATAATCAACCAAGAGCATGATACCATCCGTTGATGGTGGAACGAGACGTGGAAGTGACTTTCTTCAGGTGATAAGCCCTTACTCTACCGGCGAAAGGCCACAATGTTGGGGCAAACACCGCATAGTATGCTCATATCATCAATTCCTCACCTGCACTAATGTTCATGTACACTTAGCATCAAAAAAGAAGGAGAGAATCATACATCTATGCAACTAATAATCATGGCAGGGGTTTATGCCGCCTCGTGAACAAGTACTAAGAAGTCTAGATTCAGACACTTAATGCTCAGCCATCTCTTCAAGCTACTACTACAAAAGAGACAAATTTTCGTCTCTTGAATATACCTTCGTATACCTGAAAAGGACAAAACCTGTGTATTGACATTGTAAAAAACACGCGTTTCTTCATTTCCTGACATTCAGTGCCCTTCTGCTAACATAGAAACAATCAAAATTAGGATACCACAATTAATGGTCCAGCCAAACATGAAAAGGATTTTCTTCAGGTGAAAAGGTCATACATAGATGCATGATTGCTTACTTCTTTGTTGATGCTGTCTTTACCTGGATGGTAGTGCAGGTCAGCAAATGAGAAAATGTGTATTCTCTGCGTTGTCTGGCCCCTCGTTGTGACAGTTTCACTATAGAGGGAATGCTTGTCAGCTGAAGAAAGTCCCTTCCATGACTCCCTCCAACATGAAAGGATGGTGTCCACCTGTACCATTCATGGATCAGTGAGTCTTGAAGAGGATTTTCCTTACGTCAAAAGCCCATACAGCACAGGAAAAATTCCACAATTTGGGGCCAGATTATGGATAGAATACACATTTTTTTCAGTTTCTTACCTCCACACCCATTCAGGGAAAATTAACTTCAAGAAATATGGAAGGAATCATATATTTATGCATGTAATCGACCTTGGATAGACTTCTCCTGTCTGGCAACCTTTTTTTGATCACTCTAGAATCTGACAAACAATACATAGCCATCTCCTCATGTAACTACTCGAAAAGACAGACACTTTCTTCAGTTGAAAATCTTTGTCTACCTGTAAAAGTACCAAAAGTGTGTACAGTCATTGTAAAGAAGGCACATTTCTACAATTCCTGAAATTTAATGCCCTTTTCTGAAGACATAATCAACCAAGGGAAGGATACCCCCCTTTCATGGTTGAATGACAACTGAAAGTGAATTTCTTCAGGAGAAAAGCCCTTACTCTACCAGGGAAAGGCCATAATGTGGGGCCAAACACCTCATAGAATTCTCATATTATCAACTCCTCACCTGCACTAATGTCCGTGTAAACCTATTATCAAAAAAAGAAAGAATCATACACATATTCAACTAATACTCATTGGAGGGACTTTTTTCAGCCTTGTGAACAGGGTCTGCTAATTCTAGAAACAGACATATAATGCACACAAATATCTTCAAGGTAGTACCACAAAAGAGACACGCTGTCAGCGGTTGAAGGTACCTTGGTATATATGAAAGGTCAAAACGTGAGTATAGACCTTGCAAAGAAGACACTTGTCTTCATTTGATGAGCATGCGTGCCCTTCTGCTAAGCTAGAAATTACAAAAAGAACGATACCACCATCCATGTCATGAAACCGATTTTCTTCAGGGCAAAAGCTTGTACATATATGTATGATTTCTAACTTCTTTGTTAATGCTGGGTTTACCTGAATGGTAGTGTAGGTCAGGAATTGAGGAAATGTGTATTCTACGCATTGTCTGGCCCCTCATTGTGGCCGTTTCAATGTACAGGAAGGACTTTTCACCTGAAAAAAATCCCTTCCATGTCTCCCTCCACCAAGAAAGGATGGCATCCTCCTCCACCATTCATGTTTCAGCCAGTCATGGAGACGATTTTCTTTACGTTCAAAGCCCATACTATACAGGAAAAATTCCACAGTGTGTGGCCAGATTACGCATAGAATCCAAATTTTTTCTATTCCTGACCTGCACTCAAATACATGTAAAACTGATTTCAAGAAAGAAGGAGGATTCATACATCTATGCTTCTAATCGTCCTTGGAGGGGCTTTCTTCTGCCTGGCGAATATATTTGATCACTGTGGAATATGATAAATAATGCATAGCCATCTCCTCATGTTACTACTCTAAAAGAGAAACACCTTCTTTAGGTGAAAATCTTTGTCTACCTTTCAGAGACAAAAAGTGTGTACAGGCCTCGCAAAGAAGTCACCTTTCTTCATTTCCTTAACTTGTATGCCCTTTACCTAAGCCATAATCAACCAAGAGCAGGATACCATCCGTTCATGGTGGAACGAGACGTGGAAGTGATTTTCTTTAGATGAAATGTCCTTACTCTATTGGGCAAAGGCCTCAATGTGGGTCAAACACCGCACAATATTACCATATTAACAATTCCTGGCCTGCACTAATGTTCATGTAAACCAGCATCAAAAAAGGAGGAAGGAATCATACAAGTTTGAAAGTATTGATTATTGGAGGGACTTTATTCTGCCTCACGAACAGGTTCCGATGAGTGTAGAATCACACACATAACACACAGCCATCTCTTCAAGCTAATACTACAAAAGTGACTCACTTTTGACAGCTGAAAGTACCTTCGTATACCTGAGAAGGACAAAACGTGTATATACACCTTGAAAAGATCTCACGTTTCTTCATTTCTTGCCTTTCAGTACCCTTCTGCTAAGGTAGAAACAAACAAAAGGAGGATGCCACCATTCAAGGTTCAGCCAGTCATGAAAAGGATTTCCTTCAAATCAAAAGCTCATACGTAGATGTATGACTCCTTCCTTCTTTGTTGACGCAAGATTTACCTGAATTGTAGGGCAGGTGAGGAATTGATAAAATGTGTATTCTATTCGTTGTCGGGCCCCTCATTGTGGCAGTTTCCCGGTAGAGGAAGGGATTTTCACCTGAAAAATATACCTTCCATATCTAGCTCCAAGAGAAAGGAATTGTATCCTCCTCCACCATCCATGGTTCATCCAGGCTTGGAGAGGATTTTCTCTACGGTCAAAGCCCCTAGTATACATGGAAAAGGCCATAATGTGGGGCAAGATTATGCATAGAATACACTTTTTCTTCACTTCCTGACCTGCACTCCACTTCAAGTAAAACTAGCTTCAAGAAGAAGGAAGGAATCATACATCTATGCATCTAATTGTCCTTGGAGCTATTTTCTCCTGCTTGGAGAATATTTTTTGATCACTCTGGAATCTGACAAATAATGCATAGCCATCTCCCCATGGTACTACTCGAAATGAGGGACACTTTCTTCAGTTAAAAAACTTTTTCTACTTGTAAAAGCATGAAAAGTGTGTACAGGCATCGCAAAGAAGACACATGTCTTTATTTCCTCAACTTTAATGCCCTTTCCTAAGCCAGAATCAACCAAAAGTAAGATACCATACTTTGATGGTTGAATGAGACAAGAAAGGGACTTTTCTCACGAGAAATGCCCTAACTCTACGGGGGAAAGGCCTCAGTGCGGGGCCAAACACCATACAGAGTACACATATTATCCATTCCTGACCTGTAGTTATGTTCCTGTGAACCCAGCATCAAAAAAGAAGGAAGGAATCATACATCTGTGCATCTAATCGTCCTTGGAGGGACTTTCTCATGCTTGACGAACATTTTTTGATCAATCTGGAATCTGACATAAAATGCATGTCCATTTTCACATGTTATTATTAGTAAACACACAAGTTTTTCGGTAGAAGATTTTTTCCACCTTCAAAACGACAAAAAGTGTGCACAAACATTGCAAAGAAGGCAAATTCCTCATTTCCTGATCTTTAAGCCCCTTTTCCTCTGCCAGAAACAACCAAGACTAGGATACCATCCTTACATGGTTGAACGAGACATGGAAGGGACTTTCTGCGGGTGAAAAGCCCTTACTCTACCCGGTAAAGGCCACAATGTTGTGGCAAACACCGCATAGTATTCTCATATCATCAATTCCTCACCTGCACTAATGTTCATGTAAATTTAGCATCAAAAAAGAAGGAAAGAATCATACATCTATGCAAGTAAAAATCATTGGAGGGGCTTTATGCCACCTTGTGAACAAGTACTGAGAAGTCTAGATTCAGACACTTAATGCTCAGCCATCTCTTCAAGCTACTACTACAAAAGAGACAAATTTTCGTCCCTTGAATATACCTTAGTATACCTGAAAAGAACAAAACGTGTGTATTGACATTGTAAAGAACACACGTTTCTTCATTTCCTGACATTCAGTGCCCTTCTACTAAGATAGAAACAACCAAAATTAGGATACAATCATTAATGGTTCAGCCAAACATGAAAAGGATTTTCTTCAGGTGAAAAGGTCATACATAGATGCATGATTGCTTACTTCTTTGTTGACGCTGTCTTTACCTGAATGGTAGTGCAGGTCAGCAAATGAGAAAATGTGTATTCTGTGCGTTGTCTGGCCCCTCGTTGTGACCGTTTCACTATAGAGGGAATGCTTGTCAGCTGAAGAAAGTCCCTTCCATGACTCCCTCCACCATGAAAGGATGGTGTCCACCTGTACCATTCATGGATCAGTGAGTCTTGGAGAGGATTTTCCTCACGTCAAAAGCCCATACTGTACAGGAAAAATTTCACAATTTGGGGCCAGATTATGGATAGAATACACATTTTTTTCAGTTTCTGACCTGCACACACATTCGGGGAAAATTAGCTTCAAGAAAGATGGAAGGAATCATACCTTTATGTATATAATCGACCTTGGATAGACTTCTCCTGTCTGGCAAACTTTTTTTGATCACTCTGGAATCTGACAAACAATACATAGCCATCTCCTCATGTAACTACTCGAAAATACAGACACTTTCTTCAGTTGAAAATCTTTCTCTACTTGTAAAAGTACCAAAAGTGTGTACAGTCATTGCAAAAAGACACATTTCTTCAATTCCTGAACTTTAATGCCCTTTTCTGAAGCCATAATCAACCAAGAGGAGGATACCCCCCTTTCATAGTTGAAAGACACCTGAAAGTGAATTTCTTCAGGAGAAAAGCCCTTACTCTACCAGGGAAAGGCCATAATGTGGGGCCAAACACCTCATAGAATTCCCATGTTATCAAATCCTCACCTTCACTAATGTCCATGTAACCCTATTATCAAAAAAAGAAAGAATCATACACATATTCAACTAATACTCATTGGAGGGACTTCTTTCAGCCTTGTGAACAGGTTCTGCTAATTCTAGAATCAAACATAAAATGCACAGAAATCCCATCAAGGTAGTACCACAAAAGAGACATGCTGTCAGCGGTTGAAGGTACCTTGGTATATATGAAAGGTCAAAACGTGAGTATAGACCTTGCAAAGAAGACACTTGTCTTCATTTGATTAGCATGCGTGCCCTTCTGGTAAGCTAGAAATAACAAAAACAACGATACCACCATCCATGTCATGAAACCGATTTTCTTCAGGGCAAAAGCTTGTACATATATGTATGATTCCTAACTTCTTTTTTAATGCTGGGTTTACCTCAATGGTAGTGCATGTCAGGAATGGAGGAAATGTGTATTCTATGCATTGTCTGGCCCCTCATTGTGGCCGTTTCAATTTACAGGAAGTATTTTCAACTGAAGAAAGTCCCTTCCATGTCTCCCTCCACCAAGAAAGTATGGCACCCTCCTCCACCATTCATGTTTCAACCACTCATGGAGACGATTCTCTTTACGTTCAAAGCCCATACTATACAGGAAAAATTCCGCAGTGTGGGTCCAGATTACGCATAGAATACAAATTTTTTGTATTCCTGACCTGCACTCAAATTCGTGTAAAACTGATTTCAAGAAAGAAGGAAGGATTCATACATCTATGCATCTAATCGTCCTTCGAGGGGCTTTCTCATGCTTATCGAACATTTTTTGATCACTCTGGAATCTAACATATGATGCATGTCCATCTCCACATGTTACTGCTAGAAAACAGGCACCTTTTTCAATAGAAGATTTTTTCTACCTGCAAAGCGACAAAAAGTGTGCAAAACCATTGCAAAGAAGGTACATTTCCCCATTTCCTGTTCTTTAACCCCTTTTTCCTCTGCCGGAAACAACCAAGACTAGGATACCATCATTTCATAGTGGAACGAGACATGGAGGGGACTTTATTTGGGTGAAAAGCCCTTACTCTACCGGCGAAAGGCCACAATGTGTGGCCGAACACCACATAGAATTCCCATATTATCAATTCCTCCCCTGCACAAATGTTCATGTAAATTTAGCATCAAAAAAGAAGGAAAGAATCATACATCTATGCAACTAATAATCTTTGAAGCGATTTTATGCCGCCTCGTGAACAAGTACTGAGAAGTCTAGATTCAGACCCATAATGAACCGCCATCTAGTCAAACTGCTACTGCAAAAGAGACACATTTTCGTCAGTTGAAAATCTCTTCGTATGCCAAAAAAGGACAAAACGAGTGTATAGACATTGTAAAGAACACACGTTTCTTCATTTCCTTACCTTCAGTGCCCTTCTGCTAAGATAGAAACAACCAAAACTAGGATACCACCATTAATGGTTCAGCCAAACATGAAAAGGATTTTCTTCAGGTCAAAAGTTCATACATAGATGCATGATTCCTTACTTCTTTGTTGGCGCTCTCTTTAACAGAATGGTAGTGCAGGACAGCAATTGAGAAAATGTGTGTTCTGTGCGTTGTCTGGCCCCTCGTTGTGACCGATTCAGTATAGAGGGAATGCTTGTCACGTGAAGGAAGTCATTTACATGAGTCACTCCACCATTAAAGGATGGTGTCCTCCTGCACCATTCATGGTTGAGCCAGTCTTGGAGATGATTTTCTTTACGTCAAAAGCCCATACTGTACAGTAACAATTCAACAATTTGGGGACAGATTACGCATAGAATACACATTTTTTTCAGTTCCTGACCTGCACACCCATTCAGGGAAAATTAGCTTCAAGAAAGATGGAAGGAATCATAAATCTATGCATGTAATACCCCTTGGATGGAATTTCTCCTGCCTGGCAAACCTTTTTTCATCACTCTGGAATCTGCCAAACAATACATAGCCATCTCCTCATGTTACTACTCGAAAAGACAGACACTTTCTTCAGTTGAAAATCTTTGTCTACCTGTAAAAGTACCAAAGGTGTGTACAGTCATTGCAAAGAAGGCACATTTCTTCACTTCCTGAACTCTAATGCCTTTTTTTAAGCTGTAATCAACCAAGAGTACGATACCCCCCTTTCATAGTTGAATGACACATGAAAGGGAATTTCTTCAGGAGAAATACCCTTACTCTACCGGGGAAGGGCCATAATGTGGGGCCAAACAATTCATAGAATTACCATGTTATCAATTCCTCACCTGAACTAATGTCCTTGTAAACCTATTATCAAAAACAGGAAAGAATCATACACATATTCAACTAATACTCATTGGAGGGATATTTTTCAGCCTTTTGAACAGTTTCTGCTAATTCTAGAATCAAACATATAATGCACAGAAAACTCTTCAAGGTAGTTCCACAAAAGAGACACGCTGTC
Source organism: Pseudocheirus occidentalis (assembly GCA_028646575.1). Taxonomy (NCBI): domain Eukaryota; kingdom Metazoa; phylum Chordata; class Mammalia; order Diprotodontia; family Pseudocheiridae; genus Pseudocheirus; species Pseudocheirus occidentalis. The sequence continues at coordinate 324,751,021 of CM053594.1, forward strand.
TGTGGTTGAAGGTATCTTTGTATACGTGAAAAGATCAAAAGGTCTGTATAGACCTTGAAAATAAGACACTTGTCGTCATTTGATGAGCATCCGTGCCCTTCTGCTAACCTAGAAACAACAAAAAGGATGATACCACCATCCATGTTATGAAACCGATTTTCTTCAGGGCAAAAGCTTGTACCTAGATGCATGATTCCTAACTTCTTTGTTGATGCTGGGTTTACCTGAATGGTATTGCAGGTCAAGAATTGAGGAAATGTGTATTCTACGCATTGTCTGGCCCCTCATTGTGGCCGTTTCAATGTACAGGAAGGACTCTTCTTATGAAGAAAGTCCCTTCCATGTCTCCCTCCACCAAGAAAGTATGGCATCCTCCTCCACCGTTCATGTGTCAGCCAGTCATGGAGACGATTCTCTTTCCGTTCAAAGCCCATACTATACAGGAAAAATTCCACAATGTGGGGCCAGATTACGCATAGAATCCACATTTTTTCTATTCCTCACCTGCACTCAAATTCGTGCAAAACTGATTTCAAGGAAGAAGGAAGGATTAATACATCTATGCATCTAATTGTCCTTGGAGGGGCTTTCTTCTACCTGCTGAATATTTTTTGATCACTGTGGAATCTCATAAACAATGCATAGCCATCTCCTCATGTTACTACTCTAAAAGAGAAACACCTTCTTTAGGTGAAAATCTTTGTCTCCCTTTCAGAGACATAAAGTGTGTACAGGCATTGCAAAGAAGTCACCTTTCTTCATTTCCTTAACTTTTATGCCCTTTACCTAGGCCATAATCAAGCAAGAGTAGGATACCAATCGTTCATGGTGGAAGGAGACGTGGAAGTGACTTTCTTCAGGTGTAATGCCCTTACTCTATTGGGCAAAACCATCAATATGGGTCAAACACCGCACAATATTACCATATTATCAATTCCTGGCCTGCACTAATGTTCATGTAAACCAGCATCATAAAAGGAGGAAAAAATCATACCAGTGTGAAACTATTGAGTATTGGAGCGACTTTATTCTGCCTTACGAACAGTTTAGGATGAGTGTAGAATCACACACATAACACACAGCCATCTCTTCAAGCTACTACTACAAAAGAGACACACTTTCGACAGTTGAAAATATGTTCGTATACCTGAGAAGGACAAAACGTGTGTATATACCTTGCAAAGAACACACGTGTCTTCATTTCTTACCTTTCAGTGCCCTTCTGCTGAGCTAGAAACAAACAAAAGGAGGATGCCACCAATCAATGTTCAGCCAGTCATGAAAAGGATTTCCTTCAAGTCAAAAGCTCATATGTAGACTTATGACTCCTTCCTTCTTTTTTGACGCTAGCTTTACCTGAATTGTAGTGCAGGTCAGTAATTGAGAAAATGTGTATTCTGGGCGTTGTCTATCCCCTCATTGTGACCATTTCACTACAGAGAAAATGCTTGTCACGTGAAGAAAATCCCATTTATGACTCCCTCCACCATGAAAGGATTGCGTCCTCCCATACCATTCATGGTTCAGCCAGTCTTGGAGAGGATTTTCTTTATGTCAAAAGCCCATACCGTACAGGAACAATTCCACAATTTGGGGCCATATTATGCATAGAATACCCATTTTTTTTCAGTTCCTAACCTGCACACCAATTCAGGGAAAATTAGCTCAAGAAAGATGGCAGGAATAAAACATCTATGCATATATTCCCCCTGGATGGACTTTCTCCTGCCTGGAAAACCTTTTTTTGATCACTCTGGAATCTGACAAACAATACATAGCCATCTCCTCAAGTTACTACTCGAAGAGAGAGACACTTTCTTCACTTGAAAATCTTTGTCTACCTGTAAGAGTACCAAAAGTGTGTACAGTCATTGCAAAGAAGGCAGGTATCTTCAATTCCTGAACTTTAATGCCCTTTTCTTAAGCCACAATCCACCAAGACTAGGATACCCCCCTTTCATGGTTGAATGACACATGAAAGGGAATTTCTTCAGGAGAAAAGCCCTTACTCTACCGGGGAAAGGCCATTATGTGGGGCCAAACACCTCACAGAATTCCCATTTTATCAGTTCCTCACCTGCACTAATGTCCGTGTAAACCTATTATTAAAAAAGGAAAGAATCATACACATATTCAAATAATACTCTTTGGAGGGACTTTTTTCAGCCTTGCGAACAGATTCTGCTAATTCTAGAATCAGACATATAATGCACAGAAATCTCTTCAAGGGAGTACCACAAAAGAGACACACTGTCAGTGGTTGAAGGTTCCTTGGTGTATAGATCTTGCAAAGAAGAAACTTATCTTCATCTGATGAGCATCCGTGCCATTCTGCTAAGCTAGAAACAACAAAAACGACGATACAACAATCCATGTCATGAAACCGATTTTCTTCAGGTCAAAAGCTTGTACATAGATATATGATTCCTAACTTCTTAGTTAACGCTGGGATTACCTGAATGGTAGTGCAGGTCAGGAAGTGAGGAAATTTATGTTCTATGCAATGTCTGGCCCCTCCCTGTGGCCGTTTCAATGTAGAGGAAGGACTTTTTAACTGAAGAAAGTCCCTTCCACGTCTCCCTCCACCAAGTAAAGATGGCATCCTCCTCCACCATTCATGTTTCAGTCAGTCATGGAGACGATATTCTTTACGTTCAAAGCCCATACTATACAGGAAAAATTCCACAGTGTAGGGCAAGATTATGCATAGAATCCAAATTTTTTCTATTTCTGACAAGCATTCAAATTCAGATAAAGCTGATTTCAAGAAAGAAGGAAGGATTCATACATCTTTGCATCTAATCGTCCTTGGAGGGGCTTTCTTCTACCTGGCGAGTATTTTTTGATCACTGTGGAATCTGATAAATAATGCATAGCCATGTCCTCATGTTACTACTCTAAAAGAGAAACACCTTCTTTAGGTGAAAATCTTTGTCTACCTTTCAAAGACAAAAAGCTTGTACATAAATGTGATTCCTAACTTCTATGTTAATGCTGTGTTTACCTGAATTTTAATGCAGGTCAGGAATTGAGGAAATGTGTATTCTACGCATTGTCTGGCCCCTCATTGTGGCCGTTTCAATGTGCAGGAAGGACTTTTCACCTGAAGAAAGTCCCTTCCATGTCTCCCTCCACCAAGAAAGGATGGCATCCTCCTCTACCATTCATGTTTCAGCCAGTCATGGAGACGATTTTCTTTACGTTCAAAGCCCGGAATAAACAGGAAAAATTCCGCAGTGTGGGGCCAGATTACGCATAGAATCTAAATTTTTTCTATTCCTGACCTACCCTCAAATTCAGTTGAAACTGATTTCAAGGAAGAAGGTAAGATTGATACATCTATGCATCTAATCGTCCTTCTTGCGGCTTTCTTCTACCTGGCGAATAGTTTTTGATTCCTGTGGAATCGGAATAATAATGCATAGCCACCTCCTCATGTTATTACTGTAAAAGAAAAACAACTTCTTTACGTGAAAATATTTGTCTACCTTTCATAGACAAAAAGTGTGTACAGGCATTGCAAAAAAGTCACCTTTCTTCATTTCCTTAACTTTTATGACCGTTGCCTAAACCATAATCAACCAAGGGTAGGATACCGTCCGTTCATGGAGGAATGAGACGTGGAAGTGACTTTCTTCAGGTGAAAAGCCCTTACTCTATTGGGTAAAGATCTCTATGTGGGTACAACACCGCCAAATATTCCCATATTATCAAATCCTGACCTGCACTAATGTTCATGTAAACCAGCAACAAAAAGAAGGAAGGGATCATACAACTATGAAACTATTGATTATTGGAGGGACTTTGTTCTGCCTCACGAACAGGTTCCGATGAGTGTAGAATCAGACACATAACGCATAGCCATCTCTTCAAGCTACTACTACAAAAGACACACTTTCGACAGTGGAAAATATCTTCCTATACCTGAGACGTACAAAACGTGTGTATAGACTTTGCAAAGAACACAAGTGTCTTCATTTCTTGCCTTTCAATGACTTTCTGCTAAGCTAGAAACAAACAAAAGGAGGATGCCACCATTCAAGGTTCAGCCAGCATGAAAAGGATTTCCTTCAAGTCAAAACCTCATACGTAGATGTATGACTCCTTTCTTCTTTGTTGACGCTAACTCTATCTGAATTGTAGTGCAGGTGAGAAATTGATAAAATGTGTATTCTATGTGTTGTCTGGCCCGTCATTGTGGCAGTTTCCCTGTAGAGGAAAGGAATTTTACCTGAAAAAATACTTTCTATGTCTAGCTCCAACACAAAAGGATGGTGTCCTCCGCCACCATCCATGGTTCAGCCCGTCTTGGAGAGGATTTTCTTTATGTTCAAAGCCCCTACTATACATGGAAAAGGTCTCAATGTGGGGCCAGATTATGCATAGAATACACTTTTTCTTAGCTTCCTGAACTGCACTCCAAATCACGTAAACTAGCTTCAAGAAAGAAGGAAGGAATCATACATTTATGCATATAATCGTCCTTGGAGGGACTTTCTCCTGCTTGGCGAATATTTTTGATCAGTCTGAAATCTGACAAATAATGCATAGCTTTCTCCTCATTTTACTACTCGAAATGAGGGACACTTTCTTCAGTTGAAAACCTTTCTCTATGTGTAAAAGGCTAAGAAGTGTGTACAGGCATCTCAAAGAAGACACATTTCTTGATTTCCTCAACTTCAATGCCTATTCCTAAGCCAGAATCAAGCAAAAGTAGGATACAATACTTTGATGGTTGTATGCGACATGGGGGGAACATTTCTCATGAGAAATACCCCAATTCTACCGGGGAAAGGCCACAATGAGGGGCCAAACACCATACAGAATACCCATATTATCCATTACTGAGCTGCACTAATGTTCCTGTAAACCTAGCATCAAAAAGAAGTACGGAATCATACATATGTGCATCTAATCGTCCTTGGAGGGTTATTGATGATTGGAGAGACTTTATTCAGCCATCTCTTGAAGCTACTACTACAAAACAGGCACACTTTCGACAGTGGAAAATACCTTCGTATGCCTGAGAAGGACAAAAGGTGTTTATAGACCTTGCAAAGAACACACGTGTCTTTATTTCTTGCCTTTCAGTGCCCTTCTGCTTAGCTAGAAACAAACAAAAGGAGGATGCCAGCATTCAAGGTTCAGCCAGTCATGAAAAGGATTTCTTCAATGCAAAAGCTCATATGTAGATGTATGACTCCTTCCTTCTTTGCTAACGATAGCATTACTTGAATTGTAGTGCAGGTGAGGAATTGATAAAATGTGTATTCTATGCGTGGTCTGGCCCCTCATTGTGCCAGTTTCCTTATAGAGAAAGGGATTTTCACCTGAAAAAAATACCTTCCATGTCTAGCTCCACAACAAAGGGATTTTATCCTCATCCACCACTCATGGTTCAGCAAGGCTTGGAAAGTATTTTATTTACGTTCAAAGGCCCTACTATATATGGAAAAGGCCACAATGTGGGGCCAGATTATGCATAGAAAACGCCTTTTCTTCTCTTCCTGACCTGCACTCCAATTCAAATAAAACTTGCTTCAAGAAAGACGGCAGGAATAATACATCTCTGCATCTAATCGTCCTTGGAGGGAGTTTCTCCTGCTTGGCGAATATTTTTTGATCACTCTGGATTCTGAGAAATAATGCATAGCCATCTCCTCATGTTACCCCTCGAAATGAGGGACAGTTTCTTCAGTTGAAAACTTTTGTCTACCTGTAAAAGTATAAAAAGTGTGCGCAGGCATGGCAAAGAAGATGCATTTCTTTATTTCCTCAACTTTAATGCCCTTTCTTAAGCCATAATCAACCTAAAGTAGCATACCATACTTTGATGGTTGAATGAGACATGGAAGGGACTTTTCTCACGAGAAATGCCTAACCCTACGGGGAAAGGCCACAATGCGGGGCCAAACACCATACACAATACCCATATTATCCATTCCTGATCTGCACTAATGTTCCTGTAAACCTAGCATTAAAAAAGAAGGAAGGAATCATATATCTGTGCATGTAATCGTACTTGGAGGGTCTTTCTCATGCCTGACGAACATTTTTGAACACTCTGTAATCTAACATATGATGCATGTCCAACTCCACATGTTACTAATGGGAAACAGACACCTTTTTCAGTAGAAGATTTTTTTCTACCTGCAAAACGATAAAAAGTGTGCACAACCGTTGCAAAGAATGCACATTTCCGCATTTCCTGGTCATTAATTTCCTTTTCATAAGCAGGAAACAACCAAGACTAGGATACCATCCTTTCACGGTTGAAAGAGATATGGAAGGGTTTTTATTCGGGTGTAAAGCCCTTACTCTACCGGAGAAAGACCACAATGTAGGGCCAAACACCGCATAGAATTTCCATATTATCAATTCCTCACCTGCACTAATGTTCATGTAAACTTAGCCTCAAAAAAGAAGGAAAAAATCATACTTCTATGTAACTAATTATCCTGGGAGTGAAATTATGCCGCCTCGTGAACAAGTACTGGGAAGTCTACATTCAGACACATAATGCACAGCCATCTCTTCAAGCTACTACTAGAAAAGAGACACATTTTCATCAGTTGGAAATACCTTCGTATACCTGAAAAGGAAAAAAAAACGTGTGTATAGACCTTGTAAAGAACACACGTTTCTTCATTTCATGACCTTCAGTGCCCTTCTGCTCAGATAGAAACAACCAAAAGGAGGATACCATCATTAATGGTTCAGCCAACCATGAAAAGGATTTTCTTCAGGTAAAAAGCTCATACACAGATACATGATTC
>CM053594.1:324772615-324785518 GCA_028646575.1 Pseudocheirus occidentalis
TTCCATCTTTCTTGAAGCTAATTTTCCCTCAATGGGTGTGCAGGTTAGAAACTGAAAAAAAATGTGTATTCTATCCATAATCTGACACCAAATTGTGGAATTTTTCCTGTACCGTATGGGCTTTTGACGTAAAGAAAATCCTCTCCAAGACTGGCTGAACCCTGAATGGTACAGGTGGACACCATTCTTTCATGGTGGAGGGAGTCATGGAAGGAACTTTCTTCACGTGACAAGCATTCCCTCTATACTGAAGCGGTCACAACGAGGGGCCAGACAACACACAAAATACATATTTTCTCAATTGTTGACCTGCACTACCATTCAGGTAAAGATAGCGTCAACAAAGAAGTAAGCAATCATGCATCTATATATGAGCTTTTGACCTGAAGAAAACCTTTTTCATGTTTGGCTGAACCATTAATGGTGGTATCCTAATTTTGGTTGTTTCTATCTTAGCAGAAGGGCACTGAATGTCAGGAAATGAAGAAACGTGTGTTCTTTACAATGTCAATACACACATTTTGTCCTTTTCAGGTAGAAGAAGGTATCTTAATCTTACGAAAATTTGTCTCTTTTGTAGTAGTAGCTTGAAGAGATGGCTGAGCATTATTTGTCTGAATCTAGATTTCTCAGTACTTGTTCACGAGGCTGCATAAAGTTCCTCCAATGATTATTAGTTGCATAGATGTATGATTCTTTCCTTCTTTTTTGATGCTAAGTTTACATGAACATTAGTGCAGGTGAGGAATTGATAATATGGGAATACTTGGCGGTGTTTGGCCCGACATTGTGGCCTTTCGCCGGTAGAGTAAGGGCTTTTCACCCGAAGAAAGTCCCTTCCATGACTCGTTCAACCATGTAAGGATGGTATCCTAGTCTTGGTTGTTTCCGGTACAGGAAAAAGAGTTTAAAGATCAGGAAATGGGGAAATGTGCCCCCTTTGAAATGGTTGTGCACACTTTTCGTCGTTTTGCAGGTAGAAAAGATCTTCTAGTGAAAAACGCGTCTGTTTTCTAGTAGTAACATGTGAAGATGGACATGCATTTTATGTCAGATTCCAGAGGGATCAAAAAATGTTCGTCAATCATGAGAAAGACCCTCCAAGGACGATTAGATGCACAGATGTATGATTCGTTCCTATTTTTTGGATGCTAGTTTTACAGGAACATTACTACAGGTCAGGAATGGATAATATGGGTACTCTGTATGGTGTTTGGCCCCGCACTGTGGCCTTTCCCCTGTAGAGATGGGCATTTCTCGTGAGAAAAGTCCCTTCCATGTCTCGTTCAACCATCAAAGTATGGTATCTTACTTTTGGTTGATTCTGGCTTAGGAAAGGGCATTAAAGTTTTGGAAATAAAGAAATGTGTATTCTTTGGGATGCCTGTACACATTTTTTATCCTTTTGCAAGTAGCCAAAGGTTTTCTACTGAAGAAAGTGTCCCTCATTTCGAGTAGTAACAGGAGGATATGGCTATGCATTATTTGTCAGATTCCAGAGTGATGAAAAAATATTCGCCAAGCAGGAGAAAGTCCCTCCAAGGACGATTAGATGCACAGATGTATGATTCCTTCCTGCTTTCTTGAAGTTAGTTTTACTTGAAGTGGAGTGCTGGTCAGGAAGTGAAGAAAAAGTGTATTCTATGCATAATCTGGCCAAACACTATGGCCTTTTCCATGTATAGTAGGGGCTTTGAACGTAAAGAAAATCCTCTCCAAGATTGGCTCAACCGTGGATGGTGGAGGAGGATACAATCCCTTTGTGTTCGAGCTAGATATGGAAGATATATTCTCCAGGTGAAAATCACTTGCTCTACAGGGAAACTGCGACAATGAGGGGGCCGACAATGCATAGAATACACATTTCATCAATTCCTCACCTGCCCTACAATTCAGGTAAAGCTAGCGTCAACAAAGAAGGAAGGAGTCATACATATACGTATGAGCTTTTGACTTGAAGGAAATCCTTTTCATGACTGGCTGAACCTTAAATGGTGGCATCCTCCTTTTGTTTGTTTCGAGCTTAACTGAAGGGCACTGAAAGTCAAGAAATGAAGACACGTGTGTTCTTTGCAAGGTATATACACACGTTTTGTCCTTCTCAGGTATACGAAGGTATTTTCAACTGTCGAAGGGTGTCTCTTTTGTAGTACTAGCTTGAAGAGATGGCTGTGTGTTATGTGTGTGATTCTACACCCATCGGAACCTGTTCGTGAAGCAGAATAAAGTCCCTTCAATGATTATTAGCTGCATAGATGTATGATTCTTTCCTTCTTTTTTCATGCTAAGTTTATATGAACATTAGTGCAGGCCAGAAATTGATAATATGGTAATATTTTGCAATGTTTGACCCACATTGAAGCCTTTGCCCAATACAGTAAGGGCATTTCACTTGAAGAAAGTCACTTCCACGTCTCGTTCCACCATGAACGGATGGTACCCTACTCTTGGTTGATTATGGCTGAGGTAAAGGGCATAAAAGTTAAGGAAATGAAGAAAGGTGACTTCTTTCCAAGGCCCGTACACTCTTTTTCTCTCTGAAAGGTAGACAAAGATTTTCACCTAAAGAAGGTGTTTCTCTTTTAAAGTAGTAACATGAGGAGATGGCTATGCATTATTTATCAGATTCCACAGTGATCAAAAAATATCCGCCAGGTAGAAAAAAGCCCCTCCAAGTACGATTAGATGCTAGATGTATGAATCCTTCCTTCATTCTTGAAATCAGTTTTACACGAATTTGAGTGCAGGTCAGGAATAGAAAAAATTTGGATTCTATGCGTAATCTGGCCCCACACTGTGAAATTTTTCTTGTATAGTATGGGCTTCGAACGTAAAGAAAATCGTCTCCATGACTGGCTGAAACATGAATGGTGGAGAAGGATGCCATATTTTTTTGATGGAGGGAGACATGGAAGGGATTTTCTTCAGATAAAAAGTTCTTCCTCTACACTGAAACCGTCACAATGACGGTCCAGACAATGAATAGAATACACATTTCCTCCATTCCTGACCTGCACTACCATTCAGGTAAACCCAGCATCAACAAAGAAGTTAGGAATCATACATCTATGTACAAGCTTTTGACCTGAAGAAAATCGGTTTCATGACCTTGATGGTGGTATCGTTCTTTTTGTTGTTTCTAGCTTAGCAGAAGGGCACGGATGCTCATCAAATGAAGACAAGTGTCTTATTTGCAAGGTCTATACAGACCTTTTGACCTTTTCACGTATACAAAGATACCTTCAACCGCCGACAGTGTGTCTCTTTTGTGGTACTACCTTGAAGAGATTTCTGTGAATTATATGTTTGATTATAGAATTAGCAGAAACTGTTCAAAAGGCTGTATAATGTACCTCCAATGAGTATTAGTTGAATATGTGTATAATTCTTTCCTTTTTTTGATAATAGGTTTACAAGGACATTAGTTCAGGTGAGGAATTGATAACATGGGAATTCTATGAAGTGTTTGGCCCCACATTATGGCCCTTTTCCGGTAGAGTAAGGGCATTTCTCCTGAAAAAATACCCTTTCATGTGTCATTCAACCATGAAAGGGGGGTATCCTACTCTTGGTTGATTATGGCTTAAGAAAAGGGCATTAAAGTTCAGGAATTGAAGAAATGTGCCTTCTTTGTTATCACTCTACACACCTTTGGTACTTTTACAGGTAGACAAAGATTTTCAACTGAAGAAAGTGTCTGTCTTTTCTAGTAGTAACATGAGGAGATGGCTATGTATTGTTTGTCAGATTCCAGAGTTATCAAAAAAGGTTTGCCAGGTAGGAGAAATTCCATCCAAGGGGGATTATATGCATAGATTTATGATTCCTTTCATCTTTCTTGAATCTAATTTACCCAGAATGGGTGTGCAGATCAGGAACTGAAAAAATGTGTATTCTATGCATAATATGTCCCCAAATTGTGGAATTGTTCCTGTACGGTATGGGCTTTTGACGTAAAGAAAATCATCTCCAAGACTGGCTGAACCATGAATGGTACAGGAGGACACCATCCTTTAATGGTGGAGTGACTCATGCAAATGACTTTCTTCACGTGACAAGCATTCCCTCTATACTGATTCGGTCACAACGAGGGGCCAGACAACGCACAGAATACACATTTTCTCAATTGTTGACCTGCACTACCATTCTGTTAAAGATGGCGTCAACAAAGAAGTAAGGAATCATGCATCTATGTATGAGCTTTTGACCTGAATAAAATCCTTTTCATGTTTGGCTGAACCATTAATGGTGGTATCCTAGTTTTGGTTGTTTCTATCTTAGCAGAAGGGCACTGAAGGTAAGGAAGAGAAGAAACGTGTGTTCTTTACAATGTCTATAAACACGTTTTGTCCTTTTTAGTTATACGAAGGCATATTCCACTGACAAAAATGTGTCTCTTTTGTAGTAGTAGCTTGAATATATGGCGGTGCATAATGTGTCTGAATCTAGACTTCTCAGTACTTGTTCACGAGGCGGCATAAAATCGCTCCAAAGATTATTAGTTGCATAGATGTACAATTCTTTCCTTTTTTTTTGATGCTAAATTTACATGAACATTTGTGCAGGGGAGGAATTGATAATATGGGAATTCTGTGCGGTGTTCGGCCCACATTGTGGCCTTTCGCCGGTAGAGTAAGGGCTTTTAACCCATATAAAGTCCCTTCCATGTCTCGTTCCACCATGAAATGATGGTATCCTAGTCTTGGTTGTTTCCGGCAGAGGAAAAAGGGGTTAAAGAACAGGAAATGGGGAAATGTGCCTTCTCTGCAATGGTTTTGCACACTTTTTGTCGCTTTGCAGGTAGAAAAAAATCTTCTATTGAAAAAGGTGTCTGTTTTCAAGCAGTAACATGTGGAGATGAACATGCATCATATGACAGATTTCAGAGTGATCAAAAAATGTTCGACAAGCATGAGAAAGTCCCTCCAAGGACGATTAGATGCACAGGTGTATGATTTCTTCCTTTTTTTTTGATGCTAGGTTTACAGGAACATTAGTTCAGGTCAGGAATGTATAATATGGATACTCTGTATGGTGTTTGGACGCGCATTGTGGCCTTTCCACGGTAGAGTTAGGGCATTTCTCGAGAGAAATGTCCTTTCCATGTCTCGTTCAACCATCAAAGTATGGTATCCTAATTTTGTTTGATTCCGGCTTAGGAAAGGGCATAAAAGTTGAGGAAATAAAGAAATGTGTCTTCTCTGCGATGGCTGTACACACTTTTTATCCTTTTACAGGTAGACAAAGGTTTTCAACTGAAGAAAGTGTCCCTCATTTCGAGTAGTAACATAAGGAGATGACTATGGATTATTTGTCAGATTCCAGAGTGATAAAAAATATTCGCTAGGCAGGAGAAAGTCCCTCCAAGGACGATTAGATGCATAGATATATGACTCCTTCCTTATTTCTTGAAGCTAGTTTTACTTGAAGTGGAGTGCAGGTCAAGAAGTGAAAAAAAAGTGTATTCTATGCATAATCTGGCCCAACATTGGGGCCTTTTCCATGTATAGTAGGGGCTTTGAACGTTAAGAAAATCCTCTCCAAGACTGGCTGAACCATGGATGGTGGGGGAGGATACCATCCCTTTGTGTTGGAGCTACATATGGAAGGTATATTTTTCCAGTGAAAATCCCTCCCTCTACAGGGAAATTGCCACAATTAGGGGCCCGACCACGCATAGAATACATATTTTATCAATTCCTCACCTGCCCTACAATTCAGGTAAAGGTATCGTCAACAAAGAAGGAAGGAGTAATACATCTACATATGAGGTTTTGACTTGAAGGAAATCCTTTTCATGACTGGCTGAACCTTGAATGGTGGCATCCTCCTTTTGTTTGTTTCTAGCTTAGCAGAAGGGCACTGAAAGGCAAGAAATGAAGACACGGGTGTTCTGTTCAAGGTCTGTACATGCGTTTTGTCCTCCTTAGATATACGAAGGTATTCTCAACTGTCAAAAATGTGTCTCTTTTGTAGTAGTAGCTTGAAGAGATGGCTGTGTGTTGTGTGTGTGATTCTACACTCATCGGAACCTGTTTGTGAAGCAGAATAAAGTCCCTCCAATACCCATTAGTTTCACACTTGTATGATTTCTTCCTCCTTTTATGATGCTGGTTTACATTAACATTAGTGCAGACCAGGAATTGATAATATGGTAGTATTGTGCGCTGTTTGACCCACATTGAGGCCTTTGCCCAATAGAGTAAGGGCATTTCAACTGAAGAAAGTCAATTCCACGTCTCGTTCCACCATGATCGATTGGTATCCTACTCTTGATTGATTATGGTTTAGGTAAAGGGCATAAAAGTTAAGGAAATGAAGAAAGGTGACTTCTTTGCAATGCCTGTACACACTTTTTGTGTCTGAAAGGTAGACAAAGATTTTCACCTAAAGAAGTTGTTTCTCTTTTAGACTAATAACATGAGGAGATGGCTATGCATTATTTATCAGATTCCACGGTGATCAAAAAAATATTCCCCAGGTAGAAAAAAGCCCCTCCAAGGACGATTAGATGCATAGATGTATGAATCCTTCCTTCTTTCTTGAAATCAGTTTTACACGAATTTGAGTGCAGGTCAGGAATGAAAAAAAATTTGTATTCTATGCGTAATATGGGCCCACACTGTGGAATTTTTCCTGTATAGTATGAGCTTTCAACGTAAAGAGAATCGTCTCCATGCCTGGCTGAAACATGAATGGTGGAGGAGGGTGCCATACTTTCTTGGTGGAGGGAGACATGAAAGGGACTTTCTTCAGATGAAAAGTCCTTCCTGTACATTGAAACGGCCACAATAAGGGGCCAGACAATGCGTAGAATACACATTTCCTCAATTCCTGACCTGCACTACCATTCAGGTAAACCCAGCATTAACAAAGAAGTTAGGAATCATACATATATGTAAAAGCTTTTCCCCTGAAGAAAATCGGTTTCATGACATGCATAGTGGTGTCGTCCTTTTTGTTGTTTCTAGCTTACCAGAAGGGCACGCATGCTCATCAATGAAGACAATTGTCTTCTTTTCAAGGTCTATACTCACGATTTGACCTTTCATATATACCAAGGTACTTTCAACCGCCGACAGCATGTCTCTTTTGTGGTACTACCTTGAAGAGATTTCTGTGCATTATATGTTTGATTCTAGAATTAGCAGAACCTGTTCAAAAGGCTGAAAAATGTCCCTCCAATGAGTATTAGTTGAATATGTTTATGATTCTCTCCTTTTTTGAAAATAGGTTTACACGGACATTAGTGCAGGTGAGGAATTGATAACATGGGAATTCTATGAGGTGTTTGGCCCACATCATTGACTTTCCCTGGTAGAGTAAGGGCTTTTCTCCTGAAGAAATTCACTTACAGGTGTCATTCAACCACGAAAGGGGGGTATCCTCCTCTTGGTTGTTTATGGTTTCAGAAAAGGGCATTAAAGTTCAGGAATTGAAGAAATGTGCCTTCTCTGCAATGACTGTACACACTTTTGGTACTTTTACAGGTAGACAAAGATTTTCAACAGAAGAAAGTGTCTCTCTTTTCGAATAGTTACATGAGAAGATGGCTATGTATTGTTTGTCAGATTCCAGAGTGATCAAAAAAGGTTTTCCAGGCAGGAGAAGTCTATCCAAGGGCGATTATATACATAAGTGTATGATTCCTTCCATCTTTCTTGAAGCTAATTTTCCCTGAATGGGTGTGCAGCTCAGAAACTGAAAAAAATGTGTATTCTATCCATAATTTGGCCCCAGAGTGTGGAAATTTTCCTGTACGGTATGGGCTTTGACGTAAAGAAAATCCTCTCCAAAACTCACTGAACCATGAATGGTAAAGGTGGACACCATCCCATGGTGGAGGGAGCTATGGAAGGGAGTTTCTTCACCTGACAAGCATTCCCTCTATAGTGAAACGGTCACAACGAGGGGCCGGACAACGCACAGAATACACATTTTCTCATTTGCTGACCTGCACTACCATTCAGGTAAACACAGCGTCAACAAAGAAGCAATCAATCATGCATCTATGTATATGCTTTTGACCTGAAGAGAATCCTTTTCATGTTTGGCTGAACCATTAATGGTGGTATCCTAATTTTGGTTGTTTCTATCTTAGCAGAAGGGCAATGAATGTCAGGAAATGAAGAAACGTGTGTTCTTTACAATGTCAATACAAACGTTTTGTCCATTTCATGTATACGAAGGTATATTCAACTGTCAAAAATTTGTCTCTTTTGTAGTAGTAGCTTAAAGAGATGGCTGAGCATTATGTCTCTGAATCTAGACTTCTCAGTACTTGTTCACGATTCGGCATAAAGCCCCTCCAATGATTTTTAGTTGCATAGATGTGTGATTCTTTCCTTCTTTTTTGATGCTAAGTTTCATGAACATTAGTGGAGGTGAGGAATTGATGATATGAGAATTCTATGCGGTGTTTGCCCCAACACTGTGGCCTTTCGCCGGTAGAGTGAGGGCTTTTCACCGGAAGAAATTCCCTTCCATGTCTCGTTCAAACATGAAAGGATGGTATCCTAGTCTTGGTGGTTTCCGTCACAGGAAAAGGGGCTTAAAGATCAGGAAATGAGGAAATGTGCCTTCTTTGCGGTGGTTGTTCACACTTTTTGTAGTTTTGCAGGTGGAAAAAATCTTCTACTTAAAAACGTGTCTGTTTCCGAATAGTAACATTTGAAGATGGACATGCATTTTATGTCACATTCCAGAGTGATCAAAAAATGTGTGTCAAGCATGAGAAAGTCCCTCCAAGGACGATTAGATGCATAGATGTATGATTCCTTCCTTCTTTTGATGCTAGGTTCACAGTAACATAAGTGCAGGTCAGCAATGGATAATATGTGTACACTGTAAGGTGTTTGGCCCTGCATTGAGGCCTTTCCCCGGTAGAATTAGGTCATTTCTCGAGAGAAATGTCCCTTCCTTGTCTCGTTCAACCATCAAAGTATGGTATCTTACTTTTGGTTGATTCTTGGTTAGGAAAGGGCATTAAAGTTGAGGAAATAAAGACATGGGTCTTCTTTGCGATGCCTGTACACCCTTTTTATCATTTTACAAGTAGACAAAGGTTTTCAACTGAAGAAACTGTCCCTCATTTCGAGTAGTAACATGAGGAGACGGCTATGCATTATTTGTGAGATCTCAGAGTGATCAAAAAATATTCGCCAAGCAGGAGAAAGTCCCTCCAAGGACAATTAGATGCATAGATGCATGATTCCTTCCTTCTTTCTTGAAGCTAGTTTTACTTGAAGTGGAGTGCAGGTCAGGAAGTGAAGAAAAAGTGAATTCTATGCATAATTTGGCCCCACATTATGGCCTTTTCCGTGTATAGTAGTGGCTTTGAACGTAAAGAAAATCCTCTCCAAGACTGGCTGAACCATGGATGGTGGAGGAGGATACAATCCTTTTGTGTTGGAGCTAGATATGGACGGTATATTGTTCGGGTGAAAATTATTTCCTCTACAGGGAAACTGCCACCATGAGGGGCCCGACAACGCATAGAATACACATTTTATCAATTACTCACCTGTCCTACAATTCAGGTAAATCTAGCGTCAACAAAGAATGAAGGAGTCATACATCTATGTATGAGCTTTTGACTTGAAGGAAATCCTTTTCATGACTCGCTGAACATTGGATGTTGGCATCCTCCTTTTGTTTGTTTCTAGCTTAGCAGAAGGGAACTGAAAGGCAAAAAATGAAGGCACGTGTGTTCTTTGCAAGGTATATACACACGTTTTGTCCTTCTCAGGTATACGAAAGTATTTTCAACTGTCGAAAGTGTGTCTCTTTTGTAGTACTAGCTTGAAGAGATGGCTGTGTGTTATGTGTGTGATTCTACACTCATCGGAACCTGTTCGTGAGGCAGAATTAAGTCCCTCCAATACTCAAGAGTTTCACACTTGTATGATTTCTTCCTCCTTTTATGATGCTGGTTTCCATGAACGTTAGTGCAGGCCAGGAATTGATAATATGGTAATATTGTGCGGTGTTTAACCCACATTGAGGCCTTTGCCCAATAAAATGAGGGCATTTCACCTGAAGAAAGTCACTTCCACGTCTCCTTCCACCATGAACGATTGGTATCCTACTCTTGCTTGATTATGGCTTAGGAAAAGGGCATAAAAGTTAAGGAAATGAAGAAAGGTGACTTCTTTGCAGTGAGTGTACCCACTTTTTGTCTCTGAAAGGTAGACAAAGATTTTCAGCTAAAGAAGGTGTTTCTCTTTTAGAGTAGTAACATGAGGAGATGGATATGCATTATTTATCTTATTCCACAGTGATCAAAAAATATTCGCCAGGTAGAAGAAAGCCCCTCCAAGGACGATTAGAAGCATAGAAGTATGAATCCTTCCTTCTTTCTTGAAATCAGTTTTACACGAATTTGAGTGCAGGTCAGGAATAGAAAAAATTTGGATACTCTGCGTAATCTGGCCCCACACTGTGGAATTTTTCCTGTATAGTATGGGCTTTGAACGTAAAGAAAATCGTCTCCATGACTGGCTAAAACATGAGTGGTGGAGGAGGATGCCATCCTTTCTTGGTGGAGGGAGACGTGGAAGGGACTTTCTTCAGGGGAAAAGTTCTTCCTGTACATTGAAACGGCCACAATGACGGCCAGACAATGCGTAGAATACACATTTCCTTAATTCCTGACCTGCACTACCATTCAGGTAAACCCAGCATTAACAAAGAAATTAGGAATCATACATATATGTACAAGCTTTTGCCGTGAGGAAAATCAGTTTCATATCATGGATGGTGGTATCGTCCTTTTTATTGTTTCTAGCTTAGCAGAAGGGCACGCATGCTCATCAAATGAAGACAAGTGTCTTCTTTGCAAGGTCTATACTCACGTTTTGACCTTTCATGTATACCAAGGTACCTTCAACTGCCGACAGCGTGTCTCTTTTGTGGTACTACCTTGAAGGGATTTCTGTGCATTATATATCTGATTCTAGAATTAGCAGAACCTGTTCACAAAGCTGAAAAAAGTCCCTCCAAGGAGTATTAGTTGAATATGTGTATGATTCTTTCCTTTTTTTGAAAATAGATTTACACGGACATTAGTGCAGGTGAGGAATTGATAACATGGCAATTCTATGAGGTATTTGGCCCCACATTATGGCCTTTCCCTGGTAGAGTAAGGGCTTTTTTCATGAAGAAATTCACTTTCGGTGTCATTCAACCATGAAAGGGGGGTGTCCTCCTCTTGGTTGATTATGACTTCAGAAAAGAGCATTAAAGTTCAGGAATTGAAGAAATGTGTCTTTCTGCAATGACTGTACACACATTTGGTACTTTTACAGGTAGACAAACATTTTCAACTAAAGAAAGTGTCTCTCTTTTCGAGTAGTTACATGAGGAGATTGCTATGTATTGTTTGTCAGATTCCAGAGTGATCAAAAAAGGTTTGCCAGGCAGGAGAAGACTATCCAAGGGCGATTATATACATAAATGTATGATTCCTTCCATCTTTCTTGAAGGTAATTTTCCCTGAATGGGTGTGCAGGTCAGAAACTGAAAAAAATGTGTATTCTATCCGTAATCTGGCCCCAAATTGTGGAATTTTTCCTGTACGGTATGGGCTTTTGACGTAAAGAAAATCCTCCCCAAGACTCACTGAACCATGAATGGTACATGTGGACACCATCCTTTTATGGTGGAGGGAGTTATGGAAGGGACTTTCTTCAGCTGACAAGCATTAACTCTATAGTGAAACGGTCACAACGAGGTGCCAGACAACGCACAGAATACACATTTTCTCATTTGCAGACCTACACTACAATTCAGGTAAAGACAGCGTCACCAAAGAAATAAGCAATCATGCTACCATGTATGAGCTTTTGACCTGAAGAAAATCCTTTTCATGTTTGGCTGAACCATTAATGGTGGTATCCTAATTTTGGTTGTTTCTATCTTAGCAGAAGGGCACTGAATGTCAGGAAATGAAGAAACGTGTGTTCTTTACAATGTCAATACACACCTTTTGTCCTTTTCAGGTATTCGAAGGTATACTCAACTGACGAAAATTTGTCTCTTTTGAAGTAGTAGCTTGAAGAGATGGCTGAGCATTATTTGTCTGAATCTAGACTTCTCAGTACTTGTTCACGAGGGGACATAAAGCACCTCCAATTATTTTAGTTGCATAGATGTATGATTCTTCCTTCATTTTTGATGTTAAGTTTACATGAACATTAGTGCAGGTGAGGAATTGATGATATGAGAATACTATGCGATGTTTTCCCCAACATTGTTGCTTTTCGCCGGTAGAGTAAGGGCTTTTCACCCAAAGAAAGTTCCTTCCATGTCTTGTTTAACCATGTAAGGATCATGTCATAGTCTTGGTTGTTTCCGGCACAGGAAAAGGGGCTTAAAGATCAGGAAATGAGGAAATGTGCCTTCTTTGCAATGGTTGTGCACACTTTTTGTCGTTTTGCAGGTGGAAAAAATCTTCTACTGAAAAACGTGTCTGTTTCCGAATAGTAACATGTGAAGATGGACATGCATTTTATGTCAGATTCCAGAGTGAACAAAAAATGTGCGTCAAGCATGAGAAAGACCCTCCAAGGTCGATTAGCAGCACAGATGTATGATTCCTGCCTTCTTTTTTGATGCTAGGTTTACAGGAACATTACCGCAGGTCAGGAATGGATAATATATGTACTCTGTATGGTGTTTGGCCCCGCATTGTGGCCTTTCCCCGGTAGTGTTAGGGCATTTCTCGTGAGAAAAGTCCCTTCCATGTCTCGTTCAACCATCAAAGTATGGTATCTTATTTTGGTTGATTCTGTCTTAGGAAAGGGCATTAAAGTTGAGGAAATAAAGAAATGTGTCTTCTTTGCGATGCCTGTACACACTTTTTATCCTTTTACAAGTAGACAAAGGTTTTCAAATGAAGAAAGT
>CM053594.1:324794581-324816868 GCA_028646575.1 Pseudocheirus occidentalis
AAAAACGTATCTGTTTCTTAGTAGTAACATGTCAAGATGAACATGCATTTTATGTTAGATTCCAGAGTGATCAAAAAATGTTCGTCAAGCATGAGAAAGACCCTCCAAGGACGATTAGATACACAGATGTATGATTCCTTCCTTCTTTTTTGATGCTAGGTTTACAGGAACATAACTGCAGGTCAGGAATGGATAATATGTGTACTCTGTATGGTGTTTGGCCCCGCATTGAGGCCTTTCTCCAGTAGAGTTAGGGCATTTCTCGTGACTTAAGTCCCTTCTTTGTCTCGTTCAACCATCAAAGTATGGTATCTTACTTTTGGTTGATTCTGGCTTAGGAAAGGGCATTAAAGTTGAGGAAATAAAGAAATGTGACTTCTTTGCGATGTCTGTACACTTTTTATCCTTTTACAAGTAGACAAAGATTTTCAAATGAAGAAAGTGTCCCTCATTTCGAGTAGTAACATGAGAAGATGGCTAGGCATTATTTGTCAGATTCCAGAGTGATTCAAAAAATATTCGCCAAGCAGGAGAAAGTCCCTCCAAGGACAATTAGATGCATAGATGTATGATTCCTTCCTTCTTTCTTGAAGCTAGTTTTACTTGAAGTGGGGTGCAGGTCAGGAAGTGAAGTAAAAGTGTATTGTATGCATAATCTGGCCTCGCATTATGGCCTGTTCCATGTATAGTAGGGGCTTTGACCGTAAAGAAAATCCTCTCCAAGACTGGCTGAACCATGGATGGTGGAGGAGGATACAATTCCTTTCTGTTGGAGCTAGATATGGAAGGTATATTTTTCAGTTGAAAATCCCTTCCTCTACAGGGAAACTGCCACAATGAGGGGCCCGACAACGCATAGAATACATATTTTATCAATTCCTCACCTACCGTACAATTCAGGTAAAGCTAGTGTCAAAAAAGAAGGAAGGAGTCATACATCTACGTATGAGCTTTTGACTTGAAGGAAATCCTTTACATTACTGGCTGAACCTTGAATGGTGGCATCCTCCTTTTGTTTGTTTCTACTTAGCAGAAGGGCACTGAAAGGCAAGAAATGAAGACACGTGTGTTCTTTGCAAGGTATATACACACGTTTTGTCCTTCTCAGGTATACGAAGGTATTTTCAACTGTCGAAAGTGCATCTCTTTTGTAGTAGTAGCTTGAAGAGATGGCTGTGTATTATGTATGTGATTCTACACTCATTGGAACCTGTTTGTGAGGCAGAATAAAGTCCCTCCAATACTCAATAGTTTCACACTTGCATGATTCCTTCCTCCTTTTTTGAGGCTGGTTTACATGAACATTAGTGCAGGCCAGGAATTGATAATATGGTAATATTGTGCGGTGTTTGACCCACACTGAGGCCTTTGCCCAATAGAGTAAGGGCATTTCACCTGAAGAAGTCACTTCCTCTTCTCGTTCCACCATGAACGGATGGTATCCTGCTCTTGGTTAATTATGGCTTACTTAAAGGGCATAAAAGTTAAGGAAATGAAGAATGGTGACTTCTTTGCAAGGCCTGTACACACTTTTTGTCTCTGAAAGGCAGACAAAGATTTTCACCTAAAGAAGGTGTTTCTTTTTTAGAGTAGTAACATGAGGAGATGGCTATGCATTATTTGTCAGATTCCACAGTGATCAAAAAATATTAGCCAGGTAGAAGAAAGCCCCTCCAACGACGATTAGATGCATAGATGTATGAATCCTTCCTTCTTTCTTGAAATCAGTTTTACACGAATTTGAGTGCAGGTCAGGAATAGAAAAAATTTGGATTCTATGCGTAATCTGGCCCCACACTGTGGAATTTTTCCTGTATAGTATGGGCTTTGAACGTAAAGAAAATCGTCTCCATCACTGGCTGAAACATGAATGGTGGAGGAGGTTGCCATTCTTTCTTGGTGGAGGGAGACATGGAAGCGACTTTCTTCAGGTGAAAAGTCCTTCCTGTTCATTGAAACGGCCACAGTGAGGGGCCATACAATATGTAGAATACACACTTCCTCAATTGCTGACCTGCACTACCATTCAGGTAAACCCAGCATTAACAAAGAATTTAGGAATCATACATATATGTACAAGCTTTTGCCTTGAAAAAAATCGGTTTCATGACATGGTGGTGGTATCGTCCTTTTTATTGTTTCTAGCTCAGCAGAAGGGCACGCATGCTCATCAAATGAAGACAAGTGTCTTCTTTGCAAAGTCTATACTCACGTTTTGACCTTTCATGTATAACAAGGTACCTTCAACCACCGACAGCGTGTCTCTCTTCTGGTACTACCTTGAAGAGATTTCTGTGAATTATATGTCTGATTCTAGAATTAGCAGAACCTGTTCACAAGGCTGAAAAAAGTCCCCCCAATGACTATTAGTTGAATATATGTATGATTCTTTCCTTTTTTTGATAATAGGTTTACACGGACATTAGTGCAGGTGAGGAACTGATGACATGGGAATTCTATGAAGTGTTTGGCCCCACATTATGGCCCTTCCCCGGTAGAGTAAGGGCATTTCTCCTGAAGAAATTCCCTTTCATGTGTCATTAAACCAAGAAAGGGAGGTATCCTACTCTTGGTTGATTATGGCTTAAGAAAAGGGCATTAAACTTCAAGAATTGAAGAAATGTGCCTTATTTGCTATCACTCTACACACCTTTGGTACTTTTACAGTAAACAAAGATTTTCAACTGAAGAAAGTGTCTGTCTTTTCGAGTAGTAACATGAGGACATGGCTATGTATTGTTTGTCAGATTCCAGAGTGATGAAAAAAGGTTTGCCAGGCAGGAGAAATGCCATCCAAGGGGAATTATATGCATAGATTTATGATTCCTTCCATCTTTCTTGAAGCTAATTTTCCCTGAATGGGTGTGCAGGTCAGGAACTGAAAAAAATGTGTATTCTATGCATAATCTGTCCCCAAATTTTGGAATTGTTCCTGTACGGTATGGGCTTTTGACGTAAAGAAAATCATCTCCAAGCCTGGCAGAACCATGAATGGTATAGGAGGACACCATCCTTTAATGGTGGAGTGACTCATGCAAATGACTTTCTTTACGTGACTAGTATTTCCTCTATACTGAATCGGTCACAACGAGGGTCCAGAGAACGCACAGAATACACATTTTCTCAATTGGTGACCTGCACTACGATTCTGTCAAAGATAGCATCAACAAAGCAGTAAGGAATCATGCATCTATGTATGAGATTTTGACCTGAAGAAAATCCTTTTCATGTTTGGCTGAACCATTAATTGTGGTATCCTAGTTTTGGTTGTTTCTATCTTAGCAGAAGGGCACTGAAGGTAAGGAAATGAAGAAACGTGTGTTCTTTACAATATCTATACACACGTTTTGTCCTTTTTAGGTATACGAAGGGATTTTCAGCTAACGAAAATGTGTCCCTTTGGTAGTAGTAGCTTAAATAGATGGCGGTGCATTATGTGTTTGAATCTAGACTTCTCAGTACTTGTTCACGAGGCGGCATAATATCGCTCCAAAGATTATTGGTTGCATAGATGTATGATTCTTTCCTTCTTTTTTGATGCTAAATTTAAATGAACATTTGTGCAGGGGAGGAATTGATAATATGGGAATTCTGTGCGGTGTTCGGCCCCACATTGTGGCCTTTCACCGGTAGAGTAAGGGCTTTTCACCCAAATAAAGTCCCTTCCATGTCTTGTTCCACCATGAAATGATGGTATCCTAGTCCTTGTTGTTTCCGGCACAGGCAAAAGGGGTTAAAGATAAGGAAATGGGGAAATGTGCCTTCTCTGCAATGGTTTTGCACACTTTTTGTCGCTTTGCAGGTAGAAAAAATCTTCTATTGAAAAAGGTGTCTGTTTTCTACGAGTAACATGTGGAGATGGATATGCATCATATGTCAGATTCCAGAGTGATCAAAAAATGTTTGACAAGCATGAGAAAGACCCTCCAAGGACGATTAGATGCACAGGTGTATGATTCCTTCCTTCTTTTTTAATGCTAGGTTTACAGGAACATTAGTTCAGGTCAGGAAAGTATAATAAGGGTACTCTGTATGGTGTTTGGCCCCACATTGTGGCCTTTCCCCGGTAGAGTTAGGGATTTCTCGTGAGAAAAGTCCCTTCCATGTCTCGTTCAACCATCAAAGTACGGTATACTAATTTTGTTTGATTCTGGCTTAGGAAAGGGCATTAAAGTTGAGGAAATAAAGAAATGTGTCTTCTCTGCGATGCCTGTACACACTTTTTATCCTTTTACAAGTAGACAATGGTTTTCAACTGAAGAAAGTGTCCCTCATTTCGAGTAGTAACATAAGGAGATGGCTATGCATTATTTGTCAGATTCCAGAGTGATAAAAATATTCGCCAAGGAAGAGAAAGTCGCTCCAAGGACGATTAGATGCATAGATGTATGATTCCTTCCTTCTTTCTTGAAGCTAGTTTTACTTGAAGTGGAGTGCGGGTCAAGAAGTGAAGAAAAAGTGTATTCTATCCATAATCTTGCCCAACATTGTGGCCTTTTCCATGTACAGTAGGGGCTTTGAACGTAAAGAAAATCCTCTCCAAGACTGGATGAACCATGGATGGTGGACGAGGATACCATCCCTTGGTGTTGGAGCTAGACATGGAAGGTATTTTTTTTCAGGTGAAAATCCCTTCCTCTACAGAGAAACTGCCACACTGAGGGGCCAGACAAGGCATAGAATACACATTTTATCACTTTCTCACCTGCACTACAATTGAGGTAAAGCTAACGTCAACAAAGAAGGAAGGAGTCATACATCTACGTATGATCTTTTGACATGAAGGAAATCCTTTTCATGACTGGCTGAACCTTGAATGGTGGCAACATCCTTTTGTTTGCTTCTAATTTAGCAGAAGGGAACTGAAAGGGAAGAAATGAAGACACGTGTGTTCTGTGCAAGGTCTATACATACGTTTTGTCCTTCTCAGGTATACGAAAGTATTTTCAACTGTCGAAAGTGTGTCTCTTTTGTAGTAGTAGCTTGAAGATACGGCTGTGCATTATGTGTCTTATTCTACACTCATCGGAAGCTGTCCGTGGGGCAGAATAATATTCCCCCAATAATCCATAGTTTCATATTTGTATTATTCCTTCCTCCTTTTTTGATGCTGGTTTACATGAACATTGGTGCAGGGCAGGAATTGATAATATGGGAATATTTTGCAGTGTTTGACCCACATTGAAGCTTTTCCCAAGCGACTAATGGCTTTTCAAATGAAGAAAGTCACTTCCACGTCCTGTTCCACCATGAACGGATGGTATCCTACTCTTGGTTGATTATGGCTTAGGTAAAGGGCATAAAAGTTAAAGAAATGAAGAAAGGTGACTTCTTTGCAATGCTGTACACGCTTTATGACTTTGAAAGGTAGACAAAAATTGTCACCTAAAGAAGGTGTTTCTCTTTTAGAGCAGTAACATGAGTGGATCGCTATGCATTATTTATCAGATTTCACTGTGCTCAAAAAATATTCGCCATGGAGAAGAAAGCACCTCCAAGAACGATTAGATGCATTAATGTATGAATTCTTCCTTCTTTTTTGAAAACATTATTATCTGAATTTGGGTGCAGGTGCGGAATTGAAAAATTTTGGATTCTTTTAGTAATCTGATCACACATTGTGAAATATTCCCTGTATAGTATGGGCTTTGAACGTAAAGAAAATCCTCTCCATCACTGGCTGAACCATGAATGGTGGAGGAGGATATCATCCTTCCTTGGTGGAGGGAGACATGGAAGGGTATTTCTTCAGGTGAAAACCCCTTCCTCTACATTGAAACGGCCACAATGATGGGCCAGACAATGCATAGAATACACATTTCCTCAATTCCTGACATGCACTACCCTTCAGGTAAACGCAGCATTAACAAAGAAGTTAGGAATCATAATCTATGAACAAGCTTTTGACCTGAAGAAAATCCTTTTCATGACTGGCGGAACCATGGATTGTGGTATCCTCCTTTTTGTTGTTGCTAGCTTAGCAGAAGGGCACGGATGCTCATCAAATGAAGACAAGTGTCTTCTTTGCAAGGTCTATACACACGTTTTGACCTTTTCAAGTATACCAAGGTACCTTCGACCTACGACAGTGTGTCTCTTGTGTAGTACTCCCTTGAAGAGATTTCTGTGCGTTATATTTCTGATTCTAGAATTAGCAGAGCCTGTTCGCAAGGTGGAAAAAGGTCCCTCCAATGAGTATTAGCTGAATATGTGTATGATTCACTCTTTTTTTTATAATACGTTTACATGTACATTATTGCAGGTGAGGAACGGATAACAAGAGAATTTTATGAGGTCTTTGGCCCCACATTGTCTCCTTTCCCCGGTAGAGGAACGCTTTTCTATTGAAGAAATTCCCTTCCATCTCTCATTCAAACATGAAAGGGGTTATCCTACTCTTTGTTGATTATGGCTTAAGAAAAGGGCATTAAAGTTCAGGAATTGAAGAAATGTGACTTATTTGCTATGACTGTACACACTTTTTATCCTTTTACAGGTAGACAAAGGATTTCAACTGAAGAATGTGTCTCTCTTTTCGAGTAGTAACAGGAGGAGATGGCTATGTATTCTTTGTCAGATTCCAGAGTGATCAAATAGGGTTTGCCAGGATATAGAAAGTCCTTCCAAGTGCGATTAAATGCATAGATGTATGATTCCTTCCATCTTTCTTGAAGCTAATATTCCCTAAATGGCAGTGCAAGTCAGGAACTTAAAAAATGTGTATTCTATGCATAATCTGGGCCACCATTGTGGAATTTTTCCAGAACGTTATGGGATTTTGACGTAAAGAAAATCCTCTCCAAGACTGGCTGAACCATGAATGGTGCAGGAGAACACCATCCTTTCATGGTGGAGGGAGTCACGCAAAGGATTTCCTTCACGTGACAAGCATTTCCTGTAAAGTGAAAGGGTCAAAATGCAGGGCCAGACGATGCACAGAATACACATTTTCCCAATTACTGATCTGCACTGCCGTTCAGGTAAAGATAGCATGGACAAAGAAGTAAGAAATCATGCATCTATGTATGAGCTTTTGACCTGAACAAAATACTTTTCATCGATGCCTGAACTATTAATGGTGGTATTCTCCTTTTGGTTGTTTATATCTTAGCAGAAGGGGACTGAAGATCAGGAAATGTAGAAACGTGTGTTTCTTACAAGGTCTATAGACACGTTTTGTCCTTTTCAGATATACCAAGGTATTTTCAACCGACGAAAATGTGTCTCTTTTGTAGCAGTAGCTTGAAGAGATGGCTGTGCATTATGTGTCTAAATCTAGACTTATCTGTACTTGTTCGCGAGGCAGCATAATGTCCATCCATTGATTATTAGTGGCGTAGATGTATGATTCTTTCCTTCTGTTTTGATACTAAGTTTACATGAACATTAACGCAGGTGAGGAATTGATAATATGGGAATTCTGTGCGGTGTTTGGCCCCACATTGTGTCCTTTCGCTGGTAGAGTAAGGGCTTTTCACCCGAATAATGTCCCTTCCAAGTCTCGTTAAACCATGAAAGGAGGATATTCTTGTCGTGGTTTTTTCCGGCTCAGGAAAAGGGGATTAAAGATCAGGAAATGAGGAAATGTGCCTTCTTTGCAATGGTTTTGCACACGTTTTGTCGTTTAGGGGTAGAAAAAATCTTCTACTCAAAAAGTTGTCTGTTTCCTTGTAGTAACATGTGGAGATAGACATGAATTATATGTCAGATATCAGAGTGATCAAAAAATGTTCGTCAAGCATTAGAAAGTACCTCCAAGGACGAGCAGACGCACAGATGTATGATTCCTTCCTTCTTTTTTGATGCTAGGTTTACAGGAACATTAGTGCAGTTCAGGAATGGATAATATGGGTGTTCTGTACGTCGTTTGGCTCCGAATTGTTTCCTTTCCGCAGCAGAGTTAAGGATTTTCACGTGAGGAAACTCCCTTCCATGTTTTGTTCAACCATGACAGTATGGTATCCTATTTTTGTTTGATTTTGGCTTAGGAAAGGGCATTAAAGTTGAGAAAATAAAGAAATGTGTCTTCTTTGCGAAGCCTGTACACACTTTTTATCCTTTTACAGGTAGACAAAGGATTTCAGCTGAAGAAAGTGTCTCTCTTTTCGCATAGTAACATGAGGAGATGACTATGCATTATTTGTCAGATTGCAGAGCGATCCAAAAATATTCGCCAGGCAGGGAAAAGTCCCTCTAAGGACAAAGAGATGCATAGATCTATGACTATTTCCTTCTTTCTTGAGTCTAATTTTACTTGAATTTGAGTGCAGGTAATGAATTGAAGAAAAGGTGTATTCTATGCATAATCTGGTCCCACATTGTGGCCTTTTCCATGTGTAGTAGGGGCTTTGAACGTAAAGAAAATCTTCTCCAAGACTAGCTGAATCATGGATGGCGGAGGAGGATACCATCCTTTTGTGTTGGAGGGAGACATGGAATGTTTACTCTTAGGAGAAAATCCCTTCCTCTACAGGGAAATTGCCACAATGAGGGGCCAGACAACGCATAGAATACACATTTTCTCAGTTCCTCACCTGCACTACAATTCACGTAAAACTAGCGTCAACAAAGGAGGAAGGAATCATATATCTATGTATGAGCTTTTGACTTGAAAAAAATTCTTTTCATGACTGACTGAACCATGAATGGTGGCATCCTCTTTTTGGTTGTTTCTAGCTTAGCAGAAGGGCACTGAAATTTAAGAAATGAAGATACGTGTGTTCTTTGCAAAATCTATACACACGTTTTGTCCTTATCAGGTATGCGAAGGTATTTTCAAGTGTCGAAAGTGTGTCTCCTTTGTAGTAGTAGCTTGAAGAGATGGCTCTGAGTTATGTGTCTGATTCTACACTCATCGGAACCTGTTCGTGAGGCAGAATAAAGTCAGTCCAGTAATCAATATTTTCATACATGTATGATTCCTTCCTCCTTTTATGCTTATTTACATGAAGAGTAGTGCAAATCAAGAATTGATAATATGGGAATATTTTGCGGTGTTTGACCCACATTGAGGCCCTTTCCCAAAAGAGTAAGGGCTTTTAACCTGAAGAAAGTCACTTCCACATCTCGTTGCACCATGAACGGATTGTATCCTACTCTTGGTTGTTTATGGCTTATGTGAAGGGCATAAAAGTTAAGGAAATGAAGAAAGGTGACTTCTTTGCAATGCCTGTACACACTTTTTGTCTGTGAATGGTAGACGAAGATTTTAACCTAAAGAAGGTATTTCTCTTTTAGAGTAGTAACATGTGGAGATGACTATGCATTATTTATCAGATTCCAGAGTGATCGAAAATATTCGCCAGGCAGAAGAAATCCCCTCCAAGGACGATTAGATTCATAGATATATGAATCCTTCCTTCTTTCTTGAAAAAACTTTTACCTGAATTTCGGTGCAGGTCAGGAATTGAAAAAATTTGGATTCTATTCATAATCTGGCCCCACATTGTGGAATTTTTACTGTATAGTATGGGCATTGAACGTAAAGAATATCGTCTCCATGACGGGCTGAACCATGACTTGTGGAGGAGGATGCCATCCTTCCTTCGTGGAGGGAGACATGGAAGATACTTTCTTCAGGTGAAAAGCACTTCCTGTACATTGAAACGGCCACAATGAGGGGCCAGACAATGCATAGAATACACATTTCCTCAATTCCTGACCTGCATTACAATTTAGGTAAACCCAGGATTAACAAAGAAGTTAGGAATTGTACATCTATGTACAAGCTTTTGACCTGAAGAAAATCCTTTTCATGACTGGCGGAATCATGGATGGTGGTATACTCCTTTTTGTTGTTTCTAGCTTAGCAGAATGGCACGGATGCTCATCAAATGAAGACAAGTGTCTCCTTTGCAAGGTATATACACACGTTTTGACCTTTTCAAGTATACCAAGGTACCATCAACCAATGACAGTGTGTCTCTTTTGTAGCACTACCTTGAAGAGATTTCTGTGCATTCTGATTCTAGAATTATCAGAATCAGTTCGCAAGGCGGAAAAAAGTCCGTCCAATGAGTATTAGTTGAATATGTGTATGATTATTTCCTTGTTATTTGATAATAGATTTATATGAACATAAGTGTAGGTGAGGAATTGATAACATGGAGATTTTATGAAGTGTTAGGCCCCTCATTGCGGCCCTTCCCCGGTAGAGGAAGGGATTCTCTCCAGTAGAAACTCCCTTCCATTTCTCATTCAACCATGCAATGCGGGTATCCTACTCTTGGTTGATTATGGCTTAAGAAATGGTCATTAAAGTTCAGAAATTGAAGAAATGTGCCTTCTTTGCAATGACTGTACAAACTTTTGGTACTTTTACAGGTAGGACAAAGGTTTCAACTGAAGAAAGTGTCTCTCTTTTCGAGTAGTAACATGAGCAGATGGCTATGTATTGTTTGTCATATTCCAGAGTGATCAAAAAGGTTTACCAGGCAGGAGAAAGTCCATCCAATGGCGATTATATGCATAGATGTATGATTCCTTCCATCTTTCTTGAAGCTAATTTTCCCTGACCGGGAGTTCAGGTCAGGAACTGAAAAAATGTGTATTCTAGGCATAATCTGGGCCCACATTATGGAATTATTCCAGTACGTTATGGGATTTTGACCTAAAGAAAATCCTCTCCAAGACAGGCTGAACCACAAATGGTGCAGGAGGACACGATCCTTTCATGGTGGAGGGATTCATGCAAGGGATTTTCTTCACGTGACAAGCATTTCCTCTATAGTGAAACGGTCACAATGAGGGGCCAGACAATGCACAGAATACACATTTTCTCAATTTCTGAACTGCACTGCCATTCAGGTAAAGATAGCATCGACAACGAAGTAAGAAATCATGCATCTATGTATGAGCTTTTGACCTGAACAAAATCCTTTTCATGGTTGCTTGAACCATAAATGGTGATATCCTCGTTTTGGTTGTTTCTATCTTAGGAGAAGGCCACTGAAGATCAGGAAATGAAGAAAAGTGAGTTCTTTACAGGGTCTATAGACACGTTTTGTCCTTTTCAGGTATACCAAGGTATTTTCATCCGTTGAGTATGTGTCTCTTTTGTAGCAGTAGCTTGAAGAGATGGCTCTGAATTATGTGTCTAAATCTACACTTATCAGTACTTGCTAGCAAGGCGTCATAATGTCCCTCCATTGATTATTAGGTTCATAGATGTATGATTCTTTCCTTCTTTTTTGATGGTAAGTTTACATGAACATAAACGTAGGTGAGGGATTGTTAATATGGGAATTCTATGCGGTGTTTGGCCCCACATTGTGGCCTTTCGCCGGTAGAGTAAGGGCTTTTCACCCGAATAAATTCCCTTCCAAGTCTCGTTCAACCATGAAAGGAGGGTATCCTTTTCGTGGTTGTTTCTACCTCAGGAAAAGGGATTAAAGATCAGGAAATGAGGAAATGTGCCTTCTTTGCAATGGTTGTGCACACTTTTTGTCGTTTTACAGGTAGAAAAAATCTTCTACTGAAAAAAGTGTCTATTTCCTTGTAGTAACATGTGGAGATAGACATGAATTATATGTCAGATACCAGAGTGATCAAAAAATGTCCGTCAAGCATGGGAAAGTACCTCCAAGGACGAATAGATGCACGGATGTATGATTCCTTCCTTCTTTTTTGAAGCTAGGTTTCCCAGGAACATTAGTGCAGGTCAGGAATGGAAAACATGGGTGTTTTGTATGCTGTTTGGCCCCGCATTGTGGCCTTTCCCCGGTAGAGTTAAGGCTTTTCACGTGAGGAAACTCCCTTCCATGTCTCGTTCAACCATGAAAGTACGGTATCCTACTTTTAGTCGATTCTGGCTTAGGAAAGAGCATTAAAGTTGAGGAAATAAAGAAATGTGTCTTCTTTACGATGCCTGGAGACTCTTGTTATCCTTTTACAGGTAGACATAGGACTTCAACTGAAGAAAGTGCATCTCTTTTCGAGTGGTAACATGAGGAGATGACTATACATTATTTGTCAGATTCCAGAGGGATCAAAAAATATTATCCAGGCAAGAGAAAATCCCTCCAAGGACGATTAGATGCATAGATGTATGATTCTTTTCTTCTTTCTTGAAGCTAGTTTTGCTTGATTTAGAGTGTAGGTCAGGAATTGAAGAAAAAGTGTATTCTATGCATAATCTGGCCCCACATTGCGGCCTTTTCCATTTATACTAGGGGCTATGAATGTAAAGGAAATCCTCTCCAAGACTGGCTGAACTATGGATGTTGGAGGAGGATACCATCCTTTTGTGTTGGAGGGAGACATGGAAGTAATTTTCTTTAGGTGAGAATCCATTTCTCTACAGGGAAACTGCCACAGTGAGGGGCCAGACAACGCTTAGAATACACATTTTCTCTATTCCTCACCTGCATTACAATTCAGGTAAAGCTAGCATCAACAAAGAAGGAAGGAATCATACATCTATATATGAGCTTTTTACTTGAAGAAAACCCTTTTCATGACTGGGTGAAATATGAATGGTGACATCCTCCTTTTAATTGTTTCTAGCTTAGCAGAAGGGCACTGAAATTCAAGAAATGAAGACACGTGTGTTCTTTTCAAGATTAATACACACGTTTTCTCCTGCTCAGTTATACAAAGGTATTTTTAACTGTCGAAAGTGTGTCTCTTTGGAGTAGTAGCTTGAAGAGATGACTGTGCGTTATGTGTCTTATTCTACACTCATCAGACCCTGTTAGTGAGGCAGAATAAAGTCCTTCCAATAATCAATAGTTTCATACATGTATGATTCCTTCCTCCTTTTTTGATACTGGTTTACATGATCGTTAGTTCAGGTCGGGAATTGATAATAGGGGAATATTTTGTTGTGTTTGACCCACATTGAGGCCTTTTCACAATAGAGGAAGGGCTTTTCACCTGACGAAAGTCACTTCCACGTCTCGTTCCACCCTGAACGGATGGTATCGTACTCTTGGTTGATTATGGCTTAGGTAAAGGGCATAAAAGTTAAGGAAATGAAGAAAGGTGACTTCGTTGCAATGCCTGTACACACTTTTTGCCTTTAAAGGTAGACAAAGATTTTCACCTAAAGAAGGTGTTTCTCTTTTTGACTATTAAGATTATTACATGGCTATGCATTATTTATCAGTTTCCAGAGTGAGCAAAAAATATTCGCCAGGCAGAAGAAAGACCCTCCAAGGCCGATTAGGTGCATAGAGGTATGAATCTTTCCTTCATTCTTGAAACCAGTTTTACCTGAATTTGGGTGCAGTTCAGGAATTGAAATAATTTGGATATTTTGCGTAATCTGGCCCCACATTGTGGAATATTTCCAGTATAGTATGGGCTTTAAACGTAAAGAAAATCGTCTCCATGACTGGCTAAACCATGAATGGTGGAGGAGGATGCTATCCTTTCTGGGTGGAGGGAGACATGGAAGGGATTTTCTTCAGGTGAAAAGGGATTCCTCTACATTGAAACGGCCACAGTGAGGGGCCAGACAATGCATAGAATACACATTTCCTCAATTCCTGACCTGCATTATAATTCAGGTGAAACCAGCATTAACAAAGAAGTTAGGAATCATACATCTATGTACAAGCTTTTGACCTGGAGAAAATCCTTTTCATGTCTGGAGGAACCATTGATGGTGGTATCCTCCTTTTTGTTGTTTCTAGCTTAGCAGAAGTGCACGGATGGTCATCAAATGACGGCATGTGTCTTCTTTGTAAGGTCTATACACACGGTTTCACCTTTTCAAGTATGTCAAGGTACCTTCAACCGACGACAGTGTGTCTCTTTTGTAGT
This sequence comes from Pseudocheirus occidentalis, assembly GCA_028646575.1. Taxonomy (NCBI): domain Eukaryota; kingdom Metazoa; phylum Chordata; class Mammalia; order Diprotodontia; family Pseudocheiridae; genus Pseudocheirus; species Pseudocheirus occidentalis. Next base: position 324,808,346 of record CM053594.1, read on the forward strand.
ACTACCTTGAAGAGATTTCTGTGCATTATATGTCTTATTGTAGAATTATCAGAACTTGTTGGCAAGGCGGAAAGAGTCCCTCCAATAAGTATTAGTTGAATATGTGTATGATTCTTTCCTTTTTTTTGGTAACACGTTTACAGGAACATTAGTGCAGGTGAGGAATTTATAACATGGGAATTCTATGAGGTGTTTGGCCCCACTTTGTGGCCCGTCCCCGGTAGAGGATGGGCTTTTCTCCTGAAGAAATTCCCTTACATGTCTCATTCAACCATGAAATGGGGGTATCCTACTCTTGGTTGACTATGGCTTAAGAAAAGGGCATTAAAATTCAGGAATTCAAGAAATGTGCCTTCTTTGCAATGACTGTACACAATTTTGTTACTTCTCCAGGTAGACAAAGATTTTCAACTGAAAAAAGTATCTCTCTTTTCGAGTATAACATGAGGAGATGGCTATGTATTGTTTGTCAGATTCCAGAGTGATTAAAAAAGGTTTGCCAGGCAGGAGAATGTCCATCCAAGGGTGATTATATGCATAGATGTATGATTTCTTCCATTTTTCTTGGAGCTAATTTTCCCTGAATGGGAGTGCAGGTCAGGGACTCAAGAAGTGTGTATTGTATGCATAATCTGGGCCCACATTGTGGAATTTTTCCTGTCCGGTATGGGCTTTTGACGTAAAGAAAATCCTCTCCAAGCCTGGCTGAAACATTAAAGGTGTAGGAGCACACCATCCTTTCATGATGGAGGGAGTGTTGGGAGGGACTTTATTCACGTGACAGGCATTTCCTCTATAGTGAAACGGTCACAATGATGGGCCAGAAAACGCACAGTATACACATTTTCTCAGTTGCTAACCTGCACTGCCATTCAGGGAAAGATAGCGTCAACAAAGAAGTAAGAAATCATGCACCTATGTATGAGCTTTTGCCCGGGAGCAAATACTTTTCATGGTTGCCTGAACCATTAATGGTGGTATCCTCCTTTTGGTTGTTTCTATTTTAGCAGAAGGACACTGAAGGTCAGGAAATGAAGAAATGTTTGTTCTTTACAAGGTCTACACCCTCATTTTGTCCTTCTCACGTTTACCAAGGAATTTTCAAGTGACGGAAATGTTTCTCTTTAGTAACAGTAGCTTGCAGAGATGGCTGTGCATTATGTGTCTAAATCTAGACTTATCAGTATTTGTTCACGAGGCGGCATAAAGTCCCTCCATTGATTATTAGTTACATAGATGTATGATACTTTCCTTCTTTTTTGATGCTACGTATACATGAACCTTAGCGCAGGTGAGGAATTGTTAATATGGGAATACTATGCGGTGCTTGGCCCCACATTGTGGCCTTTCGCCGGTAGATTAAGGGCGTTTCACCCGAATAAAGTCCCTTCCATGTCTCGTTCAATCATGAAAGGAAGGTATCCTAATCTTGGTTGTTTCCGGCTCAGGAGAAGGGGATAAAAGATCAGGAAATGAGGAAATGTGCCTTCTTTCCAATAGTTGTGCACACTTTTTGTCGTTTTGCAGGTAGAAAAAACCTTCTTCTGAAAAAAGTGTCTGTTTCCTAGTGGTAACATGTGGAGATGGACATGAATTATATGTCAGATTCCGGAGTGATCAAAAAATGTTCGTCAAGCATGAGAAAGTCCCACCAAGGATGATTAGATGCACAGATGTATAATTCCTTCCTTATTGTTTAAAGATAGGTTTACAGGAACATTACTGCAGGTCATCAATCTATAATATGGGTACCCTGTATGGTGTTTGGCCCCACATTGTGGCCTTTCCCCGGTAGAGTTAGGGTATTTCTCGTGAGAAAAGTCCCCTCCATGTCTCGTTCAACCATCAAAGTATGGTATGTTACTTTTGGTTGATTCTGGCTTAGGAAAGGACATTAAAGGTGAGGAAATAAAGAAATGTGTCTTCTTTGCGATGCCTGTACACACTTTTTGTTCTTTTACACCCAGACAAAGGATTTCAACTGAAGAGAGTGTCTCTCTTTTCGATTAGTAAGATGAGGAGATGGCTATGCATTATTTGTCAGATTCCAGAGTGATGAAAAATATTCGCCCGGCAGGAGAAAGTCCCTCCAAGAATGATTAGACGCATAAATATATGATTCCTTCCTTCTTTCTTCAAATCAGTTTTGCCTGAATTGGAGTGCAGGTCAGGAAATGAAAATATTTGGATTTCCTGCGTAATCTGGCCCCAAATTGTGGAATGTTTCCTGTACAGTATGGGCTTCGAACGTAAAGAAAATCCTCTCCATTACTGGCTGAATCATTAATGGTGGAGAAGGGTGCCATCCTTTCTTGTTGGAGGGAGATATGGAAGGGACTTTTTTCAGGTGAAAAGCTGTTCCTCTACATTTAAACGGCCACAATGAGGGGCCAGACAATGCATAGAATACACATTTCCGCAATTTCTGACCAGCACTATCATTCAGGGAAACGCAGCATTAACAACGAAGTTAGGAATCATACATCTAGGTACAAGCTTTTGAACTGAAGAAAATACTTTTCATGACTGGAGGAATCATGGATGGTGGTATCCTCCTTTTTGTTCTTTCTAGCTTAGCAGAAGGGCACGATTGGTCATCAAATGAAGACAAGTGTCTTCTTTGCAAGGTCTATACGCACGTTTTGACCTTTTCAAGTATATCAAGGTACCTTCAACTGACGACTGAGTTTCGCCCCACATTGTGGCCTTTCATAGGTAGAGTAAGGGTTTTTCACCCGAATAAAGTACCTTCCATGTCTCGTTCATTCATAAAATGATGGTATCCTAGTCTTGGTTGGTTCCGGCTCAGGAAAAGCGGATTAAAAATCAGGAAATTAGAAAATGTCCTTAATTTGCAATGGTTGTGCACTCTTTTTGTCGTTTTGCAGGTAGAGAAATCTTCTACTGAAAAAGGTGTCTGTTTCCTAGTAGTAACATGTGGAGATGGACATGAATTATATGTCAGATTCCAGAGTGATCAAAAAATGTTTGTCAAGCATGAGAAAGTCCCTCCAAGGACGATTAGATACACAGATGTATGATTCATTCCTTCGTTTTTAATGCTAGGTTTACATGAAAATTAGTGCAGTTCAGGAATGGACAATATGGCTATTCTGTACGGGGTTGGCCCCGCATTGTGGCCTTTCCCCAGTAGAGTTAGGGATTTACACGTGAGGAAAGCCCCTTCCATGTCTCCTTCAACCATGAAAGTATGGTATCCAACTTTTGGTTGATTCTGTCTTAGAAAAGGGTATTAAAGTTGAGCAAATAAAGAAATGTGTCTTCTTTGCGATGCCTGTAGACACTTGTTATCCTTTTACATGTAGACAAATGACTTCAACTGAAGAAAGTGTCTCTCTTTTCGAGGAGTAATATTAGGAGATGACTATGCATTATTTGTCAGATTCGAGAGTGTTCAAAAAATGTTCGCCATGCAGGAGAAAATCCCTCCAAGGATGGTTAGATGCATAGATGTATGATTCCTTTATTCTTTCTTGAAGCTAGTTTTGCTTGATTTGTCGTGCAGGTCATGAATGGATGAAAAAGTGTATTCTATGCATAATCTGACCCCACATTGTGGCCTTTTCCATGTGTAGTATGGTCTTTCAATGTAACGCAAATCCTCTCCAAGACTGGCTGAACCATGGATGGTGGAGGGGTATACCATCCTTTTGTGTTGGAGGGAGACATGGAAGGTATTTTCTTCAGGTGAAAATCCCTTCCTCTACAGGGAAACTGCCACAATGAGGGTCCAGACAATGCATAGAATACACATTTTTTCAAATCCTCACCTGCACTACAATTCAGGTGTAGCTAGCATCAACAAAGAAGGAAGGAATCATACATTTATGTATGAGCTTTTGACTTGAAGAAAATGCTTTTCATCACTGGCTGAACCATGAATGGTGGCATCCTCCTTTTGGTTGTTTCTAGCTTAGCAGAAGGGCACTGAAAGTCAAGAAATGAAGACACATGTGTTCTTTGCAAGATATATACACACGTTTTGTCCTACTCAGGAATACGAAGGTATTTTAAACTGTCGAAAGGGTGTCTCTTTTGTAGTAGTAGCTTGAAGAGATGACTGTGCGTTATGTGTCTGATTCTACCGTTATCAGAACCTGTTCATGAGGCAGAATAAAGTCCCTCCAATAACCAATAGTTTCATACATGTAGGATTCCCTCCTCCTTTTTTGATGCTGGTTTACATGATCATTAGTGCAGGTCAGGAATTGATAATATGGCAATATTTTGTTGTGTTTGACCATATTGAGGCCTTTTTCCAATAGAGTAAGGGCTTTTCTCCTGTAGAAAGTAACTTCCACGTCTCGTTCCACCATGAACGGATGGTATCCTACTCTTGGTTGATTATGGCTTAGGTACAGGGCATAAAAGTTAAGGAAATAAAGAAAGGTGACTTCTTTGCAATGCCTGTACATACTTTTTGTCTTTGAAAGGTAGACAAAGATTTTCACCTAAAGAAGGTGTATTTCTTTTAGAGTAGTAACATGTGGAGATGGCTATGCATTATTTATCAGATTCCAGAGTGATGAAAAAATATTCGCCAGGTAGAAGAAAGCCCCTCAATGGACGATTAGATGCATAGATGCATGAATCCTTCCTTCTTTCTTGAAATCAGTTTTACCTGAATTTGCATGCAAATCAGGAATTGAAAATATTTGGATTCTATGCATAATCTGGCTCCAAATTGTGGAATTTTTCCTGTATATTATGGGCTTTGAACCTAAAGAAAATCCTCTCCATGACTGGCTGAACCATGAATGGTGGAGGAGGATGCCCTCCTTTCTTGGTGGAGGGAGACATGGAAGGGACATTCTTCAGGTGAACAGCCCTTCCTCTACATTGACACGGCTACAATGAGGGGCGAAACAATGCATAGAATACATATTTCCTTAATTCCTGACCTGCACTACAATTCAGGTAAACACAACATTAACAAAGAAGTTAGCAATCATATATCTATGTACAAGCTTTTGAACTGAAGAAAATACTTTGCATGACTGGCAGAACCAGGGAAGGCTGTATGCTCCTTTTTGTTTTTTCTAGCTTAGCAGAAGGGCATGGATGGACATCAAATGACGACCAGTGTCTTCTTTGCAAGGTCTATACAAACCTTTTGAACTTTTGAAATATAGCAAGGTACCCTCAACCGATGACAGTGTGTCTCTTTTGTAGTACTTCCTTCAAGAGATTTCTGTGCATTATATTTCTGATTCTAGAATTCTCAGAAACAGTTCGCAAGGCGGAAAAATATCTCCAATGAGTATTAGTTAAATATGTGTATGAGTCTTTCCTTTTTTTGATAATAGGTTTGCATGAACATTACTGCAGGTGAGAAATTGATAACATGGGAATTCTATTACGTGTTTGGCCCCAAATTGTGGCCCTTCCCCGGTAGAGGAAGGGCTTTTCGCCTGAAAAAATTCCCTTCCATGTCTCATTCAACCATGAAAGGGGGTATCCTACTCTTAGTTGATTATGGCTGAAGAAAAGGGCATTAAAGGTCAGGAATTGAAGAATTGTGCCTTCTTTTGCAATGACTGTACACAGTTCTGGTACTTTTATAGGTAGACAAAGATTTTCAACTGAAGAAAGTGTCTCTCTTTTCGAGTAGTAACATGAGGAGATTGCTATGTATTGTTTATCAGATTCCAGAGTGATCAAGAAAAGTTTGCCAGGCAAGAGAAAGTCCATCCAAGGGCGATTGTATGCATAGATGTATGATTCCTTCCATCTTTCTTGAAGCTAATTTTTCCTGAATGGGAGTGCAGGTGAGGAATTGAAAAAATGTGTATTGTATGCATAATCTGGCCCCACATTGTGGAATTTTTCCTGTACGTTATGGGCTTTTGACGTAAAGAAAATCCTGTCCACGACTGGCTGAAAAATGAATGGTGCAGGAGGACAAAATCCTTTCATTGTGGAGGTAGTCATGGAAGGAAATTTACCCTCGTGACAAGAATTTCCTCTATAGAGAAACGGTCACAATGAGGGGCCAGACAACGCACAGAATACACATTTTCTCAGTTGCTGACCTGCACTACCATTCAGGTAAAGATAACGTCAACAGAGAAGTAAGGAATCATGCATCTATGTATGAGTTTTTAAACTGAAGAAAATCCTTTTCATGGTTTCCTGAATCATTAATGGTGGTATCCTCCTTTTGGTTGTTTCTATCTTAGCAGAAGGGCACTGAAGGTGAGGAAATGAAGAAACGTGTGTTCTTTACAAAGTCTATACACTCCTTTTGCCCTTTTCACATATACCAAGGTATTTTCAACAGACAAAATATGTCTCTTTTGAAGCAGTAGCTTGAAGAGATGGCTGTGCATTATGTGTCCAAATCTAGACTTATCAGTACTTGTTCGCAAGGCAGCATAATTTCCCTCCATTGATTATTAGTGGCATACATTTATGATACTTTCCTTCTTTTCTGATGCTAAGTTTACGTGAACATTAGCGCAGATGAGGAATTGAGATTATGGGTATTCTATGCGGTGTTTGGCCCCACATTGTGGCCTTTCGCTGGTAGAATAGGGGCTTTTCTCCCGAATAAAGTCCCTTCCATGTCCCGTTCAACCATGAAAGGAGGGTATCCTAGTCTTATTTGTTTCCGGCTCAGGTAAAGGGGATTAAAAATCAGGAAATGAGGAAATGTGCCTTCTTTGCAATGGTTGTGCACAATTTCTGTCCTTTTGGAAGTAGAAAAAATCTCCTACTGAAAAAGGTGTTTGTTTCCTAGTAGTAACATGTGGAGATGGAGATCCATTATATGTCAGATTCCATAGTGATCAAAAAATGTTCGGTAAGCATAAGAAAGACCCTCGAAGGATGATTAGATGCACAGATGTATGATTCATTCCGTCTGTTTTGATTCTAGGTTTACATGAACATTAGCGCAGTTCAGGAATGGATAATATGGCTATTCTCTATGGTGTTTGGCCCCGTATTGTATCCTTTCCACTGTAGAGTTAGAGCTTTTCAAGTGGGGAAAGTCCCTTCCATGTCTCGTTCAAACATCAAGGTATGATATAATACTCTGGGTTGATTGTGTCTTAGGAAAGGGCATTAAAGTTGAAGAAAAAAGAAAGGTGTCTTCTTTGCGATGTCTGCACACACTTTTTGTCCTTTTACACGCAGACAAAGGATTTCAACTGAAGAAAATGTCTCTCCTTTCGAGTACTAAGATGAGGAGATGACTATGCCTTATTTGTCAGATTCCAGAGTGATCAAAAATATTCGCCAGGCAGGAGAAAGTCCCTCCAAGGACGATTAGGTGCATAGATGTATGATTCCTTCCTTCTTTCTTGAAATCAGTTTTACCTGAATTTAAGTTCAGGTCAGGAACTGAAAATATTTGGATTCTATGCGTAATCTGGCCCCACAATGTGAAATTTTTCCTGTATAGTATGGGCTTTCAACATAAAGAAAATCCTCTTCATGACTGGCTGAACAACGAATGTTGGGCGAGGATTACATCCTTTCTTGGTGGAGGGAGACATGGAAAGGACTTTCTTCAGGTGAAAAACGCTTCCTCTACATTGAAACGGCCACATTGAGGGGCCGGACAATGCATAGAATACACATTTCCTCAATTCCTGACGTCCACTACCATTCAGGTAAACGCAGCATTAACAAAGAAGTTAGGAATAATACATCTAGGTACAAGCCTTTGACCTGAAGAAAATCCTTTTCATCACCATGTATGGTGGTATCTTCCTTTTTGTTGTTTCCATCTTAGCAGAATGGCATGGATGGTCATCAAATGAAGAAAAGTGTCTTCTGTGCAAGGTCTAAACACATGTTTAGACCTTTTCAAGTATATGAAGGTACCTTCAACCGACGACAGTGTGTTTCTTTTGTAGTACTCCCTTGAAGAGATTTCTGTGCATTATATGTCTGATTCTAGAATTATCAGACCAATTCACAAGGCGAAAAAGACCTTCCAATGAGTATTAGTTGAATATGTGTATGATTCTTTCCTTTTTTTCGGTCATAGGTTTACATGAACATTAGTGCAGGTGAGGAATTCATAAGATGGGAATTCCTTGAGGTGTTTGGCCCCACATTTTCGACCTTCCCCAGTAGAGGAAGGACTTTTCTCCTGAAGAAATTCCCTTCCATGCCAAATTCAACCATGAAAGGGGGTATCCTACTCTTGGTTGATTACGGCTTAAGAAAAGGGCATTAAAGTTCAGGAATTGAAGAAATGTGTCTTCTTTGCAATGACTGTACACACTTTTGGTACTCCTACAGGTGGCAAAGATTTTCATCTGTAGAAAGCGTCTCTCTTTTCGAGTAGTAACATGAGCTGATGACTATGTATTGTTTTTCAGATTCCAGAGTAATGAAAGGTTTGCCAGGCAGGAGAATGTCCATCCAAGGGCGATTATATGCATAGATGTATGATTCCTTCAATCTTTCTTGAAGCTAATTTTCCCTGAATTGGAGTGTAGTTCAGGAACTGAAAAAAATGTGGATTCTATGCATAATCTGGTCCCACAT
>CM053594.1:324822573-324855331 GCA_028646575.1 Pseudocheirus occidentalis
CACCACCTGGAGATTGCACCTTTTCCTGAGATCCTGCTTCTACAGCTTCTACTGAGACCTTCCAAGGACCAGGCTGAGAAACTGTCATGAGTACGAGAGGGATCCCTGCTTGAGGGATCCTGTTCTATTTGTGAAGGCTTGGGAATGTGGGTGTCCACTGTGTTAACTATGTGTATCAACTTTGTGACCATTATAATGACTTTGGCTTTCTGGTTTGGGGACTTGTCCTTCTGGTTTTGGGACTCAGTGTTATGGTCTCTGAATAAAGACCTTGGTTCTGCCTTCCATGTGGAAGTTTGCTACATTTTGTGATCCAAAACTATACCAGCATGTTCATAACCATCATGGGTGTTGTGAATATCTCATTATTGATACACTTTCTTGGCTGGATTTAGTCCTGTGGAATAATGAGAAAGTCTGTGTTTATTTTGTGACTATTTAATTAATAGGTTTTATTTTACATTTTCTGGTTGGTCTCTTTTTTTTCTCATTGGGGTGCTGGGGGTAGGGTGGGTGGGAAAGAGACAGGGTTTAGGGAATAAAGTCAGAAGGAGTCTATCAGCATCTCTAATGGTAAGATTAGAACTAACTGTGTAGTTTATGGATACTTTATGTGTTGTGTTTACACAGACATTAAATTTAATCTATTTTTCTCAGTTCTCTTTGTCCTTTTCGAGCTTATCTCAATATATGCACTACATGTACTTCAGATTGTAGTACATATATTGTAGTCTTAGTTGCCTGGCTATCACTTCAAACCTATAAATTAACAAATAGCGTGAAAGTAATACCACCTAGTGTACACAGGACCCATTATTTTGATTCAGTCAATAAAGGAACATTTTAAAGTGCCTACTATGAGCCAGTCATTGTGCTCTTAGCAGAAAGACCTTTATCATGCAGAGAAAGTGAACTGTTTGCTAGGATGACTGATTAAGACCCAAAAATGATCATGGAGTTCAACCTGTCATTTTACAGTGGAAGAGACTGAGGTCCAGAAAGGTTCAGTGATTTTTCCAAGGTGTCATAAGTAACAAGCACCTGGGATGAAAGTCAAAGGCAGTTGTTACTCCAAATTCCAGATTGCTAATCTAGCACTCTATCTGCTACCCCAAACTGCGCTTCTCAGTTTAAGAAGGCAGGAAGATCTGGGTACCTCACATAAGTGGACACCAGTTTACCTTTATCTAGTGTCGGCCATCTGACGTTAATAGAATATTGAGGGTTATACATTTGGACTGTGGTTGAAGAAGCAGCATAGGTAGCTGTCAAACTTGTCTGTGTCGATGAAATGTGTTATTTAAACTCTCCTCACAAAATGGTATTCACCAGATGACACATAACCAAAGTACAGGTGAAATGGTCAAATTCTTGATATTTCATATCCAGATTTTACACACCCACACAAAAATTTGAGCTGTTATTTTTCACTATTTCTTTTAGGGACACTTTTGTTGTTCATTTGTGTCTAACATTTTTTTAAATTCCATTTGGGGTTTTCTTTTTTTTTTTGTCTTTTTGGAAGGGGGAAGGCAGGGCAATTGGGGTTAAGTGACTTGCCCAAGGTTACACAGCTAGTAAGTATTAAGTGTCTGGGGCTGTATTTGAACTCAGGTCCTCTTGACTCTGGGGCTGGTGCTTTATTCACTGCACCACATAGCCTCCCTGATTTGCAGTTTTCTTGGCAAAGATATTGGAGTGGTTTGCCATTTCTTTCTCCAGCTCATTTTATAGATGAGGAAACTGAGACAAACAAGGTTAAGTGACTTAACCAAGGTCACATAGTAAGTATGTGAGGTAAGATTTGAACTCATGGAGATGAATCTTCCTGACTCCAGACCCAGCACTCTATCCACTGTGCCACCTAGCTGCCCCAGGGAAAATCTATGTCAGATCATGATCTCAATCAATAAACAAGTACTTGTTAGGTGCTTACTATTTGCCAGCCACTGTAACTGGTACTGGAGACATAAATACAAAGAATGAAACAATTCCTACCCCCACAGCTATCTACTCATGGGGAAAACAGAAAATGAATGGCAGATAGGGGGTAATGTACACTGACACTAACCATATGGTAGCATTAAACTCCTCCCAAAGCCTTCCTTCATCAAGGACTTTGAACTTTCCAAGTAACTCTCCATTTTTCATCATGGTTCTGCTTAGTTACAACTGATTCTAACATTATACCTTCTACCTGCCCCCTGAAGTACCATGTGGTGCCTCCCATATCCCCCTCCTTTTCAGCTTCCTTTTGTGCTTTGTCTTTCCTCATACTTTCATAAGCTGTTTTCTTTTTCTTATTTATCACTGTCTTTCTTTTTCTTATCCCTAACACTTAGTGCCATGTCTGGTACAATATATGCTTATTGAATTGAATATGAGTGAAAAGTAAGTTAAAGCAGCAAGCCACACCCATCTTATTCCTTTCCCTTGGGACCCAGACTATAAGGTATATGAGGAGTTAGTTATATATGGAATAACAGCCAGGACAGATGTTACAAGTGGAAACTGTTCTGGTCTCTCTCCTTCTGTATTTAAATTTAAGGGAAAGAGCCATGAATATGTACCAATCCAAATGGTAGGGAGGGAGGAAAAACTGCTAAAGAAACATATTTCTTGCTTGGGAAGACCCTTGAATAAAAGCAAAGAACACTTTTCTTGCATCTCCAAAAGATCGTAGGAAGCATCACACTCTATCAGTTACTTTCACCTTTGTTTTCCCCTTATTTTAGAGATCAAAACACATAAGAATTGGTGGTTTCATCCTTGGAAGGAGCATTTGGAATATCTTTCTCTCAGCTCTAGTGTGAGTACTTTATGACAGGAATTGGGTCTTTTATGATATTAGCCCATAACCCTTGGCAATATGACACACCATTTAGAAAAGCTTCATTATCCATGAGCAGTGTTATTTAGGTACAGATGTACTCCACATAATTATGTTTAATGACAAAGCTTCATTATCCATGAGAAGTGTTATTTAGGTACACATGTACTCCACATAATTATGTTTAATGATTATACTTATTTGAAAATGAATAATTGAGATTTTTACAAATATGGACATCATTATTAGAAGTTTTCTTGCTGATTTTAAAAAAATGAACCTTATAAATTATAAGCCAAAACAAACTAAGGCCCAAATTCTAATTAAGAGCTTTTATAAATAATATAATGATAGTATGGATAATATTCTTGTTGTCCAGTTCTATCAGTCCTGTCAAATTCTTTGTGACCATGTCATCTTAGTTTTTTTTGGCACAGATACTTGAACAGTTTGCCCTTTCTTTCTCCAATTCATTTTAGTGATGAGAAAATAAACATATACGATTAAGTGACTTGCCCAGGGTTACATGACTAGTAAGTGTTTGAGGCCAGATTTGAACTCAGGAAGATGTCTTTATTTTTTAATTTTCTAATTTTATTTTTTAATTTATGGAATAAAAAAAAGAATTTCTATAACAGTACAATTAAAAAGATGATTGTATGTGAAACTGTAAATCTACTACTTACAACTTATTATTCCTTTCAAATATACAACAAAACTATCATGTAAATTTCTTTTTTTTCTTCCCCTACCTCCAACCTAGAGATGGCTATCATTAGATACAAACAGGAATATAACATATGTGTATGGATATGGATATGTAAACTTATTCTGTAAATTTGTATTTATAAGTTCTTTCTTTGGATACAGATAGAATCTTCATATGTTGTTTATAGTTAATTTAGGTATTTATCATAGTCAAAATAACTTATTTGCTCAAAGTTGTTCTTAAAACAATATTGCTGTTTCTGTATACAAAGTTCTCTTGGTTCTGCTCATTTCACTCATTATTTCATGCAAGTGCTTCCACATTTTCCTAAAAATCATCAAGCTCATCATTTCTCATAACACAGTAAGATTCTATTACAATCATATACCACAACTTGTTCAGTCATTCCCCAATTGATAGGCATCCCTGCAATTTCTAGTTCTTCATTAGTACAAAGAGAGCTGCTATAAACATCTCAGAACATATAGGTTCTTTTCCTTTTTCCCTAATTATGGAAAATTGGGAAGATGAGTCTTCCTGACTCCAGGACTGTCAGTCTATCAACTGTGTCTTCTTGCTGCCCCAGTATGAATGATAAGCCTGCTTTAACAGCAAAAAGATTTCTCTGAAATAATTTTATGTGGTCAAAAACTAGAACACGCTTGTAATTATTCTCCAAAAAATTTATTTTAGGTGAACAAAAATTACCGTTTCATTTGTCTACTAATTTTCAACAGAGAATTTTTAATGTGACCTTGAGGACTTCTAAGAAGGTAGATAATGATAAACCAGCATTACTACCTCTGCTTTCACTCTAAGAATCTTAGCAGTTATCAATGATTTTTTGTCTTCATTGAGAGATTTACAAATGCTCTGGGTTTTTAGTACTTTTCTGCAAGATTTGAGTGGCCCAGGTTTTCTACACTTATATGTAAAGATCAAGAAATTAAAGATCATGAAAAAATGAAATATTAATTCAGTGATAATTAAAGTGCTTTTAGAAAAGGGGAATTTCTGTCCTTTTAGAACCACTAAAGAATTAATGCAGAGTGGCTGTTCTAAATAGCACATCTTTGGAAACAAATGTGAATGGAATATAATGAAGGTTGCTGTCATGTATGACTGAATTTCATTACAGTAATTTCAGCAAAATCTGCTGCCCCCAGTTCCCAAACAGTTTATTTCACTTGCTCCATTAGCTAAGCTCCTGTGATGAAAACACCAATACTTATATATTTGAAAAATTAAAAGAAGTGGGGGTAGGGGGAGTGAAGGTCACTAATGCAAGGTGATGATTCATTGGGACAATCAGGGAAAGCTTTGCTGAAGAGGTGATACTTGAGATAACAAGGATTCTGAAAGACAGATACAAAATGAGAAGGTATATCAGGCATGGAGGGCAAACTAAATGAATGCACATAGGTAGGAGATGGAATGTCAGGAAATAGCTAATAGTAAAGTTTTATTGGAAGATCAAGTTCATTAAAGGTGGGCAATCTGAAACAAAATTGAAAAGGCAGATGGAAGCCAAATTGTGGAGAGGTTTAACGCTAAACTAAAGAGTTTGTCTTTCATCTAACAGTTAATGGGAAGCCATTGAAGGCCTTTGAGCAGGGGAGTGACATGGTCAGACCTCTCCTAAGGAGATTATTTTAATAGCTGTGTGCATGTGGTGTTTTGGAGGTAGACTAGGCAACTGATGGAACATAAAGAAAAGGTAAAAGCAAGTCTTCTTTACAAACCCATGTGACTGGGATGATCGTGGAAGGATCATAAGGAAAATGAGGGTGCTTGAAGAAGTAAGTTTAGGGGAGGGAGAAAGACCAATAATGCCCTGATATGTGCACCAGCTTAAAAAAGAGTGATGCTTGTGCATGTGCATGTGACTAGCTAGGTATATGTATATCAAATATACCATGTTGGTCTGAATATCTTTCCTAAACTTTCCCAAATTATTGGCATAAAATCCAAGTATAAAAACCCCCCATAAAAATCTCCTAATATGGAGATTGCACCTGAGGGTAAATATAAATGTCTATTTTTGTAGTTTATTGACAGAAATGAAAGATTCATTTTTAACTTCAATAATTTGGGACTAATATTTCCCTTGAGCTGAGTTTTGCTGCCTTTTCACCTTGCCTTCACTTATGTCATTGCTTATATTATTCTTGTTGATCCTTTCTTCACTATTGTTCAGCTCATACAGCCTTCCCGTTTCTATGGATTCTTCATATTTGTGGTTCCTTATGATATAGTAGCATTCCACTGCATCCATGAGGCGCAGGATGCCTGTCACATTGCATTAAAGTAGGGAATCAGCTAGTCCCTACTATTGTTGGGCACATAATTCATTTCTAGCTTTTTTATTCCAGACAGTATCGCTATGAATATTTTGGCACATGTGGAATTTTCCTTTTTTCTTATAATTGTCCTCTTTGGGATATAAATCCAACAGAGTAATCTTCCATCTGAACCAGTGATCAGTTTATTAACTTTTTTCACAGGATGCCAAAGTGGTTTTTTGAGTCTCAAAGCAAAATGTCCAAAGCTGGGGAGAGATTTGTGTGGTATGAGTTTAGAAAAAGACCAAGAAGGGAAAGCATGAAAATCTTAGTGACTGACATAAGGAATTAGGACAAGATAGCATGTTGTCGGTTTTTTCTCTTTTTTTGTAACAGCATTATGTCCCCATCTTACTGAGTTATAACAATGACCCTGAGAGATCAAGAAAAAATTATCCACTTCCTCAAAGAAGGAAATGTTCTGGATCAGAGATATTAAACTTATGGCCCATGGGCTACATGTTGCCTACAAAATTCCCAAGTGTGACTGGAACCAGATTAAAATGTAAAAGAGAAACATTCAACTAAACAAAAGTACAGTATAACATAAGTAATGTGAAATGGATCGTTTCAGAGCAAACTTGGAAAAACCCAATAAACTGATGCAGAGTAAAGTAAGCAGAACTAGAATACTTTATACAAAGACAATAGCACTATAGAGAAAAAAGAACTCTAATCAATGTATTGACAAACCATATGCCCAGAAGATAAAAATTAGAACACACCATTCATCTCTTGCTAGAGAGGTGATAAACCTATAACTCAGACAAAAACATCTCTACATTTTCCAGCAAGACCAATGTGGGAATCTGTTTTCTCAGACTTGAGGGCTTTGGCTTTTGCTTGTTTGTTGTTATTCTTTCAGGAGAAGGGAGTGAAAGGAATAGATTATAAAGTCACATAAAAAGAAATAAATGCATTTATTTTTAAAAGAAAAAGCTCAACCTCATTGTTCAAGAGATGTTTTCCCACTG
The DNA here is from genome assembly GCA_028646575.1 of Pseudocheirus occidentalis. Taxonomy (NCBI): domain Eukaryota; kingdom Metazoa; phylum Chordata; class Mammalia; order Diprotodontia; family Pseudocheiridae; genus Pseudocheirus; species Pseudocheirus occidentalis. The sequence goes on from CM053594.1 coordinate 324,829,429, forward strand.
ACATCACTGGAGCCATAAATCTTTTCTTAATCCAACAACCTTCCTTCTCAAATAATTTTAAGTGTAGTTGAAAGCAAATAAATGAGGTTTCCATGTATTACTTTGTTCTTATGATTGTTCTCTTAGTCTGGGTCTTTGGTTGGAAGCAATGGGCAGAGGAATGAGTGTACATTTTTCCTGAGTAGTTTTTTGTTGGAACAAGTAATAGAGCTCAACACCATATTTTACAGAACTACAAATGCATGTGTTTAAAGCCTGCATGTCTTCTGCATGACTAGTCTATGGCAAAGTACTCTTTATAAGATGCTAATAAAAGAAAAGAAGGCTTAGTTGGAAGATTAAGTACGTAGGTAGTACTGTTTCCAGACAGCAAAATAAAGCAGTGCCACAGTTGATTTAGATTTTTTGTTCAGTTGTGTCCAACTCTTCATGACCCCACTTGGGATTCTGTAGGCAAAGATACTAGAGTGGTTTGCCATTTCCTTCTCCAGCTCATTTTATAGATGAGGAGACTAAGGCAAAACAGGGTGAAATGACTTGCCCAGGGTCACACAGCTAGTAAATGTCTGAGGCTAGATATGAACTCAGGAAGAGTCTTCCTGACTCCAGGCCCAACGCTCTATGTACTGTGCTAACGAGATTCCCCTCTTTTAGACTGATTGCTTAAATAAACATAAATAATTCTCCAGATTGGGCTTAACAACTAATTTGCGGCATTTTCAAACTATAGTATATGGGAATCTTTGACTTACTACGTGGTAGACACCTATATAAATTGAATATTGATGGAGTTTTAATTTAATTCACAAGAGTAATATATATTATACATAGTATATATAATAATATATAGTAACATATACAATAAGTGTATTTAATATTTCAAGTGGCTGGGCTATGTCAGGTCCTGTTCATTTGAATATTTCTCTTAATTTCTTATATTTCAATACTTTTAGATTTGTGATTTCATCCAGGTACCTACTACATCCAACAATGCAGATCACAGGCCATCCATACCTGCCCATCCTGCACAACTTTTGCCCAGGTCCTCTGTAAATTCAGTTCACTGAAGGTTCTAAGGTTCTTTCTCTATTTCTCTGGCCATTTCATGGATGCTAATGGAGCATGTGGGATTTCTACCAGTCATCCTCCACTAAGAGTCCATCTTTTTTGTTTGTACATTTTGAAACCATGAATACATTAACTCTAAGTAAATAAAATCATCAAGTACTCTTAAAGAATCAAAGTCAGAATTTTGTATTTATACTTCCAGTTATGTCTGTGTCTTGCTATGAAGTATTATTGATCTATGGAGAGTGTGGGCTGGACTGTCAGTTTCTTCAAATTTTAAGTTGTAGTAACAACAATCTCCCCCCATCCCACATAAATAGAGAATATAGATTTCTAAGGTCTCTTCTATGCATATTCAGCAAAACTTTGTTAAACTTTGGCCATTAGGGATCCAAGCAGAAAAAAAATGGAATAATCCTTGCCTTCAAGGAATTCACATTCTAAAAGCAAAGATACTTCATATAAATCAAATATGCATCATATAAAAAAGTAAAAGCAAAATAATTTTAGGAGGGAGGGAATGATCATCACTGAAAAAGTCAGGAAAGTTCTCCATTAGGAAGCAACATCTTAGTTTTGCTTTAAAGGAAGCCAGGGATTCTCTCAAGTGGAGGGGGAAAGAGAGCACATTCCAGTCAGGTACAAAGACACGGAAGCAGGACATGGAATGCCATGTGTGAAGCTGGTTAGACTAGAAGAACTACGTATGGAAAGAAATAAATATGAAACAAGACTTGAAAGCTAAGTATGAGCCAGACAGTAAAGGCCAGACAAGGGAATTTGGATTTTAACCTACAGCCATTGAAGATTTTTAAGTAGGGAATGACATGGTCAAATCTATGGTTTAAGAATATAAAATTGGTAATTATTTGTTGGATGGCTTGAAGACAGGAAAGAATGGAGACATGGACATGAATTAGGAGACTTCGCAACAGTCAGTGTGATAGGTACATATGTATATATCTATCTATATCAATATCTAATCTATATGCATATAGATTATCTATGTATAGACATCTATAGATAATAGGAAAAATCATCTATTTGAATCTACCATAGAAAGAAGCCCTAATGTAGTAAGAAGAATATCAGCAGAAATCATCAAAAGTTCAAGAAGACATAATCAAAGAAAGGAGCCAGCAATAAAATCCACGGCCTCAGATATTTAAACTTGAATACACAAAGTATGGTTAACAAGTGAGTTTAAAGAGATCCCAATGCAAAGACAAATTTGACCTCACAAGTATCAAGGAAAGTAGAGGGGATGAAACCCTTGACTGAAATATGGCTCTGAGGGATGGCTAGGTGGTGCAGTGACTAGAGCACCAGTCCTGGAGTCAGGAGGACCTGAGTTCAAATTCAGCTTCAGAAACTTAACACTTACTAGCCATGTGATCTTGGGCAAGTCACTTAATCCCAATTGCCCTGCCTTCTACTCTCCAAAAAGAAAATAAATAAATAAATAAATAAATAAATTCTGATCTATATGAGGATTAACCATTATTTCAGAGAATTAACAATAAAGAATATTGTCCAACTCCTGACAGAGAGGGGATAGTCACTTAACCCCAATTGCCCTCCACAAAGAAAAAAATTACAAGGGACACTACACCCCCACCCCAGAAAGTTTCTCAAGGAAGACTGGAATCCCCCCTTTAAAAAAATATATGGCTCTGAGACTGTGTTTTTTCAAATTTTTTCAAAAGGCTCAGGACTGATAAGAATGGGTGAGATTTTACATATTATTATACATAGTGGGTACAATTATATATTAAGAATATATACTTAGAAATTATTAGTTTTATGTAGATTACATGATAGGTTAGAGAACTCTAGGGAGTCAAGTAAAAATTAATTCATTGAAACAATAACTTCAGTAAAGGAGCAGTATACAAATATATCCATAAAATCATCACCACTTCTATCTATCACCAATAAAACCCAACAGGAAGAGATAAAGAAACATTTAAGACTACTACAGAATGTATAAAATGCCTGGGGAATTTATCTACCAAGAAACACACAGGAACTATATGAACCAAACCACAAAACACTGTTTGTAGAAATAATAACATAATTAATTATGGAAATATTACTTACTCATGGGTAGGCTGAGCCAACATAATAAAAATGACAGCACTACCTATATGATTTTACTTATTCAATGCCACACCAATAAAACCACCACGGGAATATTTAATAGAGTTAGAAAATGTAATTTTAAAAATTCACCTGAGGGAACAAAATTTCAAAAATTTCAAAGGAAAATAATGAAAAAAAGAAGTAGGAAAGAAAGAAACTTAGCATTACTAGATCTCAAACTATACTACAAAGCCGCAATCATTAAAATGATTTGATACTGGTTAGAAGATGAAGTAAAATAGGGGAACAAATTAGGTACAAAATATATAACTGTTAAGCTTCTATTAAACCCATAGCCCAAGCTACCAGTATAAGGACTCACTGTTTGATGAAAACTGTTGAAAAACTGGACAGCAGTCTGGCAGAAACTGGGTTTAGACCGACATCATGTACTAAGTTAAACTGCAAATATAGAAATGACTTAGCTATAAAAGAAGACATAATCAACAAATTAAATAAGCAAAGAAAAAATATCTTGTGAATCTGTGGATAGGGGAAGAAAAGAAAAAGAAATAGAAAGAATCACAAAAGATAAAATGGACACTTTTGTTTACATAAAATTCTACATGCTTTTATACAAATAAGACCAATACAGTAAAGAAGGAAAACAGTTAACTTAGAAACATATTTTGCAGAAAATGTTTTTATAAAGATCTCTTTTAAAGAAATTGATACCAATTTATAGAAATAAGAGATTCTCCAAGTGATAAGTGATCAAAGGATATGAACAGTCAGTTCTTAAATAAGGAAATCCAAGCTATCAATAGTCATATTTTTAAAAATGTGCCAAATCACTAACAACCAGAAAAATACAAATTATAGTAATTATGAGATTCTACCTCATACCATTCAAACCGGTGACAAAAAACAGGGAATTTTTAAATGTTGGAGACACTTTAAATAGCTACATTGATGGGCTTTTGGTGGAGTCATAAATTGACACCAGCTTTTCTGGAAAGAAATTCAGAACTATGTCCCAAAAGTTAATAACTGTGCATAACCTTTGGCCTAAAAATATCATTACTAGTTCTCTGCACCAAAGACATGAAAGAGGAAAAGGACCCATTAATATAAAAATATCTATAGTAGCTATTTTTGTAATGACAAAGCACTGGAAACTAAGGAAGTGCCCATCAATTGGGAAATGACTGGACAAATTATGATACCTGAATGTAACAGAATACTAGTGAGCCTTAAGAAATGACAAAAAAGGATGGTTTCTGAGAAACTTGGGAAGACTTGTATGAACTGATGCAGAGCAAAATGAGCAGAACCAGAACAATTTATATAGTAATAACAACATAGTCAAAACAAACTTTGAAAGACTTAAGAATTCTGATTGGGGCAGCTAGATGGTACAGTGAATAGACCACTGGCCCTGGAGTGGGGAGGACTCAAGTTCAAATCCAGTTTCAGACACTTAACACTTACTAGCTGTGTGACCTTGGGTGAGTCACTTAACTCCAATTGTCCTGCCTTCCCCCCTCCAGAAAAGACCCCAGAAAAAGAATTTCAGAATGCTAACCTGATAAAAATTCCATCAAGAGGGGGGAGGTGGTACAAATATCATTATCTCCATTTTGGGAGTGGCTATATGGCACAGTGAATAGACCACCAATCCTGGAGTCAGAAGGACATGAGTTCAAATCCAGCCTCAGACACTTAACACTTACTAGCCATGTGACCTTGGGCAAGTCACTTAATCCCAATTGCCCTGTCTCCCACCCTCCAAAAAGAAAATAAATCTGATCAATATGATGATTGGCCATGATTTCAGAGAATTAACAATAAAGAATGTTGTCCAACTCCTGACAGAGAGGGGATAGGTTCAATGTGCAGAATAAGATACATGTTTGGACATAGATGATCAATGTGACAATTTGTTTTGCTAATGCATATTTGCTACAAGAGTTTTGTTTTCCTCCTATGAATGTGCATAACTTCACTCAAAATGAGAACCTGAAAAGATTGAAGGAAGCTGAAGCTGGCCTAGAGGGGCCAGGTATCCCATTGCATTGTGGGCCATCTCCATTTAATATCTGGCCACTGGACCCAGACAGCTCTGGAGGAGAGAGTGAGGCTGGTGACTTTGCACAGCAATGCCTCACTCAAATCAAAGTCAACTGCAACTCATGTCATTATCTCCCTGACGTCATGATCCTCTTCAGGAACAAAAGAGAAACACAACAGGATCAAATGAGAAAATATTCACAAACTACTTAGCACAGTGGGTTAGGTTTTGCTTTTAAAATTATATTAGAGAAAAGAGAAGGATCACAGAAAGGTCAGAACTCCCACTCATGGTGTATGGGATGAGGAAAAGATGAAAGAAGTCTTCTCTTTTCTCAAAAAGGTATAATGTCCAAACTGGAAAGCACAGAAAGAAAACTATTAATAGAGAGTAAATATCCAGGCTAAGCAGGGTGGTAGCAACAACTCCTAGCTGCCTTTGATGTGTTCAAGTCACCAGGACCAAGTGAATCACATCCCAATAATGAATCAACTGATATGAGCCATTGGAGTCCTTGAAAGCAATTTGTTAAAGATTGTGGAAAGCCAAAAAGGAGCCTCAGAACTGGAGAAAGGTAAATGCTTCCATTTCCAAAATAAGGAAGAGAATAGTCTGTGAACAGTCAATCTGACAAATTTTGGCAAAATTCTAGAACATATTATTAAAGGAATGGCTGGTGAATAATTAAAGAAGAGGTGTTTATCACAAAAGGCTAGCATAGCCTCAGCAATAACAGATGATGCCAGACTAAACTCATTCCTTTTTTTCTTTTTTTTGAGAAACTGCTTAATTGGTATGTCAAAGGATTGCTGTAGATATTGTTTGTCTAGATTTAACAAAGCATTCAACAAAGTCTCTATTGCTGTTCCTTTTGAAAGATGAAGGCTGGACAATATAGGACCATTAGGTAGACTCAAATCTGGCTCAGTGGTCAGATAAGAAGAATAGTTGTTAATGGCTCCATGCCATCGTGAAGGGATGCGCCCCTGTGTTGTTCAAGATTCTTAGCATAATTTGAATAAAGGCACAGATGGCATGCTTATCCAATTCACAAATAACACAAAACTAGAAGAGAAAGTTAACACACTTGATGACAATCAAATCCACAAAGATCTTGACAGGCTTGAACATTGGGCCAGTTCTAATAAGAGTAATTCAATTGGGATAAATGTGGTTTCGTTGTTAGCTTAAAACAAAAGGCAAATTCATAAATGTAAGATAAGGGAAGCCTAGGCAGATGGATGGATTTTTAGTGAACAGCAAGTTCTAGATGAATCAACAGTGCCATATGAGATAAGATGATGAGATCTTGGGAACTAGGTAGCACAGCAGACAACGTGCTAGGCCTGGTGTCAAGAAGATTTATCTTCCTGAGTTTAAATCCAGCCTCAGATACTTAATAGCTGTGTGACCCTGAGCAAGTCACTTACCCCTATTTGTCTTAGTTTCCTCATATGTAAAATAAACTAGAGAAGGAAATGGCAAACCACTCCAGGATCTTTGCCATGAAAACCCTACATGGGGTCATGAAGAGTCAGATGTGGTTGAAAAATGGCTGATCAACAAGGAGATCTTACACAGCACTGAGAGGAGTATTCCTATAGAAATGAAGCACCAGTCCTACTATAATCTGTCCTGATCAGACCACATCTAGAGAATTGCATTTATTTCTGAGCACTATACCAAAAGGCATTGATATGGTGGAAAGGGTCAAAGGGAAGCAATTAGGATAGTAAAGGACTTCTAGTTCATACTATTTGTGTCTGACGGTAGCCATCTCTGGGGTGGGGGGAAAGGGGAAACAGGAGAGAAAAAGGGGGGAAATTTACATGATAATCTTGTTGTATATTTGAAAGGAATAGCAAGTTGTACATCTAGGAATGCTTAGCCTGAAGAACAGAAGACTTGGGGCAAGGGGAAGAATTGGTGGAGGGTCATGATGACTGTTTTCATGTGTTTGAAAGACTGTCATCTGGAAGAGGAATTAGATTTGTTCTGTTTGGCCTTGGAAGGCAGAATTTGAAGCAATGGATGGAAATTCCAGAGAAGTGAACTTAAGCTTAATATAAGGAAGAAATTCATAACAATGAATGATATTCAAAAGTGGAATGGAAAAGAAGCAAAGCCACTAATGTGGCACATGTAGGAGAGCAAGTTGTTCTGTAACCATCTCCACCCCCAGCCCCTAATCACAGATGATAAGATATTTACATGTTAACAAGATATTAATGTGTTGTTATCCTTTTCAGAAGTATGGACATATTTCTCTGATTGAATTTGAAGGGCGAATGCCAAGGCTGTACTTGAAGTTAGTTCTCCCTGTTTGTGAGAACTGCCTTTTCAAATTTTCAATATGAATATTTATACCTCAGAAATTGGCAAATGTTATAAATCAGGGCTTTATTTATTGTTTTCGTGATTGTCTAGACTTAAGAAAGTGATGGAGAAAATGTTAATAATGCAAATTAAACTTCAAAGAGTGCTGTGGGAACATTTTTTTCCAGGGAGCCAATTGTTAAACATTTACCAGCATTTATCTGAATATGCTAATTGGCTATAAATGCTGGATGTACTGTGAGGGCCATTAAAATTGAATTTTCCAAATACACACACACACATATATATATGTAAATATACATATAAATATACACATATGTGTGTATGTTACTACATATTATATTATGTCATGTTAGGTTATTTTTTTTCAAGTCAGTTGAGGCAGAAGTCATCAGTTAAAGAAGAACCTGGACCCTGAAAAAGAATAGTTCTTGGGGAGAGGCCAAGATTGAGATGGGAAGAGAGGATCACTCTCTCCTCTGCCCCAGTGGTGATGACATTTGCAGGTACATTGTAAGTGACACCGCCTCCAGGCAGAAGGCCAGTTGAGCGACCTGCCCAGCAGAGGCAATGCACCAACGAGAAAGCAAAGGACTCCATTAGGAGACAGAGGACACCTAGGGCCTGAGTCCTTGAGGCACAAATTACCTTGATCATATGTGTGTGGTCCATGCTTCATTACCATTGTATTCCACGTTTTTTACCCTCTTTGCCCAGATGCTATGTATATTTGTGAGAAAATACACCTCAGGTTCATGAGGGAAATGTTTTATAGCTACTCTTCATACTATGCTTTTTCCTAGTAAATACTTTTCCTTTGAGCTAATTATATATTGGCTTACTCTTCAAGAGAAGCTAACAAGTCGGGGGCTCATGAGCTATAATTTTAGTAGCACGGGGTCTATAAACCTGAAGGCAGTTGAGGACAAAACCTGCAAGTGCCAAAGTGGGAAGCAGACCAGAGAGGGTGCTCCAGGTAGACCACAGAAGAGATTTTTTTCAGATGTGAGTAGGACTAGATGCCCACTGAATTTCCTTCCAACTGTAAAATTCTCCAATTGTCTGCTGCCAAAAACTTTTGTACTCGGGACTAAAGGACTATAAATCAGCAAGCATTTCTGTAGCATCTACTACGCACAAGGTTCTGGGGATACAAATGAAAAAATGCAATAGTTTCTGTTCTCTAGGAGCTTAGGATTTATTACAGGAGACAACATGTAAATATATGAACATATACAAAATAAAGACAAGGTAGTTTAACATAAGATAATTTAGCACCAGTAGTTGGGAGGCTCAGGAAACCTGATGTGGTGGTGCTGGTGTTTTTAGAGTCAAGTCCCAAGAGAAGTGAGGAATTCTGTGAAGTAGATGTGGGGAGGGAGGGCATTTCAGGTACTGGATATGACCAGTAAAAAAGACTGGGAGACTGAGTGCCTTGTGTGAGAACAGAGAGAAAACTAGTTTGGCTAGATCACAGAGTATGAAAAAAGGAATCACAAAGGGTATAACAAAGCTAGAGAGATAGGTTGGTACCAGTTGTGAAGGGCTTTGAAAGCTAGATAGAGGAATTTATATTGTAACCTAGAGGCAATGGGAAATCATTGGAAATTACTGAGTAGGAGAGCAGCATGGGAAGATCATTTTGGCAATGAATGGAAGGCAGACTGGAATGGGGAGAGAATTGAGGCAGGAAGAGCAATTAGGAGACCTTGGAATGGGACAGAGGAGAGATGACAAGGTCCTAAACTAAGATGAAAGGCTGTGAGTCTTGAGAGAAGATGAGTGGGAGATGTTGTAGAAATAAAGATGAGAGGGTCACCATTATAAAGAATATACAGCAACAGCATAAGCTTTTGTCTTCTAGAAGCTTTGAATCTTAAACTGTTTGGTTAAGTGCCAAGTGAGGGACACCGAGAGCAAACAATGTCACAGTTCAGAAAAGGGAGAAGTCACTGTGGACTGGAATGGTCAGGGAAGGCAGGAATTGTACAGCATCTTTTCAAAATAGAGAATGGCTTATTTTTATAGAATCACAGGATTTAGATCTAGAAAGGACCTTAGAGATTAACTTAATTCTTCTTTTTGAAAATGACAAAGTATTCAAGTATTTGCTATTAATAGATAGTAATGATAGAAGATTTTGATCCTTAGCTCTATGTTTGTCATGTTGTAGACATAGTCTTTAGGGAGGAAGAGGGGGCGAGAATCCTATTTCCTAAGACTGATGACTATTGATACTACTGGAATTTGAGAGAATAAATCCATAAACTCAGTGGTATAGGATTGCCTTCAAACAAGGCAAAATGCAATCCACCCACATTTTCTTATCTGGTATGATTTTTTTGTTCCTATTTTCCCATAAATCTTCCCAAAAGGACTCACCATTCTGAGAAATGACTCTACCTCTTTCAATATTTTATTGGTACTAGGGCTGTCTAGTACCTTGGGATGTCCTTCTTTTGTGGCTGCTTGCTGTCTCTTTATGCTTCATACATGGTATGGTTTCTATTCTTATTCTTTCTATTCCATTCTATGACTCTATTCTTAAGTTTCTAAGAGAAAAGATGAGAGTTTTGTGTTAGGAAAGATCTGGGGATTATTTCAAACACTGTACAGTTTCATTTCTTATTTAAATTTTTTTCTTCCTATCATACATACTGTTTTCCTGGTTCTACTTGGTTCATTTTTGCATCAATTCATATAAACCTTCCCATATTTTTTCAAGTTTTACATTCATAATTTCATAATAATATTTAATTACATTCTTATATTACAGTTTGCTTAGCCACTTCCCAGTTGGTGGACATCTACATTATTTTTATTTCTTTGCTAATACAGCACAAAACTGCTGATATAAGTATTTTAATGTATGTGGGACCTTTCTTTCTCCCTTTGCCCTCCTTGGGATATGCCCAGTAATTAAATTTCTGACCAAAGGGTATGGATATTTGTATCATTGTCTTAAAATGATTCCAAATGGTTTTTCAGAAAGTTTAATCAATTCACAACTCCAGTAAAAACCTTTTAATCTGTAGTGATATCCTATCACATTCAGGAACTACAATTTGTATGGCCATTCCTCAACTTATAGGCAAATAATTTGTTTTTCTAGGCTTTTGTTACTAGACAGAAAATACACTGCTGCACGATTTTTAAGGGTTTTTTTGTCTTTGCCATCCACCTATTAATAACTCCTATTTCCCTGACCACCACCAAATCATTCAGGATCTATGTGCTAGCTTATGGCTCTTCAAAGATCTCCCCCTCCCACCTCTTACCCACTGCATAACAGTCCTCCCCATCCTTTCCTCTCTTCAATCAAAAACTACCATTACTTCAGCGTGGTTGACCTTAGTTGACTGATTTAATTAGAGTAGAATATTTCACCACAGTTTTTTTTTTTGCCAAGAAGTGGGGTATAGTCATTATACGAAGCTTTTAAAAATTGTGCCGTTTTATTACTTTATTACTAAACTGTCTTTGGTGCAAGATCAGGCTGCACAGAATATTCATGAATACACATTAAAATTGGAAAGATGCAAGTCTTACCATATCACATGATTTACTCATGGCAGCTTTGCCTACCCTCTCTCTTCCTGGCACCTACAGCTCTTCATTGGGTGAGTGACAAAACTTCAGTACTTCAGTGCTCTAAACAAATCAGACAAGTCACTTTTGGAAATATACTGACAATGTCTGTACATGTGAGAATTCTAGGCTCTGGGCTCACAAAATGCAAGAAATAAATGCATACCAAATGCCATTGGTGAAAGCATTTCCGCTCTGTTCACCTGAAGCAGCCTGACGAACAGAATTATACCATGCAACATTATGTGATGAAAGGCCATAAACCAATTTTTGGACTGAAAAAACAGGATGCAAGAGTTATGTGGTAGTGGTGATTATGCATTGAGATTTGATAGTTCAGACTGAGATTTGGAGTCACTCAAATTTAATCTTACAAGAGAAGATTAATGTTTTAAAAGTAGAGCTTGTTAATCAAAGGAAACTTTAATTGGTGGAACATATGAGGTAACTATTTATTAGGTGGAGAACTTTTTGGGGCTCTTGACTAGCCAACATAGGCATTCCCACCAAAGGGGTAAACAACTTTTCACAAGTGGAATGCCGGCTGCCAGGCTTCTGGATAGAGAACTGGAATTGAATTCAATTCCTGAAACAAGAGCACTTAAATACTTTACTCACCTTAAAATGTTATATTATTTTAAATGCTAAATTATACATATAAATAATATATACATATATTATGCATTAATTATATGTTATATGTGATATATTGTCCAAAATATTTAAATTCTAATATAAGCTATTAAATGGTAGTTGTTATTATTGTTCTGACCCCTTCTGCAGACTAAATTAAAGATTTGGGAGTGTTAGATTTCAAGATATTCTTCCCCAATTAAAAAAATTAAATGTAGGACTGCATGCTTACTTCTAAATTAGCTAAACAAAAGGAACTAGAAGTGAGGACTGAAGGAATGAGTGTCTCCTTTGAAGTCAAAGCAAGAGACAAAGAGGCAGAACCAAAGACAGCTCCAATAACAACTCTAAAAGGTAGGGGATGATTTGGAGAGTTCCCTGATCCAATTGTATTTTAAAGGGTTTAAAAGATAGTGATTTTTTGAGTCCTCTAATGGACACCTTCCCAATGAGAATGTGAGCATGCCCATTGGTAGTCCATTAAGAAGCCAGGAGGCAGTTCCTTACTGGGTTTTAGGACCCTCCAAATGATTAGCTTAGGACTCTGAGAACAGACTCTTGCCAGAGAAGTCATCTTTTGGTTCTTTTGTCTTTTTTTCCTCTTTTCTTTTTTCTTTTTTTTTATTCCTATTTAGAAGACAGGTCAGTGTCTACAGAATAAACTTGTGTTCTGAGAATGAAGGAAGAAGAGTCTTCAGCGTGCACAATCTCTTTCCTTAGAAAATGGTGATGGTTGCCTTTGGACAGAAGTATGTAATGAAGAGAGACGTATTTGTCCACAAAGCCTAAGAGAGATCCTCAAAGTGAACTTTCCTTGACCAAGAGATGGCAGTAGCCCAGGCAGTAAGAGAATCCCCAAAGAAGCAGGTAGCATGAGCAGGAATGTACTTGTTCACCCAAGAAATGCTCCTAAGAGGAGAGTTCATGAATAATGTTTCTTAACCCAACCTACTGTGTAGGAGAGGAGAGATTTTGATTCACTAGTCAATGAAGGATTTCTGGGGTAATATCAGTTTTAGAGATTGCCTTGAGAATGTCTTTAAGTTCAAGAATTCAAAACCTCACCTTCAGGAGAGGAGGAAATTTTCTAAGCAGTATTACTCTTAGAGAAAGAAGAGGATTGCTCACATAGTCCCTGTAGCCAGTGGAAGAGTAAGGTTAAAAGCTAAGCATAGAAAAGTAGAAGCGAGTAATTCCTTACCACCCCTGCCTTTACATTGAATTATTTTGGACAGTGCAGGAGCAATGAGAAAGAGGTTGCCTGTCCACTGGACCATTAGTACCCAAATGCATTTGTTTTCCAACAGGGATCCAAAACACAAGGGGCTTCTAAAACAGACACCCTCACCCCTTATCAGGGGTACTCTATCTGAATATATCACTGCAACAGCAAAAGATGACAAATGCCCAGTATCCTGTGCCTATTCCATAATATTGCTTTTATCCTTATTGCCCTCCAATAAGTTTGATTAACAATCGCATCGACTCCCCTTTACATAATAGTAAAATAAAAATGATCGTTACCATCTTCTTCCTAATATATAGATATGTCAATCTATATCTCTCTATATAAATAAATCTACATAGAAATATATAACACATAGATGTACATATATATATGTATATATATATATATATATATATACATATATATATATGAATATCTCTAAAATCTCAGCTGAGTCTCAGTTATCTGAGCCAGACTCAAGGAAGGCAGTGGGAAGAGAGGGGAAAGAACTGAGATGTAGCAAGAAAGAACATAGCCAAACTTCTGTCCACAAAACTCCTCTAAACAGATTTAGGAAATGCACCAGCCTGAGTCCTGATAGAGAATTGAAGAAAAAGTGAGTTCATTGTCTTGCCCAGGTCTGCATAGGGAGACAGACAAGGAGCCTTGTTGACACCAGGGACTAGATTTGGGCAGGAGCACGCAGCCCAGGGAGAGGCAATGGAATAGGAAAAGAAAAGGTCCCAAGCTCACTTGGGGACACCCTCTGACTTAAACTGGGGCACTGTGATGTGTTCATGTGCCAACTGGAAACTTTTTTTGCCCACTACTCAATTCTGGGTCACAGATCCAGGACAACCTGAGAAGAGGATTTGTACATGGAAAGTTGGGAAGAGATGGGGCGGGATTGCTGTTCCCCACAGGCAGGTAAAGGAGAAAATTCAAAAGCAAGTGGCAGTGGTTTGAATGAGATCCCAGGGGCAGAGTATGATCTCAGGTCTAGCCTCTAAGAGAGGAATAAGTAGGGTAGGAATCCCAGACCAAGGGAGCCCTGCAGTTCTATCACTCTGAACCAGCAGAATTTCCCAGTTGGTTAATAGGTTAATAGTTGGTTAATGTCCAGCCACATTCTTTGTTGCTCTGCTCAAAACCCAGGAACTTTCAGAGCTCAGACAAAAGGGTGACAATCAGATTTTGCCCTGGATCAGATCACTTTGGGAACACTTAAAACTTGAAGGTCCCCAACTTGTCCCTGAGACTCTGGAATAACACAACACTAAATACCCCAAGAAAACAGCAACAACACTAGCCTAGGCCTTCCCTCCCAAAGTGTAGCAGATCCCAGACCTAACATCTTAGCCAAAGTCAGGAAATAGGCTGGAAGAATGGGGGGGGAGGGGAGGAAGCAATGACCCTGCCATAAGGAGCTGTTGTGTCAGCAGAGATACTCAAGACACAAAGGCAGAAGAAAAGAATGACTCCAAAACATACAGAAGCAAAGACTTAGAGAAGAGCACAGATTGGGCACAGACAACTATAATTCCTTGAAGAGGTGAGGCTAGAATTTTTTAAAGTTTTTAAAAATACTTTTATAAATGAAATGAGATAGCTTGAAGTGAAAGTGGGAGTGGGGTGGGAATAAAAGTTATAAGACAAAGAATTAGAAAGGGAATTAATAGCATGGCACAAGAGGGAAAAAATCTTTGCCCAAGGAACAAACTTCCTAAAAATTAGGATGTACCAAAAAGAAGTCAATGACTCCATAAGACAATGGAAAATACTAAAACAAAGTTAAAAGGCTTAAAAATAGAGGAAAATATAAGGTATTTAATAGAAAAATAATTTAAGAATCATTGCACCAGGGGCAGCTAGGTGGCACAGTGAATAGAGCACCGGCCGTGGAGTCAGGAGTACCTGAGTTCAAATCCGGCCTCAGACGCTTAACACAAAAACTAGCCGTGTGACCTTGGGCAAGTCACTTAACCCCAACTGCCCTCCAAAAAGCAAAAAGCAAAAAAAAAAAAAAAGAATCATTGTACCATCTGAGCACCATAACAAACAAACAAAGAAGCTTAGACATTCTATTTCAAGAAATCTTAAAAGAAAACTGCCCAGGTCTCCTAAAATCTGTAGGCAGAACAGAAATAACAAAGAATACACTGGTCACCTCCTGGAAGAAAACACAAAATGAACATTCCCAGGAACATCATAGGCAAAATCCAGAGCTTCTAGGTCAAAGGAAAAATACTGCAAGCAGCCAAAAAAAAAGAATTTAAGTAATGAGGAGCCACAGTCAGAATCACGTAAGATTTAGCAGCCACCACCATAAAGGAACAGAGAACTTAGAATATAACATTCTAGAACCAATCAGCAACCAAACAACAAACAAAAGCTACTTATTAAGTAGCTACTATGTTAAGTGTTAAGCATAAAAAAGACACAAAAGATGGTCCTTGCCCTGAAGGAGTTTACAGTCTAATGGGAGAAGCATACATACAAAGTAAAGTGGACATGGCATAGATAGAAATAACCAACAGAGGGGAGGCACTAGAATTAAGAGTCTGGGAAAGGCTTCCTGTAAAAGGTGTAAAAAAAATTTTAGTTGGTACTTAAAGGAATCCAGGGAGGTCTGTAGTCAGATGAGATGAAGGAAAGCATTTGAAATATGAGGGACAGTCAGAGATAATGCCTGGAGCTTTGGGGCTGCTAGGTGGCACAGTGACTAGAGCATCGGCTCTGGAGTCAGGAGAACCTGAGTTCAAATGTGACCTCAGGCACTTAACACTTACAAGCCATGTGACCTTGGGCAAGTCACTTAATCCCCAGTGCTCCTCCAAAAAAAAAAGCAAAAAAAAATGCCTGGAGCTGAGAGATAGAGTATCTTGCTTGTAAAATAGCCAGGAGGCCTGTGTCACTCAAATAAAGGGTACATGGCAAGTAGTAGGGTATAAGTAGCCTGGAAAGGTAGGACGTAGTTAGGTTATGAAGGGCTATTAATACCAAACAAAGAATTTTCTATTTGATTCTGAAGATAAGAAGGTAGTGGAGGTTACTGAGTGGGGGTCTGGGGTATGTGAGACACGCTCAAACCTGTCCTTTAAGAAAACCTCCTTGGTATCTGAATGGAAAATGAAGTGGAGTGAAAGAAACTTGGGCCAGAAGACCCACTGCAGGCTATTGCAGTAATTGAGGTGTGAGGTGATGAGGACCTACCCTAAACGTGGCACAGTCCCAGGACAGAAGGAGGGATTTTGACACAAATTGGATGGGGGGGGGGGGGCGTGGAGGAAGGGCAGAGAAGAGGAATAGAAATCCAGAATGACTCCTAGACTGTAAATCTGAGAAACTAGGAGGAGGATGTTCCCCTCTACAATAATAGGAAAGATAGGAATGGGGGAGGATTTAGGGGAAAAGAAAATGAATTCTGTTTCAAATATTTTGAGTTTAAAATGTCTACTCGGCATCCTAGGGACAGCTAGGTGGCACAGCGGCTATAGTGCTAGACCTGCAGTCAGACCCATCTTCCTGAGTTCAAATCTGATCTCAGATACTAACTAGCTGCCTGACCAAAGGCAAGACACTTCCCCCTGTGTACCTCAGTTCTTCATCTGTAGAAAGAGCTGGAGAAGGAAATGGCAAACCAGTCCAATGGCTCTGCCAAGAAAACCTCCAGCGGGGCCATGAAGAGATTAGATGACTGAACAACAACAACAACAACATCCCCTTGAGGTCTGGGGCCATGTTGTTGTTGTTTTTCCCTTTTGGAGAAGGAAATGGCAAACCATTCCAGTACGTTTGCCAAGAAAACCCCAAACAGGGTCACAAAAGATTTGAACATGACTGAAACAATTCAACATCCAGTCTGAAATGTCTGAAAGGTAGCTAGAGATGTGAGATTGGAGGTTAGCAGAAAATTTGGGGCAGGATAGGTACCAGCATAGAGATAGTCATTTAATCTATGGGAGCTAATACAATCACCGAGTGAAACAGAACAGGGGGAGAAGAGAAGAAAGCCTAGGACAGAACCCTGAGGAATACATACAGTGAGGGGCATGATCTGAAAAAGAATCCAGCAAAGGAAGCAGAGGAAAGCTCAGAGAGGTAGGAGAAGAACCAGGAGAGAAGCGTTTCCCAAAACTTAGAGAGGAGAGAGTATCAAGGGGGTGAGATCAATGATGTCAAGGCTGCAAAGAGGTCTAGGAGAATGAGAATGGAGAAAAGGACATTGGATTTGGCAAGTAAACAACCGTTAATCTCTTTGGAAAGAGCAGTTTCAGTGGAGTAACAAGACCAGAAGCTGGATTGTAAAGAGAATGACAAGAGGAGATGGAGGTACAAACTGTGGATGGCCTTTTCAAGAAGTTTAGCTACAAAGGGCAAAAGAGCTACAAAATGATAGGGGGAAAGGGAGGACCAAGGAAGAGGTTTGTTTTTTTTTTTCAGAATGAAGAGATACAGTCGTGTAATTAAATACATTTTATGCTAATATTCCTTAATTCTTAAGAACCTTGCAAATGTACAAGTACTTTTTCTGTCGCTAAATGTTGTAACTTCCTTAATATTTTGAATCATGGAAGGTTAGCGCATTCTCTTTAATTAGAGAGAAAATGTGTTAAAGAGATAAAGGGTGGGAAGGAAAGAAATAGGATGGTTTATTCTATTGTAGTTTTTAAAGTAAGGGACAGTATAATGTAGGAGATGGTACAATGTCATCTGGAGAGCAGAATGCCATCCCACTTTACCTACTTCTTCCAGTGCACAATGAGAATGCATATTAATCAATAGGCTGAAATTATGTTTTTTTCATCTTTGCATCCTTTATGGCACCAATCATAACACCTAAGACATTGTAGTACTCAATAAATATTCGTTTAAATAATCATTCTTTTACAATGCCCTTTAGTTTTATTACATATACATATATGCATGCACGTGTATGTGTAGACATGTATGTATGTATGCATGTATGTATATATATATATTATATGTGTGTATATACATATGTGTGTATACCCCTATGGCTTTAGAGGGTAATTCCCTCTATCAACACAGATTGCAACCCTTCTACAAGTTGATAAACAGTCTTTAAGAGTAGTCAAGAAATCCATCAGTCTTAAATCATCCTAGTGATGAACCTCTCCTGCCTTCACTAGCCTAGTCCTCGGATGACAGACTAGCTGAGGTGGCATGTGAAGACTTTCTAACCAATTCCTATCAATAGGGACCTGTCAGAGCTTAAGCTCCTCTGGAGTAGATTTCAAGAATTCAGGGTCACATCACTCTGGGCATGGCTAAGCAAACCATGGTACATAAATATTACAGGGTATTACCTCACTGTTTCTATGATTTGACAAAAATAAAGAATTCAGAGAAATAAGGGAACACTTCCATGAATCAATGCAGAGGGAAAGCAACCTGAACCAGCAGAACAATATACACAATGATTGCAACAACATAAACACAAATAAGAAGGTCAAAACTGAATGCTGGGCAATTTTAATGACCAAGTTTGACTGTGGAAAACCATAGAGAAAATGCTCTTTCCACTTTTCATTGGCTAAATGGAGGGACAATGGGGTTCCATATACTTTCAAACATAGTCAAAATTACCTCCAAAAGTTACTTGGTTCTGCTGATATATTTCCTTTTCTCTTGTAATCCTTGTCACTAGGGAAGGCTCACTGAGGAGTAGGGGTGGAGAAGGAGAGACATATTTGGAAATGA
The DNA here is from genome assembly GCA_028646575.1 of Pseudocheirus occidentalis. Lineage (NCBI taxonomy): Eukaryota > Metazoa > Chordata > Mammalia > Diprotodontia > Pseudocheiridae > Pseudocheirus > Pseudocheirus occidentalis. The sequence continues at coordinate 324,848,160 of CM053594.1, forward strand.
ATGTGATCTAAAAACAAAAGACAAAATAGTCTATTTTAATTATCTACAACACAAGTAATAATAATAAAAATAACAATAATAAAAGAACCCAGTTCTCTACACAATGATAAGATATCAGAGAAGGACATTAGAAGAAGGCTTTACAATTACATATTAACTGAGTGCTATTATCCAGCTTAAACAAGAAGAAAAAGGAACTCTGGAGGAAAGTTCAAGAAATAATATGTTAAAATAATAAAACTGAATAAACAATAGTAATAGTTAGCAATTATATAATGCTTTAAGGTTTATAAAGTACTTTACAAAAATTATCTCCTTTTAACCTCACAACAATCCTGGAAGGTAGATGCTATTGTTATCCCAATTTTACAGATAAGAAAACTGAGGCTTTAGAAGTTAAGTGACGTGGTCAGGATTACACAGCCAGCAAGTGTCTGAGGTCATATTTGAACTCAGGTCTTCCTGACTTTAGAGTCAGAAACTCTGAATTCGCTTTCTGACTCTGACGCTTATTTCATGAACTTGAGTAGTACTGTAGCTTCTCTGGGCCTCAGTTCCCCATCTGTAAAATAAAGAGATTGGAGGAGATTGTAGAGGTTAGGGGCAACATAAAATGTTGAGGTATAGAGTTTAGGGGTGCTCAAGACTCCAAAATACCAACACACCAGGTCCTGCCAAATGAATTAGACTCGTCTTCTCTCCACCAAAGTAAAGCAAAGTTTATTGAAGGTTCACCATAATGGGTAGACTCTTTAAGAGCCTAGGTATCTGTGACGCTTGTACTGGAAAAGTGAATCAGAATCATCTGACACAGAGTGAGTCTGAGCTAGACTGAGTTCTCAACCCCATCAGAGAGGCAAGATGGATCTTAAAGACAGAAAGAGTGTGGGAGGATTTAGGGGTGGTCTAGAGAAGGGGTTTGGGGAGAGTCTGGAGAAGGAGTCTAAGGAGGATCTTGAGGTGACTGAAGTCACACTCCAGTAATGAGATTAAGGGTGGGAAGTAGCTGGAGGCTACTGGAGATGACTGACAAAGGAGGACTAGGCTAGTTTAAAGGTAACTGATTTGGCACTGATATTTTGGGAGGATCAAGGGTAGGGGCAGCTGGATAATGGAGATTTTAGGAATTTTTAATTAATGGTTGTAGTTCTTCCCAGGATTTGGGGAGGATCCAGGGTGTGGGCTAGCTGGACAAAGGAGGGCTAGGCTAGGTTAAGAGTAACAGAGATTTGGGCAGAGCTTTAATGAAAGGCTTATGGCCTCAGGCTAATGCCTCATCAAGTGGGAAGATTCCATCAGAGTTGGGGGGGGGGGGGTTAATCTATGATTCTAAATCATCTAACCTTTCAGTTCTTCACACCCCTCCCCGCCAAGCTGCAGAGCAGAAGCCAATCTACCCCCATTGGACTTCGAGCTCCTTGAGAATAGGGACAGGTTTTTGGTGGTGTTTTTGTCCTTTCTTTATATCCCCAGCACTTAGCACAGTGTCCAGCACAAAGCTCATTAAAAGACAATTTCCTCATAGGAAGCTAACCATATCAATGAAATCATAGGTCTAGTTGGGGGGGAGGGAAGGGGAAGGGAGGTAGAGAGGGAGAAACAGGTATAATATTAGTCTAAGATAAGAAAAAGATGTAATCTACATGCTGTCAGGCATAATGAGAGAAGATCATTCTCTGTGCTTCCCTAACATTTTAACCTTCAACCAGAAATTGGCATTTATTCCATGGCAGGAGAAGCAAAGGCTCAAAGGGCACTGTTGAAATCACCATGGACTGTTAATAGGCAAGTCAGAATCACAACAGTTCACACCTAATGGAAGCATGTTGGTCTGTTAATGGAAGAACATGACATCAAAACCACCTTTTAAAATCTCTCCAGAATATCTGACAATTATGCAATCATAGCTAATCCAAAGTACAAGATTTAAAGTTTGTGATGACAAAAAAGAAAGGAAAATTGCAGGTCATCATATGAATTAGGACTTTTAAAAAGCTTGGATATTGAGCTGTTGTTGGACTGTCATTTTCAAGCGTTCTGTTGACAAATACTCGGATGGAATATGTGCAGAAGGATTTCCTGTGGTATTGAGTTTAGGACATAGCCTTCTGCTCTGAGTGAACAGTACAGAGAGTACCAAATGAGAAAAAAAGGCCTTAGACAAGTCTTTGGACACACCTATAAAATAATTTAAAGTTTCTTTAGACTTCTTCCTCACCAGTATCATTGTTTGTGTTAACAGAATTTTATTCTTCAGAGATTATTTCCTCTGCAGAATTTTAGGTCATGACATTCTGCATACTCTTTTCCTGAATTTTTTAAAAAACAAAAAATACCTCTTCAAAATTTATGGTCAGTCTTAGAGTACACATGGCTTTCCTCTCTCAAAGATGACTGTGGTCAGCTTTCTCCCAAGGTTCTATTTATTATTACTTCAGCATCAGGTCCAGAATAGTCACTCGCCTCATTGCTTTTGACTTCAATAATGTGGGAGAGGAGGGGGCTTGGACTTGCTATGGATAATTCACAAAGAATATTAATCCACTTGTGGACAGATCGAGACTTTATCAACTAGATAAGTAATTTATTCATTAAACAAATGTTTATCTTACACATACTGTTGTGGCAGCCTCCCAAAGGGAAGCAGGTGCTTGATTTGGCTTTTTTCCTCTACTGCAGATTCTGTATCTTTAGGAGCCAGAGACTCAGAAGTGTGCAGTTGAAGAGCTGGTGTATGAGAAGGAGGGGGTACGGGAGAAAGGAATTAAGACAAGCTGTCAGTGCCATGCTAAATCAACAGTTATTGACGCTTCTACTTTTAAAAGGGCATAGATAGTACTTTGCACCTCCTCCTCCTCACTTTTGCTCTTTTTCTTCCTTCAATGTCACTGATTGATATGAAGGGTAAGGCCTTTCATAAACTGACCCCTTCCTACCGTCCCAGTCAGCTTTCCATCTTTCCCCTTCCTCCCCTCCACTACTCTGAGGTGCTATGACCCTGCCTCCTTGCTGTTCTTCCATCTCCCAACTCCAGACATCATCACTGGCTGTCCCCCATGCCTGGAACATTCTTCTCATGTCCACCTCCTACCTTCCCTGACTTCTTTCAAGTCTCATCTTAAGTCCTACCTTCTGCAAGAGGCTTTTACCAATTGTCTGTAATCTTACTGCCTTCCCTCTGATTGTCTCCTAGTTATCCAGGAGGGATTAGCTTATTTACAGCTGTTTTTGTGTAGTCTCCACCATTACACTATAAATTCCTGAAAGGGAGGGCTGGGTTTTGCCCTCTTTTTTGTATTCTCAGCACAGTGCCTAGCACATAGTTGTTATGTGCTTATGTTAGTTGACTCACTGGTACTCCTAGGGATGTGGCTATCAAACCTGAAGTATCAGCCCACATTGGGCTTCCCCAAGGGGTGGGGAACCTGCGGCCTCACAGGGAGCCAGCCATGTGTGATCTTCTAGGTCCTTGGGTGCGACCTTTTAACCAAGTCCAAGTTTTACAGAACAAATTCTTTTATTAAGGGGATTTGTTCTGTAAAGTTTGGATTCAGTCAATTGATTGGGGACCTAGAAGGCCACATGTGATCTTGAGACTGAAGGTTCCCCACCCTTGAAGCCTAGTGGGATATTCCTAGGGCTAGCACCTGAAACATTGAATAGCAAATCCACCTGCCTGCCATGTAAGAGACAAATATTCCCAACAGGTATACAAAGCACTCGCGTAACCCCTAGCCCAGGACCCCACACTCTGGAGTTATAAATCTGACTGCAAACTGCAGGGCAGTCCAATCTGGGCATAGCCAGAACATGGTAAGATGATTTTTCCATCAGTCCAGTAATTCTGATATTGGGGTCAAGTCAAGTCAACAAGCATTTATTAAGCAAACATTATTTCCCACACACTGTTCCAAGTGCTGGGGAGTTCAGGGATTGTTGGAAGTACTTTTCCAAAATGTTTGGATGCATCAGTCTTTCCTTGTGAGAACAGAGTGACAAGACACAGGAGAGAATACCAGAAACTGAACATTCAAACTTACTAGAAGCAATGGGGTCTCCCCTAGTGACTCAGATATTAATGCTTTACATCTCCAGTTTATGCCTTCTGGTTTCATACAAGCCCCACAACATCTAAACAAAGGTACTAAAAGGCCTTTAGTTGATTGGTTGGTTGAATAGAGGTATTCTCACCTAGTTAAGGCAATTAATCAGAGAGCTCCCTTAATCAATTCCCATATAGTCTTTAACTATGAAATACTTATTCAGTTGAGAGTTTGATCAATCAAATAGCATTTATTAAAATGCCAAAGATTGAATTGAGTGGTGAGGATACAATTCAAAAGTGAGACAGTCCCTGCCCTCAGAGAACTTACATTTTAATAGTTTTATACGTTCTGACCCCAACCCATCTTTCTATAATCAACAAATGCTATTTTCCTTCACACTCTTTATGGTACAGCCAAACTGGGTTGTTGTAGACAACACTCCATCTCTTACCCCTTTGCTTTTGTACTAGCTGCCCCTCATGGCTGAAATGTACCCTCCTTCTCATCTGCTTCTTACAATACCTAATTTTCTTCAAAACAGCTCAAGTCTGGGTCTGAGAGAGGACAGCAGAGAGAGTAAAGGTGACCGGTGGATGTTTCACAATGTTTACTGTTGTCACTAATTCTGTGCCAGGTAAAGCCTTGTATGTAGATAAGCACATTTTCTCCATTCTTTCCTGTAGGCAACCCTTTTACTCTATGGTCATGTGATTAGGGTTCTGTGAAATATAGCAAGTTCAGAGGAAAGGGCTCAGGGCCTGATTCTGCTTGGGTAAATCCACAATAATTCATACCTCTACCATACAGTGAATCCACGTGACCATTGAGAGGGGTAAAGTGAGGTGAAGGGGAAGAAAGTTGGTGACTCTCTGTGAACCGTTAGTGTGAGCAACAGCTGGCATGAGACTCCTAACACCTTATGTTGAACACGACCAAGAGAGTGGCTACCAGTGCCACCAGTTGTGAGATAAGAGATCCTTGAAATTCCTGGAGAGAGTCATTTCAGCCAGTGGTGATATCCAGGAATCCAGGACTTGAGAATTGAGTGGGAGGAGAAGAGAAAGAGGTAATGGGCATACAATGCATTTTCTAGGAATTTGGCTACAAAAGAGGAAAATTATTATAAATAATTATTTTTGCTAACTAGGTGCTAGTTAGGCATGTTCAAAATGAAGTCTTTATTCATTGCTCACTATGTACAAAGCACTGTGCTAAGCTCTGGAGATACAAATAGAAAAGTAATGACAGGGAGGTGGCTAGGTGGTGCAGTGAATAGAGCACCGGCCCTGGAATCAGGAGGACCTGAGTTCAAATCTGGCCTCAGATACTTAACACAAAACTAGCCATGTGACATTGAGCAAGTCACTTAACCCCAATTGCCCTACCTTTCCACCTCCAAAAAAAAAAAAGAAAAAAAGAAAAGTAATTATACAATTCTGATAAAGCTGCCTCCAGCCCCAATATTCTAACTTCATTATAGACCCTACTGTACCCACCTAGCACCCCCTTCAAAGTCCTAACTTCTTCATATATGCCTCACTGCTTACTGGAACAAAAGATGTGTCCCTGAACTCTTGGTTTCCACAGAAATGGCAGGTGTGTCTATGTGATGAGAACCAAGCTATTGTCTCCTCCTGGTCACTGCCCCCGAACTCATTCCCACAAAAACAGGTGTGTTCTTGTACTTAAACACAATCATATCATCCACGTAGCCCAAGACAGGCCCACAACACCTAACTATCTTGACCAGCCAATGGGCAGCATGACCAGAATGTTTAACCACAGAATCATAGATGTAACCCTTCCTCCATTACCAATCCCTTAACAAACCCCTCCTGTCTTTTTAACATTAATAACATTCCTCTATTCTATGTAAATCTTGATTATGTAATTGCATCTTTACCCTATAAAAATCCATCTCATTTTCTCTGAAGTTACTGGTTTCTCTTGGAAATTAGCATGTTTCATGAGGGGCATCCATCTCAATAAATTGCCTTTACTTGGATTAGAGGTGGTCTGATTCTGAATTCTTTGAGATGGTTCCATCAGGACACATCATGAAACCCTGAAAGTTTTTGGGTGGGCACAGCCCCCACCAAAACAGTAAGACATTCCTTGTTCTCCAGGAATTCAAAATTCTAATGAGGAAGACAACAAAGTTGGAAAGTTTCAGCTGCAGTCCGAGGGAAAAGCTCCATAGTCCTCAGGGTGAAGTGGCAAAGCCTCTGAAGTTAACACCTCTTCATTGATGTCATTTCCATTGATAGAATCATATCCATTACTGATGTTGAACCATTTGCCAGGGCCAAAGCTTTTAGTGGTGGTAACTCTCTTTTCTTGGTCTTCAGCAGCTATGGCTATAGCATTGGCAGGAGCCATTGCCAAGCTACATTTCCACAGAATGCCTCCCAAGATGATGTCTGAGGGCACTGGGCTAGAAATCATTATTCCCAGGATTCCTAAGTTCTGAGCTGTTCCCATCTGGGACTGAAGAGGGCCAGAGGAGCAGGTGTAGATGCTGTTTAGACTTGCCTGGCATTTCCTTGCTCCTGTCTCTCCCTCTGGGCGCCTTGCTGCTTCAGCTAGGCTAGCTCACCTGCCCTGTGTGTAGTAGGGGTTGGCAGCTGGTGGGGATGGCTGGCCTCTTCTCCATAGGAATTGTGGAGAATTGTGGAAATTGTAGAAAATTGTGGACAGTTCCCTGAATGATGGCATGAGGACTGGACTGGAAACAGGAATGGTGGTCTGGGGCGAGCTGCCACTCCCAGAGTTTCTACACCTATATGCTTTTTGGTGGCAATTGATCAGCTGTTGTTATGGTAGTAATGAAAATGTTGGACCTCCCCCCCACATTGATTTCTCACCTCAATGGGGGCTGTGGGGGCTGAGCAGGAAACAGAATGACTACGGCAGTCAGCGGAGGTGGGTCTATACCCACCTGCCTCTCCTTTTGACCACCACCATACCTGAGGACATGTCAGTGTGACTCTGTCCAGGAATGAAGGAGGTAGAAAGAAAGAACTCACTCACTTTTGAAGAGGGATTAGATTTGTTCCATTTGGCTCCAAAGGGCATAATTAGGAGCAATGGCTAGAGACTGCAAAGAGGCAAACAAAAAATAAAATT
>CM053594.1:324855831-324896683 GCA_028646575.1 Pseudocheirus occidentalis
GCTTAAATGCTTTCAATCCCAACAAATATAATCAAAGATGAAGCGTTTCTTTTAAATATGCTTTAAAATATCAAGCTCTTTCCTTATCCCTTTGAATAAACTTAAAATAATTTAGGGAATTTCATTTCTGAGTTAACATTTAAATAAAAATTAATTAAATTTACAAATTTCAAGTTACAAATTTCAAAATTTGTAATTACTTTGTATTTGTTACAAAGTTTATATATAAGTGTTCCACTTACAATTACCTTATTTGTTTATCTAAACACAGGACCAACAACATCTGGGGAATATAAAAAACTGACAAGTACCTTCTGTATCTAAAATCTTGAAATACTCAAACATTCTTTTTTTTCAAAAACATTCTTTAAAGCAAGTGTAGTGATTCATAATGGAGAAGGGACCACCTACTGCTTATATTTATTTTGTATGTATTTCATCATCTTTGAGCACTTTCAATAGACAGTGTTATTATGTGATTTTCCAGTTTTAAAATTTAAAAATATGGCACATCTTCACCATTTTTCATTATTTAGAAACTTCATACTTTTCTCTTAGGTACTATGAGTCTGGAACATACCTAAGTGACCAAAAAATTGACTCCCTACCTGCCCTGAGGGTAAAATACTATAATTCATGTTTAGTAAGAAAGATGGTTTTAGTTCATATAGTTACTTTCCCAGCTGAAATAACACAGCAGATTAGTGCTGTTTGAGCACTGTTAATAGCTGCAAGTTCTTAGACTTGGTAAACAAGCCAAATTGGCCAGAAACCAAATAGTAACCCAAACAGACTTCTTTTGATAAGATAAACACTGTAACCTCAAAATTCCTGTTGGATTAAATTCTTTTAGTTACATGGAAATAGATTTTTTTTAACTTTTATTATTTTTGAAGTAGACCGTACTTCTAAAAAGAATCTGGAATGAATTGGGACATTTTAGGAAAGAATCTCCACTGATCCAGCTTTCACTAAGTTAAAGGTCATTGTATCTAATGCCTGATTCAGTAGATAACTATCAGTGATGCTGGTACTATACCATTATCCTATGGGAATTTAACTTTAAAGGTGGACTATTTCAAAACAGACAGTCCTTATTTACAAGGTCATGCTGTACTGTATTGTTAGGGGCGGCGCTAGAGGGCGGGTACTGTGATGACGCGATAGGAGGGGCGGTGATTGAGGGAGGAGCAAAGGGGATAAAAGGGAAGGGACACGGAAGGGCTCTCTCTCTCTCTGTCGGGATGTGAAGAATAAAGGTTGACTCCCATATCGGGAGCCTAACTCCTACCTCGGGTGCTCTGTCTGGTTTGTTCTCCCATCCTTCATACCGGATGGGAGCCAGGGACGCCTGAAGACCCAGGATCAGGGTAAGTAGAGGGTGGTGGTCGGGGTAGGAGACCCCCAACACTCTTATCATTTCTGCTTGGGTAGCTACATAGAAACAGCCAGAACCCTAACCAGAGCACAATAGGCTTTTAATGCGTAATATATCTGATCTTTTTCAGTCAACTTTTGCAAAATCTTGGAATCGAAATACTTGTATAGGAATATAGAATGTTAGGGAGAACTTAAAAGACCATCTTTTCAGGATAAAATTGTACATCTGCTGAAGTATTTTTATGACTACACATATGAGATCCTTCCAATTGTTTCCCAGCTCGCAGAACATTGGAGATATTTGATTTCAAAGTCTCTTTCACCCTTTGGTAATAAATATTGCTGGGTCAAGCCCGTCCCTTTAGTCATTGACAATGACTGCTGAATCTGCTTAGAATGCATGGATTTTGCTATGTGCTTATCAGGTTTTAAATATGAGCATAGCAAAAGATTTTCTTCTTGATACCTCTCCTTGAAAACTTTAATCATGTATGTAGGTTGTGAAGTCAGTCCCTTATAGTCCAGTTAGTATTGCACAGAGAAAAATCCATTTCTCAGGAACAGACTGTACCACTGATCCCCATCAATCTTTCATAAAGCCTGAGACAGAAGACTTAGATTAATCTGTTATACCATACAACGGCACACTGGCATAGACACTTTTTGTTTAGGGATGATAAATATATTTTCGTTTTCGAAGTTCCCTAATTAATGATAACATATTGGGCTTTTAAATGGTTTTCATCAATGTTTCTGTATTAGCATTTTAAAGTAGCTCCATGAGCACTTTGCATTCTAAGCTCTTCTAATCTCAAATGAACAAAGATGACAAGGACAAAAATACACAAAGTCAAATTAGCCTTTAGATAGCTCAAACAACCCACAAGGAAAAATACAAAATGACAAATGTTCAATTTCTTCCAAAAAAGCATAAAAGAGAAGTGAGCTTTGTTAAGTGTAAGCATTTTAGTCACTGAGTATTAAGGAGGTAGAACATGAGCTTAATGAAAAAACAGCACACTTTCAATACATCCTTTCACATAGCGACTTAAGTGCTTTATAAGTACATGGGCTCTAAGAGAGCTGCTAGGTGGCATAGTAGATACAATGCTGTACGTGGAGTCAGGAAGACTCAGTTTCCTGAGTTCAAGTGCAGCCTTAGATACTAGCTGTGTGACCCTGGGGAAGTTACTTAACCTTGTTTGCCTCAGCTTCCTCATCTAAAAAATGAGCTGGAGAAGGTAACAGCAAATCTTTCCAGTATCTTTGTTAAGAAAATCCCAAATGGTGTCACAAAGAGTCAGACATGACTGAACAACAAAAACCTTCTAAGAAGTAGGCAATCTCTGAACTCACTCCACATTGCATCTACTGCCATACCTGGTCTCAACTCCATAGAACAAGATAACACTCCCAGGTTCGGCTCATCATTTCAAAACTCACCACTCTGCTCTTAACTCAAACCTTGATTAACAACCACCTCCTTTCATCCCCCTCTCTCTGCCCTTTGATTGGGGGGGGGGGGCAGAATCTCAAACTTTTCCAATGTCTGCCTTTATAGAGGACAGAAACTGGATTCTCTCAGCTCACTCCACTTTTCATCTGATACTTGGTCCGGTTTCAACTCCTAGGTACAAGATGCCCCCTTTCAGGTGTTCTCCCACTTCTCCCCCATTTTTGGCTCCCTTTTGTGTCTTGTCTACCCTTTGGGATTGTGAGCTCTTTTAGTGCAGGGACCATCTTTCTTTTTATTAATTGTGTCCCCAGCACTTAGCACTTGCTGGGCGCATTAATTGTTCAGTCATTTTTCAGTTGTATCTGACTCTTCATGACGTATTTGGGGTTTTCTTGGCAAAGATACTAGAATAGTTTGCCATTTCTTTCTCCAGATCATTTTACAGATGACAAGACGTAGACCAATAGGGTTAAATGACTTGCCCAAGGTCACCCAGCTAGTAAGTGTCTGAGGTCAGATTTGAACCTCAAACAAGTCTTCCTGACACCAGGTCCAGGACTCTATATGCTGTTCCACTTAGCTACCTTTGCCTGGAACATAGCAGATGCTTAATTGGATTGGAAGTAAATATCACACATAGTCTTTCCATGTTATGTTATCGAGTCAGCTTTCTCAGATTTTTGACTCAATAGCATTTTTTTTCCTACTACACTTCTACCAGAGAAGAAACGAGGCAGGTTTTTGCAGCATTCTGCAGGAGATCTTGTCTTTGGTGTCATACAGTTGACAGTGCAATAGTCCATTGCAGTTAGAGTTTATTTACTATAAAAAGGCCTTTGATATGGTAGAACAAAATACCACTTTAAAGATTCTCCTCCAACAAGAGAACAACTTTCTCCTGTGCATATGTCAAAGGATGTAAAATAATATCCTTAAAAGTTGTAACAATAGATAACTTGTTCAATACTCTATTAATATTAATTAAGGTATAAAAAAGAAGATATCTGCTTATCAAAGGTATTCACCACCTTCAAAGAAAATGCTCAGTGCAGATTCCCTCTCCCCTCAGGCACTCAAATTTATGAATAAATTGTGTTGATTACATCAAGCCTCAGAATATTACATAACCTCCCAAATGATATATATATATATATATATATATATATATATATATATACATATAATCCTTTTAGACAATTTGACCCACAAATGAAAAAGTGGTGGAAGAAGTCCTATCATTTAGACTGAGGAATACAAATGGATAATCCATAAAATTGGTCCATCAATATATATATATATATATATTTTGGACAGACACTATGTATGGATAGGGATTATGATCTAGAATTGTTGTTGTTTGTCACTCATTCTCAAAGAGGACCAATGACATCACAAGGATAAGGACTTGTGCATGAATTGGATTTAAGTTAGGCAGAACTGCACAAAGTGGTCAGTCTCACTCTCTTCTCCAGAGTCATCTAAGTCCAGTGGTAAGACAAAAGTCAAGGTGACTGGTGATGCCTGAATAAAAGGAGAAAAGTAAACTGAATTGCTTTTAATTATGCCAAGCTTTTCCAAAAAAAACAAAGGTCCATCTTTTTGGAATATTCTATGCTAATCTCTTCTCTGATTTGTCATAAATACAGAATACTATAGAACAATTTAAACAACCTTTCCCTCATAGCTGAAGGTTTTTCTCTTAACTTTTTATAAAATTTGCTGTTTGGTACTGACATTTTGAAATTTAACTATTACCTACTTTGGAGTTTCAAGCGTGAGATTTTTTTCTCAGGGTTATCTGTGGATTTAATCAAGAAGCTTTTTTCCAGCTATACGCAAAACTTCTAGACAGTTTCTTCCCACCATTTCATGTGGTATGGTATTCAAGATTTTTTATTTACAACATTTTTCTGGAAGACTTATAATGTTTACATAATCTCTGCATAGTCTGTCTTTGAAGTCAGTTGTTTTAACTTGTATATAGTTTGCCTTTTTTTCCAAGTTGTTCCTTTTTGCTTCTCTTTTACTTAATGTCCTTCTATTTCAGTTTCTTTCACTTCTAAATCTGTCTTTCTCTTTTCTTAGAGCCTCTATCACCTTGGAGACATTCTTCATGGTATGTTATAAATTGTTTACTCTCTTGTTTTCATAATTATTTTTGCTTTGAGTATTCTATTTGCTGATCTAATTTTCACTCTAATGTTTTTTTAATTGTATTTCTCTTTTGAAACATTCTGGGATATCTTGCTATTATTCCAGGGTCACAGGAGAATCTGAAGAATGTATTGGTTTCTTTCTTTTCTTTTTTTTTTAATTACTGAGGTCTATTAATTCACTGGGAAGCTAGGTGGAACAGTGAAGAGAGTTGGGCCTGGAGTCAAAAAGACTCTTCCTGAGTTCAAATCCATCTCAAATACTTACTACCTGTGTGACTCTGGGCAAGTCATTTAACCGTGTTTGCCTCAGTTCTTCATTTGTAAAAATGAGCTGGAGAAGGAAATGGAAAACCACTCCAGTATCTTTGCCAAGAAAATTTTAGATGGGAGTCATGAAGAGTTAGACATGACTGAACAACAACAATCATTCACTATCCTTTAAATGAGGGTTCCTAAACTGTTTTTGTGTAATGGACCCCTTCTCGGAATGTTTTTAAATGCATAAAAGAAAATGCATAGACATACAAAGGAAACCAATTATACTGAAACAGAATTATCAAAGTACTTTGTTAAGTTCTTGGTTCTCAGGTTAAGAACCTCTGCTTTAAAGAATAATGCTTGTTTTGTGTTGTGGCCTTTTAAAAAAATGATTACTCATTTTTCCTTCTGTCTTAATAAGTTATATTGTTGGCTTATCTTCTTGGAAAGCTAAGCTAAAATCTAACTTTTCTCTTTGATTTTTTTTTCTCTTTAAGTCTCCTTTTAAAAATTTTCCCAATAGCTTTCTCCCAGTTTCCTTCTTCACAATTTGGCCAACCCCTCTTCTATTTCTGGAGTAAGGCATGAATGGTTTGGTTTGGGTTTTTTTCCTAAACAGACCTCTGAGGTTGGGAGATTTCTAGTTTAGAAATGAGGAAGCCCTGCTGGGTACCTGCCCGCAATAAACTCAACGGAGAGAAGAATAAGTCTAACTAAATTTCTAGTCCCCTGTCTCTCAGGTGCAGGAAGTCTTTCTTCTTTAAATATATTTGCTCTGTGATGTCTTCTGACTTTCCCCTTCCCCTTTTCCGTTATTGGATTCCTTGTCTTTTACAAAGCCGGACCAGATCAGTATCTTTCTCTTTTCACAATATGAAAATAAAAGGGTTCAGACTCAGTCATTATTGGGAGGGGCCTCAAATAGGGGCCATCACATATGGACCCTGAAACAAAACCTATCAGGCTGTGTGGGATTCACCTAGTATAAAAAAGGCAATAGTACCTAAAACAAGTAGTGGCATATCAACCAAATGACCAAAAGATATTTTATAGTACTAGGAAAATAATAACAAAGTTTTTCTGGAAGAAATAATTTAAAAGTAGTAAAGAATGGGGCCAACAGGTCCCAGATCTCAAAGTATTCTGCAGAACAATACTAATCAGAGCTATTTGTTAATGACAAAGAAAAAAAAAGGACTGATCAGTAGAGCAAATTAAATTTACAAGACCCAAAAGCAAAAAAAAAAATTATACAAAATAAATGCAGCTTATATTAAAAGATAAACAGTTAACTGGGGGAAAAATCTTTACAGAAAATTTTTCTGATATGTCTGATATCCAAGACATATAGGGAATTGATACAAAAACAAGTGCTATTCCCCAACTGATAAATGCCCAAAGGATAAGAATAAGCAATTCCTTCTCAAAAGAAAAAAAGCCAAGCTATTAGAAATATATTAGGGGTTCCTAGGTGGTGCAGTGAATAGAGCACCAGCCCTGAAGTCAGGAGGACCTGAATTCAAATCCAGCCTCAGACACTTAACAAAAAACTAGCCATGTGACTTTGGATAAGTCAAACCCCAATTTGCCCTACCTTTACCCCCCCAAAAAAGCACACACAAAAAAAAATACGCGCACACACACACACACACACACTCCAAATCACTAATAATAAAAGAAACATAAATTAAAACTCCAAGGTTCTACCTTTATACCCATCAGATTGGCAATGATTAAAAAGAAAGGAAATGACAATATAGTGTAAGTGAAATTGTTAAGCAGTCCAACCATTGTGAACTGCAGTAAACTATGTCACTAAAGTATGCATACCCTTTGACTCAGTGATACCACTGCGAGGCATATATACCCCAAAGACATCAAAGACAGAAGGAAAGAATTCATATGACTCAACCAAAAATCCACACATACAAAAATATTTATTGTAGCACTTTTGCTGTGTAGTAAAGAACCCCAGCTAATGAATGTCCATCAACTGGAGAATGGTTGAACAAATTTTTCTATAGGGGTATAATTTAATATTACCAAGCCAGGGAAGACTTGTACAAGTGGGAATGTAAAGTGAACAGAACCAGTAGAATGATTTATAAAATGACTGCAACAACTGGAAAGGAAAACTACTGCCAAAGAATCAAGAATATGATCCACACAACAACGAAAATGACTGTTGAAGACTAATGATGAATCATACTTCCCAGTTCTTAGTAGAGAGGATACAGAATAGAGACACAGCATGATGCACACATTTTCCTGCATGACTAATGGGTGGACTTGTTTTATTTGACTGTTTACTTGTTATAAGAGAGGACTTTTAGTAGGCAAGAGATTTGAGGGGAATAGAACAGTAGTGGTAATGATAAGAAAAAAGAAAGAAAAAGAACATTAATGAAACATTAAAATGATATAAAGCCAAGAGTAGAAGGAAATTCAGAAGTGAACACAGACAAGCAAGGTACTCTTGGAAATACCTGTTATATTTAATTTTTTTTAAATAAACCATATATAATAGAGATCCCTGATATCATACACGTGGTGCCCTCCATTTTCTTCTTCGGACAAGGAAATGTTCATGGTTGTTAATATCTGTCCAGTTTATAATAATGAAAAAGAACAAAAAGTTTGAAGTACAAGAGATCTTTACAGTAAGATTAGGAGAGAAGCAGGGATGTTCATTGTGACCATTATTATTTAATATGGTTCTCGATAAAAGAGCTGTAGTGATAAAGACATGAAAAAGAAACTGAGGGAATAATCATAGCCAGAAAGGAAATAAAATGAAATATTTTTTTCATATTACATGGTACAATGAAAAGAGCATTGTCTGTGGAGTCAAAGGACCTGTGTTCAAATACTGCCTCAGATGCTTGCTACCTGTGTGACCTGATGCAAATCACTTAAATTCCCTGACCTTAAACTCTCCTAGTTTCTTCCAGTGTTAAACTTTAAAATTAAGGAGGTTACAGTAGATGCTTCTGAGGTCCCTTAATGGCACTAGATCTTGTGATCCTATGAAATATATATATATATATATATATGTGTGTGTGTGTGTGTGTACATATATATATACTGTATACACACACATACATAAATATAAATATACATATATATATATACACATACATATATAAAATGGTTTTAAAAATGCTAAGAAAAAAATGGGAGAAATATTCATTCTTCATGGTTGGCGTATGAAAATATAAATAAATGCTATCTAAATTAATTTGCAGATTTAATACAATACCAAAAAACCCAATGGATTAATTTCTACACAAGATAAAATAATAATGAAAGTCATGTTAAGAAAAAAGATCAAGAATCTTAAAAAAAAATTAAAAGTAGAAACAAAGTGGGTCCAATAGTATCAGATCTCAAACAAAACATTTGTCATCCAAACTATTCAACATTGGTGAAATAGAAATAGAAAATATTAATCAATGGAAAAGAAAAAATGATCAATGTAATCAATTAAGTAAATAAAACCCACTAATTATTTAACAGAGTGGCACCATGTTCAAGAAGATCAAGGATAATAGGAGGAATTCATCTCTCCCCACCCCTAGCTAATGACTAGTCATAGAAAGCAAAGAGCAGATAACAGAGTAATAAAGTGTTAATGGAGTAACAAGGTGTTAAATTCCTATAAAAGCATGAAGATGACCCTGAGTGAATAAAAAGGAGCAAAAAAAGAGAAAGAAATTTACATTATAATTTTGTTGTATATTTAAAAGGAACAGCAAGTTGTGTATAGTAGATTTGCAGTTTCATGTGCAATCATCTTTTTCTTGTACTGTTATGAAAATGCTTGTTTTAGTCCATATCTTAAAAAATCATTTTTAAATGAAACAAGTAAACTTTCCTAATATCTAATGTATAGATTTCCACTTAATGCTCAGTTCATACTAAATAACAATTACATGTTACAGACTATATGAAAATTATCCTGAAGGAAGAGTAGGAATGACACAATCTGGAGAGTCTGACAGGGACAGTATTTTTTATCTTTCAGGATATTGTAATGTGGTGTAGTTTACCTATACCTGGTTAAATAGATTTATATATATTATGTAATTCTAAGTGAACTCTCCCTCACAAAATATACTGGTTGCTTAAAAGGATCCTGGCAAAGAAACTAAGAATTTAAAGTAAAACTAATAATGTGAGAACAAATTAGAAAATGACAGAACTGACAGTTCTACTCCTAGTATGAGCTCATTAGTCACATTACATGGTTTAAAACTGGCAGTTTAAATATAAATAATAAGAAATTGGACAAAAGATTTCAAAATTATTTGAAATATATATTTACATCCACTATCATTAAATGATGAATCTCACTCTAAGTGTATATTAAGCCTTGTAATTAAGTTACCAAGTATACGAAGCTATCATGATGAGCCAGATATTTTAAAACTAAGCTTATTGTGCTGAAAACCATGAGTCACCTTTAAAAACTCTTATAGTTGCACAGGTATAAGTAACTAAATTTTCCAATATATTTAAAAGTCTTCCACATGAAGAGTGACAATGGGTTTTGAACCCATTTGTTAAAATAGATATAGATAGATAAATGTAGATCTGTGTATGTATACATACATATATATATACATATATATGTGTATATATATATATATATATATATATAAATAAATAACCAATTAGTTTGTGAAAAGAATTGATTGACATCAGGGGGGAAAATGGAAATTGAATAACCAAACTGCTTTTTTTTTTTGGAGGGCAATTGGGGTTAAGTGACTTGCCCAAAGTCCCATGGCTAGTGTGTCAAGTGTCTGAGGCCAGATTTGAACTCAGGTCCTTCTGACTCCAGGGCTGCTGCTCTGTTCACTGCACCACTTAGCTGCCCCAAATAACCAGATTTCAACAAAAATGTTCAATAATTGGTAAATGGAACTGAAAAAAAGGCAGTACACCCCAGTGATGAATTCTTCTATTGTTATCTAAGTAACTTTATAGATATCTTTTTTTTACCTTTGAAAGACCCTAAAATTAAGCATTAGAATAAACTAAACATAGCAAGAGACCTTTAAATATAAGATGTTTCACAATTTTAGTGAGAGCAAAATGCATTTTGTACTGTTAATAAAGAAAATAGAAATTTAGCAAATATCTACTTCATCTCATCCTTTTCAACTTCTAGTTTTACAAATGTCTTATAATGTATATAATATTGATAGTGCAAGGGAATGCCTTTATAAAAAATAAATATGAGTATATTGGTGGTATGTGCTCAAACATTTTTGACTAATAGAGGTATCTCATTTTTAAAAGTTTGAAAATCACTTCTTCAAATCAATTCAAATATTTTTTTACCTAATTACTTGTACTTCAGAGAAATTATTGTTTCTCTCTTATATGAATAACCATTTACTATTGGAGAGATCCAGGATTTTTTTCCCTTTCTGTTTCCTTATTCAGAAATCAGCCAGAATCTGAAGGACATTACTGATAATGAGATTGGATTAACTTTCTCCTCAAACTTGTTCTGATCCTACCCAAGTGGAGAAGCCCATTGTGTTTTACTCTGACTTAGTGGGGAGGTGGGGAGGGGTAAGCCCTTTGTCTAGATTGCCCAAGGCAGGGGGTGGTCTGGGAGTTAAGAGTGACATAATCAGTCATGTCCCCCAGCCCCTCATTAGAACAAGTCTGCTTCTCATTATAATATTCATTCTTCTCATTAAGTGCTAACCAATCAGAGTTGATTGCCATCTGTCAGGAACACTCATGCTTCTGAGGGCATATGAGCGTCAAAAAGACATTGTAATCCATCTTTGGTTTAGAAGAGACAACCAAATGACCCTTTTATTAATTATCTGCTAGCCATAATTAATAAAATCATTGTTAATTACCCAGAAACTACATCTCTTGAACTTTTTTTCCATATCACTTACTTCAAAATGTTTCTATTAACTTAAAAGCTAGAGAATTTCCCACTTCATAATGGAACTAATCTCAAGCACAGGGAGCCCTTTTCTCCTCTAGGACTCTCTCCCCCCAGAACTGTTTACAACCCAGCCAGGCACTGAAGAGCTGGGAAGCAGGTGCCAGAGAGTGCAGTCCTCCCACAACCTCCCTGCCTCTTCTCCAGGTCCCCTTTTTCCATACCCTCTCCTCCCCCCAACTCCTGACTGATCACTGAGCTCCCTCCCCCATCACCACATCTATGAGAGAGAACTCAGAATTCTTGTTCCACTTGGACCCTCAGGTGCACCCTCCCATTCCTAGTGGTGTTAAGTATGTCTCCTTCACCCTCCCCAGACATCACTCTCTGAGACCTTCCAGTTCACCCATAAGGACCCCTAGACTTTACCACCATGGAGGCTCCACCCTTTGGACTTCTGGAACTTTCCCTTCACCTTGCAGATAAACTCTCAATTAGTGTGAACACCTTTTGAGAGCATGAATTTCGCTGCTTTTCTATTTGTATCCCTACTTCTCAGCAACACTTGGAAAAATAGTGTACTCAATAAATACTTTTTTATTTATTCATTCTGGCTTGATCTCACAGTTCTTTCTCTCTTTATTCCTACTAACATTTATTATTCTTGGATAGTTTCTAGTTCTAAAGCTACTATCAGGGCATGCTCTTTCTTTTTAAGGGTTAGAAACTGCTAAATGTAACAACAGGAGTGATGAAATGAAGAACAGTACTGAAATGAGGTTTAGGAGAAAGAGAAAAATGGTCAATGGAACAGGTACAAGTTGATGACGTTCACTTACATTCTCTTACCCCCACTACAAGTCATAAAACTCATCAGAAATGCAAGTTGTCTTTAGCTTTTCTAGTAAACAAAATGACATTACTGTCTCATCTCTTGCCTTATGAACAATCTGCGATGAAATGAAAACTGTGATGTTCAGAAATAAGCTTTTACTTACTTCCCCACCCACCCACCCATTTGGCAGTGATGAGATTAGTGAATTCATCTCCCTTGTATTTGTCCCTTTCTATTTTTTTTTCATTTCATCCATTTATCATAGCACACATCTGTAAAAGCATCTACAATTGATTAGGCACTGTGTTACTTAGGATACCAAAACAAGAAAAAAAGCATTCATGTGTTCAAGGTGCTATATGTTGTATGGAGAAAACAAGTATGTAATTAAGTAAATACCCAATAATTTCTTGGGGAGGGAGGAACTAAAAACTAACATACCAATATAGGCCTGTCATGAAGAAGGGGAAACCTGAACCAAGCCATGACTGAAGCTAAGAGTTATAAGATAGAGGTGAGGAGGGAGTGATTTCCAAGCACAGAGAGTAGCCTATGCAAAAGGCAGAGACCACAGAAAGAAGTGTGCTACAGGGAATAAGTGAACCAGTTTGTCTAGAATACAGACTACATGAAGGAGAGTAGAGTAATGTGCAGAAATCAGTTTCCTAAGCAGGGAGATGACATGGTCAGATTGTTGCTTTAGGAATTTCAATTTAACTATGGTATGGAGAATGAATTGGGGTCTTGAGGCAGATTATGAGGCTATTGCCATAGATAAATTGAGAGGGGATGAGGACTGAATTAGGGTAGTGGTCACCCAAATAGAAAAAAGAGATCTGATTTAACATGAGAAGTTGAGATAGAATAGGTAAAACTTGGCAACTCACCACATATGGGAGATGAGGGAGGAAGTGGGAAAAATTGAGGAGATTGTTGAGGTCAAAAACCTGAGAAACTAGAAGAATAGTGGTACTTGCAAAAGAAAAAGAGAAATTAGGGCAAAAAGTTCTGTTTTGGACATGCTGAGTTTGAGATGCCTACAAGACATCCAGTGCAAAACATCCAAAGGGACTAGCGTCCAACAGAGACTCTAGGGTGAGATACACAGATCTTGGAGTCATCTTTTAGGACATCTGATGAGATCACCAAGAGAGTATGTTGAGGAAGAAGAAGAGGTCAAAGCATTGGAGCACATCCACATAGAGGGGGTGGGACATGGAAGATGAGCCAGCAAAGGAAATGAGAAGTGGCCAAATGGGCAAGAAAAGCACAAAAGTGTTATGAAAACTTAGGGAAGAGAGCGCCATCCAGGTGGTCACCAGTGTCAAATGCTACAGAGGGGTGGCAAAGGATGAGAACTGAGAAAAGTTCATTGGGTTTGGCAATTAAAGGGAGGAGGAGTAACCTTGGAGAAGCAATTTCAGTAAAGTAACCCGAGACCAGAAGCTGCGTGGTCAGGAAGTTGAGAGGTGAGAGGAGAGGAAGCATAGACAGCTTTTTCTAGAAATGGCTATGAAAGAGAGAGGGGAAGAGAGGAGAGGAAAGGAGAGGAGAGGAGAGGAGAGGAGAGGAATAACACAATCATTTGGCAGAAAGATGACATTTTTCAAGGAGAGGGAAGACTTGTGTATGATCACAGAAAACAAGAAAGGAAGCAATAGAAACTGAGTAAAAAGGAGATAGAAGGGATGATTGTGGGGACAATCTGCCAGAGAAAATAGGATAAAAGATATCAGTCTACCTTTACATCAGAGACTGAAGGAAAGAATTAGGTCCCAGGGGAGATGTCAAGGGATTCTGAGCTATAGCACAAGGAGAAGAGGCATCTCATGCAAATAACCTCTATTTTTTTTCAGGAAAGTAAGAGGCCAAATCTTCTCCTGAGTGGGAGAGGATTGTGTGAAAGGCTTAAGGAGAGGGGGAAAAGGTTGGGGACAGTTCATGGGGAGTACAACAGAAAATCAGTTAAGAAAATGTGAAGGGATTGTCTTGATTTAGTGAGAGGCCAGTTGAAATAAGAGGATATGAATTAATGATGAACCCAATCTGGATGGCTGCATGACTTCTCCAGCACTGTTCAGCATGTGAGAGTGGGGTTAATACAGGTTTGGGGTTTGGCAAGGTCCAGGTGGTGATAAGACAAAGAGGTAAGAGATTCAAGTGAGGAATAAAGTATTTGAAGTACTTGAATTAGGTTAAGATTAGAATTGGGAAAGGAAGAAGGTGACATTATGTGTAGCTATGATGACAATAGAGACAAAAGTTCAAAAATCAAGGCATAACTGTTTTGCACAATGAATTGCATATTCTGGGACCTTACATATTGATTCAGACAGCGGTCCTTTGGATTTTATTTTCTCGACTGCTTCATTCATGCTTCTTCTTTTCCTTTGACCACTCCTAAAAGTTGCTCAACTGAACAACAACAAAAGATGCTTATGAAATGTTAAGGACAATAAAGATGATCTCTTTAACTACAATAATAATAATTTTAAAATTTATGCAGCACTTTATTATCTCACATGATCCTACAACAATATAAACTGAAAGAATAATAACAAATATTGAAGCTGAATACTGTGTAATTATAATGACCAAGCCTGGCCTTGAAGAAGAGGCGGGAAAATGCCGATCTCTCCTTTTGTTCCAAAGTAGAAGACTATGGGAGTTGAACTCTGCATGTGCTGTCAAATTATTGGTGGCTTGGTTACTTTTTCTGAACTTTTTTTTCTTCTTTCATTTTTATATTTTGCTATAAGGAATGGTTGTCTGAATCAGATATGAAGGAAGAATATATTTGGAAATAAAGGTGATGTAAAAACAAAAAATTGTAAAGAAGGGTCCCTTGCCATGCAGATGTATTGTTGGATGGAACAATGAAATAGTCAAACTATTTTGGAAAAACATTTTGGAATTATGCAGAGAAAAGTAGCTAAAACAAAACTGAGCATATAATTGTGACCAAGGCTGACCCCAGAGAAGTTAAAAGAAAACGTACCTTCCTCCTCTTATTGAAGAGGTGGTAGATTATGGAATGGCAAATTGTGAATGATGGAATATTGCATATACTTTTAGACAGAGTTAATTTGTCAATTGGTTTTCCTTAACTCTTTTTAAAAAGTCTTTTTTATAAGAGAAGGCTTGTCAGATAAAATAAGGCTATGGTGATGTATGTTCTGAAATGAATGTGATGTAAAAGCCAAAATTATCAGTAAAACTTTTTTCAAAATTTAAAGTTTTTAAAAGAATATTCCCTTATATGCTATTCATTTGCTTAATTGGGTATGAAAGAGGGGGGCATATAGAATTAGTAATCAGATGACCTGCATTTGAAAGATCTGCCATTTATTACTAGCTTTAAGACTTCAGACCAAGTCATTTCTCCCCACCTTACAGGTGAAACTAATGCTCAGAAGGATTAATAACATGTTTTGCCTACCTTCCAGAGCTTTATGAGGATAAAAATGAGAATATAAAAGTGCTTTTTGAATGATAAACCACCATACAAAAATTATAAAAGACATAAGTCAGTGGAAGGTGAAAAATAAATATATTAGAGGTGATAGAATATTAGCTCTCACTTGATATCAAGGGAACCCTTAATTTCCCTGAATCCCATTTGTCTTAACGTGGCCTATGTGAAAATGTAAAGAAATATAATTTTATCTTGTAGATATAGCTGGTGAGCTGTGTGATGAACTTTCCTGTGCCTTAGAAAGTTAATTAATTTAAAAACAAACTGACCTGACACCTGATAACCAAATTCACCGCAACTAATCAGACCCCAAACACCCAATTAATTCACTTTTCTAGGAATAATTAACACCCTGATTACAATTACTGAATCACAAAGAGAATATCAAAATTCTGTGGAGTCTTTTGGCTGTCCCCCCAAGTTTTATTCAGCTTTTTCCAAACATATTAAGATTGCTACAGTTGGCACTCAAGTCAGTGAGCAGAAGGACCCTGGAGGTTGGGGCTGTGAATTCTTTCAATTAGGAGACAATCACATCACATTCAGTTTATATTAAAGTTTTTCATTAACTACAGCCATGTCTCATATTCTAAGCGAAGGACATACAACACGCATTTGATGGAAGTTCAATAAATATTTGTAGATGATAACATACATTTTCAGCAACTTTTCTGCAGACTCCATTTTCCTGCAGCTAGAACTCATTCAATTTTAACTTTACAAGTACAAGATTGGGGGATAAGGTTAGACAGTAGTTTGACAGTGTCTAGAGGTTTTAGGAGTCTGCAAACTCAAATTTAATTGGCAGTATGGTATTATTGCTGTTGCTCGTCTTTTGTTCTTAAAGAGGACCAATGATATCAGTAGGATGATGTCTTGACTTGCAAGTGAATTGGATTTAAGGGATGTGCCAAGTCATCAGCCTCACTCTCTCCTCCTGAGTCACCTGAGTCCAGAGGTAAGACATATGTCAAGATAAGTAGCAATGGCCCCAGATGCAGTGGGAAATCATGGCCCTTTAAGCTAAGGTCTTTCCAGGTCTCAATTTATCTGAGGCAATGCCCATTCAATAATTAAAGGCTAGGTAAGAATTGAGGCACAAGATGCCCTACTTTGCTTTCACAAAAGAATCAGTCTGTGAGGGGAAGACTTTCAGAGTTTTGGGTCAGAACAGAAACAGTTGCTATTTTACACTCACTCTGAGCCATCAAAATCTAAACCATGTGCAAGTGAGGCTAGGGTTGAGACCTCTTATCCGTCAATCAATGAAAGCCAGAGTGAATTGGTCTTCAAATCATAGTCAAGTAGCTCTATTTGAATCACAATGGGCTTGATCAAAATGGGCTTGATCAAATCCTGGTTTTTCAGAGCTACATTTCCAGAGAGTTTTTAGGGGCATATAAACTCAAAATGAATTGACAGTGTGTTGTGGCAGTCAAAAAAACTAACATCATTGTGGCTACGTTGGAAGACACACAGCTATCAGGAATGGGTATGTGACCTAGACCTACTATCCCATGTCTCGGCAAGACCACACCTGTAACGCTGTGTGCATTCTATATACCAAAGTGTAGGAAAGACTAATAGGATGGTGAGTTTCCAGAGCAAGGCAAACAAAATGGTGAAGGATCTTGAGTCCATACCCTATAAGAACTAGTTGAAGGAACTGAGGAAATTTTGGCTAGAGAAGAGATGGTCTGCACTGGGACAGCAGTGGGTGGGTAGGGCAAATGACAGCTTAAGTATCTGAAAGAGTGTCAGTTGGAAGAGACCTGTTCTGTTTGGTCTCTGAGAAGAGACTGAAGCAATTAACCGATAAACATATATTAAGTACGTGTTGGACACAAGGCACTGTGCTAAGTGCTAGGGATTCAAAAAGAGGCAAAAGACAGTCCCCTACCATCAAGGAGCTTACAGTCTAACAGGGGTGACAACATGCAAATACATTTTTCAAAAAACCAAACAATATAAAAGGAAATAAGTAACAGGGAAGACACTGGAATTAAGAAGCTGGAAAAGGCTTCTTATAGAAGGTGGGATTTTAGGTAGCACTTAAAGAAGGATTTCAGAATTCTTGAATATAGAGGTGGAGCATTTGTTGGTGATGGCAAGATAAAAGGTGTGGTCATCTTTGTGCATGGCTGAAGTATCAGGAGGAGTAGCCTATGAGAAGTAAGTAGGTGGAGGAACTGAATGGCTAGAGTATTTGAGGGAGAATCAATATATATGTTGAAATTCCCTTAGTATGAAGACAGGAATTGGGGAGGAGAGAAAAATTGTGAACCAGGTATGAACTCATTGAGGAAGGAAGGGGAGTGACCTGGGAGTCTATAGACAACAACTACCAGGATTTTGATTAGGTGATAGATATGAATATCATGAACATAAAAGGAAAAGACGATACTGCAAGATGGAGGAAGGGGTAGAACCTGGAAGAGCAATATTCTAATTCCTCCACCTCAGCCAGCGAGCCAAGGAGAATGAGTGAAAGTATCACCACTACAGGCAAAGGAGGCCAGAGAGGTTGCCATTGGGATGAAGCCAAATTTTAGTAAGAGTCTGTAGTCTAAAGGAGTGGGAAAAGAAAAGATTTAAGATGAAGAGAAGTTTGCTGACTATGGAAAAGTTATTCCAGAAGGCATAGTGGAAGTGGTGGGTGAAGTTAAGTTAAAACTTTCGAGTAAGAGGATTGAAGGGGATGGTAATGAAAAATCAAGAGCAATGAGTAGAAGTTGCAAAGAGGCCAATTTTGGCTTGATATCAGGGAGAAAAAAACCTTAACTGATATCTAAAAGCAGAATAGACTACCTTAAGAAGCGGTGGATTTCCTCTTGTTAGGAGTTTTAAAATAAAACCTAAATGACCATTGTTGGGTATACAATGGTAATTACTCTTCTGCTATGGGTTGTATAAGAGGGCCACTGAGAAATCTCAGCTCTAAAATCTTGTGTAAGTGATTCTGTGTGAATATGGGCAGTACCCTAAAGTAGCTCTGTAATATTTAGTCAAAATATAAAAATCAATTTATCACATATTTATATATAAACTATTATTTTCCTTTCTAATTGATCATTAAGGTAGATTTAAGGACCATCTTATGTCAATATGAAAATAAGAAATGAAGATCTAGGATTATCAGTTACCAAATTATTTTATTTTTATTTTTAAACTTATTTTTTTTCATTTTATTTTATTTTTTCATTGTGAACCTGACAAACATTAACAAATATGAACTAGAAGCAGGAATTGGATATTATATGAAACTATGAACATTGATTATGTGTATTTTTAAAAATATATACATATATGTATATAGACATATAATTTAATGTGGCATAACCAATACTAACCTGCTTCTCAGTGTTCCCCTTCCATTTCCTTCTACCCTTTATTGTGTATTTTTTTCACTGTTTCAATGAAGCCTTTCTCTTCTTCATACTCCTCTCTCCCCCCCACCCCTTTCTTTGTCTACTCAGTTTGAAACAACGCTTGTCCATGTGACTTTGGTAGGTGGGACATAAAGAAGCAGCATATAACATATAAGAGGCTATGCAAGTAAGGGGAGTTGAAGGACGATGCAAATTGGATGGGTGATAGAAATATTGTAAAATCACAAGGAAATAATTTCTGATAATGTAATATGATTGGAATATTGATAAACAGTGGAAAAATAATCAGTCTGGCATTTGGCAATCAGGTAAGATATACCACTATTTAAGCATAGTACTTTTGTGCTCCTACACCAGGATTTGATTTTGTGTGTCATGGACCCCTTTGGCAGTCTGGTGAAGCTTGTGAAAACCTTTTCATAATAATGCTTTTAAATAGTGCAAAATAAAACACAAAGGATTGCAAAGGAAGCTAATTATATAATACAGTTACCAACATATTTTTTAAAAAACAAAACCCAAGTTTATGACCCCAAAGCCACTAAGAACTTCACACTATAAGGAGGGACTGGAGTAGGACTGAATTGTAATTAACTTAAAATTCAAATAAACATTTTGTTTTCACTGACAAAATTTAAAAGGAACTATGACTCTAGAGGCAATTGGTGGCAAAATGGATAGAGTCCAGGTCTGGAGTTGGCAAGATCTGAGCTCAAATCTGGCTTCAGAAACTTACTTAGCTGGGTGACCTTTAACTGGGCGAACCAAGTCACTGCTTCAGTTTTCTCACATGTAAAATAAGAAGAAGAATATCATCTACCTCACAGAGTTGTTATGAGGATCAAATGAGATTATTTGTAAAAAGTGTTGAACATAGCAGCTAGGACATAATAGGCACTATCTAGATGCTTGTTCCCTTCCCTTCCCTCCCCTCAACTGAGATCATGAGTGTGAGAGGGTTATTTGGTCAACATGATGGGTCTGCTATTGGCAACTTCAATTAGATACTAAAGAAGACTACATATGCATAAAGAGTTCAAGTTTTTCAATGTACATCCACGTGGATAAATACTGATCACTGTCATCGTCCAATAGTCATATATTCATGGGAAGAATGATAGGAAAACAAGAACTAAGAGGAAGAATCTGATGATTTGTTAGCTTTTCTTGATGTAGCAATTCTGCCTAGAAAATGATTTCCAGGTCAGTGATTCCATTTCCGATGGGAAAAAAAACCCAACTAATTATCCTATATTTAAATATGCAGGATCCTTCAGTCAATAACCTAACATTGCTCTCCCTTCTTCAGGGTACCAATGAGGAGAGAAAAAAATGACTGTCAGAAGGGTGTTTAAGCTGTTGGGGTGAACAGATGGAACAGTTGTGATGCTTATTATAAAAGGATGAGAGAGAATCTGGGTTTTGATTGCTTATGCTTGACAGGGGCTTTTCAAATTATTTTTAAAAGTAGGTCATGAGTGCCTGCTTGAATTAGAAAAGGTTTCTCTTGGGGTTTCTGGTTTGTTTTATGGAATATCCCCCAGAGCAAAATGCACTTTGTCCCAAGAAGGCAAACTGTTCTTAAAAACTGACACCTCTAATTTTCATCTTATCTCTAATATCCCTAGGTCAGAGGCAGAACCACAAAATTTCCTGATTCCTGTCTAGGGACCAATTATTAAAGACACTACTAACTTAATGGCATTCTAAATAACATTAAGAACTCAGTAGGCAAGGAATGATTTGGATAGAAGCTTGTGAAATTCCTTACAGATCTATGACTGGTGTATCTCATTTATTGTGGATGCCATGAGTGACCTGGAAATGGAAATTGTATAAGTAATGACTTCTAATTGAAAGTTACTAGCTTCAGTTTTTGCAGATGGTTCCTTCTACACCATCTTCCAAATCAAGCAGAAGAAATTTAAGATGATGTCCAACCTCTTCAGGCTTCCAGAAAGATATTGCTGTTCCGTTTCATAATACCTTCTCCTACTTACAAAAGTATTTCATAATAAAATATTTACCAAAATATTCATGCTCATTGAAATACATTTTGTCAAAATTTCACAGTGCTACAAAGATAAAATTGAGATTCTCTGGATCAGAGTTTTCCAAACTATGGAGTGCTCTCCAGGAAGAGTATGCAAGGCCCTCCAAGGAACGGCTTCAAAAACTGGCCAAAATATGTAGATATTTTCAAGTACAATTCTCACAAAAAATTTATCCACTTTTTTCTGTGAAACGAACTTCAGAACAAAGTTTTCAGACTAACTCCAATTGATGGTGAATCCAGCCCAGAGATTATTTGTTATGAGATGTATTAAAGAAGGTCAAGTATGAGTCAATGTGTGAACATCTTTAGTGTAGGTTCATGACACACATGAGTTGTGTTTCTGAACTGCATACCACATTTGAAGATGAAGTATGTAAAATAAAAGTTAAACAATCTTTTTGTGAAAATTAAAATTAAATATATTTCTAAACATTATTTACTAAATATAAGCAGTTTTCCAAAATGCTTCAACTTTAAAAAATAAAGTCACTTGAGAAAGGTAATAATCCTTCAAAGATAATTGAGATGACTTGAGATAATTCTTTGAAATGTTCAAAAATTAAATTTACATTCATTTTAATTTTTGTCTCTTTTAAAATGAAATAATATCTATTCATGATGGAAAAAATACATCACCATAAAGATATTTGAGACAGTTTAAATAGAGTAAGGGGAAACATTTAGTAAAAAAATAAATCCTAAAAGTTTAATCCACTATCATTCAAATTCACAAGGAAAGACTTGTGTCTGTTCAGCACAAATGATTTAGCTTAAAAAAGCATGAAATCTAGTATGTTAAAACTTATTGAAATTATACATTAAGAATGTCTTTAAGACAATAAAATAATTTCAGAGAAAATGTAAAGGTTTTAGTAAGCAAAAAAATCCAACCCTTTTCCCAAAAGTTATATCTGTGATATTAAAAGGATTACATGCATTTTATTAGATAATTCATAGAATTGCTAAATAGAAAAAAGCTTCATTTGATAGGAAGAAATGTTGGTAATATATACCACTATTGACAAGGTTGAAATGACAGTGAATTATATGTAAAACAGCTTCAAATGATCCTACTTGAAGATAACAGAATAAGAAGAATTGCCCATATTCTGAAAACCTGCATCAACTGAAAAATCATTCAATTTTGCATTTGAAACAGATCAAGTAACAGATGTACAAGGAGCTCATTTGGTTGCATATTTATGAATATCAATGAAACTGATGTTAGGAAAGACTTGCTCCTTCATTTGTAGGAATTCAAGCAGAGGATAGATGGCCATTTGCTGGTTGTTTCATTTGTAAGGATTCCTTTTCAGGTAAAGAATCAACTATTTGGCCACTAAAGTCTTTTTCAACACTAAATTCTATAGTTCTTACACACCTGTACTCTCACCCCACACATATCAATGGGCACATCTTAAGACCCTGTGGTAGGTGCTCAGGCACAAGACAAAACAAGCCTACTATCAGGGAGTTTATATTGTAATAGGGAGCTAACAAGTACACATATAAGTCTATATAGAATAAGTAAATATAAAATAAAATGATTATTAAATAAAAGGGAGTTAGAAAGAGAGGGAACCAGCTTTGGAGGGCACTGAGAAACAACTTTGTGTGGAAGGTAATGCTTGAGCTGCATCTTAAAGAAAATGAAAGGTTTCATGAGGGGGAGATGAGAAATGTGTCTATTTTGGGTAAAGATGATGGCAAGCATAAAGGCGCAGAAACAGAGATTGGGGCACCACATGTGAGGTATAGTCAAGAAGTCAATGAGTCTACATTATGCTCCTGGATGAACTAAATATTATCATTATTGACATTCAAACTATAAATAAAATCATAAATTGTAAGGAAGTTACAGTTAAATGGAAGGATAGCTCGTAGGATTTTCTTGGCGCTCCAAGAAGAAATAAGTAAATAAAAGAGTTGGTGGAATTGTCTCTGTCATTCATCCAAAAACAATAACAACAAATTGCTTCATGAGACATTTAGTTATTGTATACTGTGATGCCAAAGACAAACATAAGCAAAGACACAAACATGAAGATCATTATAACTTATAAGCTAACATTTATTGAAAAAAATGAAAAGATAAATTATATGAACAACTCAGATCAATATGTCCTTTAATATTCAGGGACTTCAATGTGAAGATGTGCATGGGAAAAGATGGCCCCAAAATGATGGAAAATAAATTAAGAATCAAGAAAAGAAACCATGGGATTATAGACTGCATGCCTACATATAACAAAAACCTTTTTTTCCCTAATGGATTGCATTAGGAAAACATGGATTTAAGTCCTGTTCATCATATGTACTAGCTGTTCCTCCAATGGTAAATCACTTAACTTTTCAGTATCCCAAACTACTCTCTAATAGTATACGTTATAGGTGAGTTGTTGGTCTGCATAAGTTTAAGGAGTTTCCACACCACAAATTCCTTGAAATAATGAATTCACAGATCTGGGGCTGGGGTATGTGATGGTAAATGTTTAACAACCAATCGGCTCTCCAAAAGGAAAAAAAAGCATATAGGACACACTTTATATTTAATCTGAATTATCAATATTTTCTCTATCACTTTCTTAACTCTAGACAACCAACCAAGACCTGAATAATAGCATTTTCTGACTTCCAAGGTGTAAATGCTCACATTGAAATTTTAACAATTGGTTCTCAGGAACAGTAAGAATGGACTCTAGTACATCACTATCGAGCCCAAAAAATTTTCTTCAAGAAGAGAAATGGAGGCCTCTGAAGTTCTACCTCATCAGACTAGCAAAGATGACAAAAGAGTAAAATAATAAATGTTGAAAGTACTCTGGGAAAACAGGCACACTAATGCATTGCTGTTGGAACTGTGAATTGGTCCAGTCATTCTGGAAAATAATTTGTAACTATGCATTCCTTTTGATGCAAATTTATATCTACTAAGCCTATACCCCCAAAGAGATCAAAGAAAGAGGAAAAGGACCCATTTGTACAAAAATATTTATAGCAGCTCTTTTTGTAGGAGCCCAACATAGAAAACTTAGGGTGTATCCACATATCAGGAATTGACTAAACAAATTGTAGTATGTGAACATAATAGAATTTTATTTTATTTTATTTTATTTGCTTTTGGGAGGACAATTGTGGTTAAGTGACTTGCCCAAAGTCACTGGGCTGGTTTTTGTGTCAAGTATCTGAGACCGGATTTGAACTCAAGTCCTCTTGACTCCAGGGCTAGTCCTCTATTCACTGTGCCACCTAGCTACCCCAAGATAACAGAACATTATTGTGCAATAAAAAAATAATGGACAATTTCATAGAAAACTGTGAAAAGATCGATGATCTGATATAAAATGAAGTGAGCAAAATTAGGAAAACCATTTACACAACGATAATATTATAGAGAAAAACAACTTTGAAAGACATCAGAATTCTGATGAATGAAAAAAAAACCACAAATTCAAAGACCTAAAAGACAACCATGTTTCCCACCTCCTTCCAAAAAGATTTCAAAATATAAAACCCAGAATAAAACATGTCTATTTGAATATTGTCAATATAGGATTTTTTTTTGCTGGACTGTATATTTGTTGTAAGAGTCTGGGGGAAGGTAATAATTATTCAATTAGGGGTAGGTGACAAAGAAAGGGAGAAATAATAAATTCTTATAAAAATAATTTTTAAAGTTAAATTAAAAAAAAAAACCCAGAGTTGAAACACTTTGGACTTGGCATGTACCAAACAAAAATACAATTGATCCTATCTGAACAGACAGGAAATGCCTATTGATGAGGCAATCATTTCTAAATCAGCTGCTGGTAAACAATCAGACCACCAGAATCAATAACTATTTAGAGAAAGAGCAAAAGATGCACAGGATGCAATTGAAACAGTACCAGTTCTCCCATACAAATAGACTGCTGGTGTTCTAAAAAAAAAGAAAGAAAGAGATGGATCATGGAACAGACATCAACACGGACCATTAATTTTCCTAGAGAAATTTAAACTGATATGAAGTAGCCACAATATGAACAAAAGACCCCTAGAGATTGTGTCTGACAGAAAACATTCAGTTTTCTGTGTCAGAGAAATGTCTATACGCTATACAGGTTTAGAATATTGACTCATTCATAAAAACTTTTTAGAAAAAATTGTGAGAGATTCTTAGCTACACTGTTACATGAAACAAAAAGAAATGATAGAGAGAAAAATGAATTGGCAGATAGACCGATGAGAAAACAAATTGGGCCAAATTATTTTGAGAACAATCAATCAGTCAGCAAATATTCATTAATCACTTACTATGCATAAGACACTGCCCCTGACTCTTCATGACCCTGTTTGTTTTCTTGACAAAGATACTGGAGTGGTTTGGCCATTTCCTTCTCCAGCTCATTGTACAGATGAGGAACTGAGTCAAACAGGGTTAAGTGACTTTGCCAAAGTGACACAGCCAGTAAATATCTGAAGTGGGATTTGAACCCAGGAAGATGCGTCTTCCTGTCTCCAGGTCCTGAACTTTATCATTGTATCCACTGTATGCTGCCTATGACACTACATAATGTTTAAAGACTTAGAGGAAAGCCCCTCATCATGCTTGTTGGTCTGTCTACAGAGGATTTATGGAAAGACATAAATAAAAGTTGCCCATGATAAGAAGGAATGTATGGACTGGATGTACTCTACACTGCTGAAGAGAGCACATACCTGGATAATATCACTGATAATAACTCATATTTTTATGAGCTTATTGACATACAAAACACTTTCCTCACAACAAATCTGTGAGGTAGTATGAGAACTATTAAATTCATTTTCCAATCGAGGAAACAAAGATAAAAGCATCACAAAGGAAATAGTTCCCTAACAAAGGTTCCAATCCTAGGTCTCCAGACTCCAAATCACTCTATAGTAGGTGCTAGCAAACTGCAGTTCCAAGAGCCACATCCTGCCTACTCCTTGTTTTTGTGCTGCCAAAGAGATAAAAATGGGCTTTGCAATATAAAATTGTGAAATTGAACAGATTTAGTCTTTAAGTTTAAGTCATAGTTTTCTGATTCCTATACAATCTCATCTGAGAAGCTATCCATCTGAATTATTGTTGTTGGCAATGGCATCAATATGATCATCATCATCATCATCATCCATAATCATTAAACACTAACATCAACCATGTTTCCCTAGCCCTATCAATACCTGATTGTACATGGTTTATAGAATTCTGGCTACATGTGTAAGGCTGACAAGCTAACGAAAAAGCAAATATAAAGTACGCTCATATACATCTACAGAGAGAGAGAGAGAGAGAGAGAGAGAGAGAGAGAGAGAGAGAGAGAGAGAGAAAGAGAGAGGGGGGGTCATATGTACATCTGTTTTCCTAATGAATAGTAAACTACATACAACTAAAATTCTATACTATAATCAACATATTGTCTATTACAATTGGGGCCATGGAAATATAATCAATGCTATAGAGTTCCCATTGATTGATGATGTTGGAACTAACCAAATTAACAAAAATTTAACAAACCTTATAAAAAGAGTCAGTTTGCCAAGCCACTACTCCTTCAATTCTATTTCTTGCTGTCATCACCCCTATAACAAAGCAGCGGGGTAAAACGGCTTCCCTGGTACAAGGAGAGTTTTATGATCATTTAGATAAGGGGCTGATACCCTCTCAGGGACCAAGCAGTCTTTTATTTTTTCTTTTCCTCATTCAAACATAACAAGTCATGTTCTATATAGGGAATTTTTGCCTACTAATGAACTAAAGAAGGACAGGTAATAGAAGGTCTCTTTTACTCAGAGGTAGCTGCTCTTGATTATTTTTCCAGAAACTCTCAGCAAGCATAGCTATATGAGGTAACACATTTCTATTTGCCTGAAATGGAAGACTGAAATATTTACAAAGTATAAAGGGGTATAAAGCTTGGTTTCTAAGCTACCTGAAATCAAACTGCTTTGGTAAAGAAATTAATCCTAATAGGAAACTGTTCAAGTTGATGGAAACTAAATCCTTTAACTTCACTTGAAAATGGGCAAAAACCAAACTAAGAATGAAACAGGAAAAATGAATTACACAGTTGGTTTTATTTGCTATGCCACCTGATGAGAAGCACTGAAGTACTGGTTCTAATACATTTATAGGTGTAACTACTATCTAAAACAGCTCTAGAGGTGTTACAGGATCCATGAAACAAAGGAGCTCTTCGTGGGGAATGGTGAGAAAGAGTTCCTCAAAGTAGTTACTTAGCATAAAGTTCTTATTCCAATTTTGGAACTTTGACTTTGATTTTGGTTTGATAGAATGGTACACTGGATTCTAATTCTGAAGCTTAATTTTTCCCTTTCAGGAAAAGGAAAAGAAAAGCAGGTATGGCTGGACTACTTCCCAGTTAAAAACAGTAACAGGAGGTCACTTCAAAAAGAAGTAACCTAAATGGACGGGAACTAGTCTTTTCATTTGTATTAAAAAGAAGGGGGAAATGTAAATGTGCAGAGAACCACTGAGAAGTGAGTTTTCCATCCAACCTATTCATGCAAAGCCAATTTTAAGTAATTTTTCACTTGAATGTTTTATATTGCACTTCCTAGGAAAATTATTAATAGAAACCAATTATGCACATGTTAAATTTTTACTTTAAGCATAAATATCAAAGGTAATGTCATTTTTCCCCCAGAAGGTTAAGGGGCAAGTATATCTTTCTCTCAGCCTGTTCAAACTTGTTGGTCTAGAGACTGAACATAGAAAAAGAGGAGGACTTTCCAAAATTACCACAGGACATGGAAATTCAATTTCTATTTATATTAATCAGGAAATAAAATAGGAAGTAAAAACAGCAGTCTCAGTCAAATTTTGCGTAGGGCTGATTTCTTCCCCTCAAAAGAATATGAACCTTCTGAACTTGTAGCTGAAAGCAAAATACTATTAGGCAGGACTTGTGAAAACTTGCCAAAGTTTACAATGATCTGCTTCTGGAACAGATATGTTCAAGTTCAAAAAATCATAATAGATCATTACTGTTCTAAATGTTTAGATTCGATCATAGAGAAATTGGATCATTTGAATTATGGGTGAGCACATCACTAGTAAATCAACTTGTATTAAGCTTCTATGCCTAAGCAGAAGGGCTTTGCTTATGCATTTGCATGTCAAAGGTCAAAAATGTGATTAAGTAGAAGGGAAACAAGGATCTTATGTCCTGGTCTTAGTTTTGTTCTGAAGCCTTTCTCCTTACCGCTTATATAACAAGAAGAACACGCATTTACACATTACCTGCCGTGTGCCAAGTGCCATAAAAATATTATTTTATTTGATCACAACAACCCTGTCAGTTAGGTGCTATTATTATCCCCATTTTACAGAGAAAGACATGGAGGCAGGCCTGGAAGTTCAGTTACTTCCCAGGATCACAAAGTGAAGTATCTGAGGCCATGTTTGAATTTGGGTCTGAATTCAGGTCTTCTTGACTTCGGGGCCCAGCACTCTCCACTTCATTCCCCTCCCTCACAATTCTATCTGAATGGGAAAGTAAACTTGGGGTTGTAAAATTGGGGTTGTAAAATAAAGAAAACTGGGGAACCCCAGACTGAATAGCAATCTTCTGGAAGACTGTCATCCAAAGGGGCAAATAGGTGGTGCCATGGAGTCAAGAAGACTCATCTCCCTAAGTTTGCATCTGGTCTCAGACACTCATACTTTGCTGTGTGACCCTGGGCAAATCACTTAACCTTGTTTACCTCAGTTTCCTCATCTGTAAGATGAGATAGACAAGGAAAGTGCAAATCATTCCAATATCTCTGCTAAGAAATCAACAAATAGGGTCATGAAGAGTTGATTGTGACTGAAAAAAAAAACCTGAATAACAACCACCTAAACTTTAAGGGATTAAGAGCAATTCAGGAAACAGAACTTAAGCAGTAATTTATACAGACCTTCTAACCCTACACTTGAAGGAGCCTTTTTTTTGTCTTTTTGGAGGGGGGAAGGCAGGGCAATTAGGGTCAAGTGTCTGAATTTGGTTTTGAACTCAGGTCTTCCTGACTCTAGGGCCTGTGTTCTATTCACTGTGTCACCTTTAAAAAGCTAAAAACTATGTGCTAGAAACTGCCTCACGGTTCATTCAAAAAACTGAATTAAGTCTAGGAAAACTATAAATCTAGGGTTACTTGCTCTGTGTTCCCAAAGGTTTGGTGCTTAAGACAAGGAATGTTTTCCTGGAAAATAAATGGTCAAATAAAGTTTGTCAAGCCTCAGAAAAACATATAGACCTCAAACCAGAAAAAAAGCAGGCACTTTCTCAGATTCTGTTTTCTGTAACCTAATGACTGTGTTAAGACCATCTAACTTTTAAAAGAAATTGCAGCAGAAGACTAAGACACTACCACACTGTGCTTTAATCTCTAATGCCCCTCAAAGATCCTGAACTCACATTGACCGGGTCTGATCCTATGGACTTGAATCCAAGAGGTTAATTTCTTGGTTCATTCCCCCACACCTGGAGTTGCCTCCAGAAAATATAGTAGGTTATCTTCTAATTGTCCAGATATGGGCAAAAGGGTCCCCTGCTTCCAGAGTTAAATGTGAGCAATAAGTATAGGGCAGCCTTTATTTCACCCCAACAAAAAAAGAAGATAGAAAACACTCACAGAAATTCACCAACTGATAGAGAAGTACATAAAAGACCTGGCTCATCAGCTCCTGCCAGAAGGGGCCTGAATATAGAGATGCCATTGGAGCAATACTCCATTCAAGCAAAATTCTTCTTTCCCACTCACATACACTGTCCCCGAGACTTGTAGTAATGCCCTATGGCTTAGACTTGACTCATAATTTAAACATATCTGGGGTGCTGCTAAACAAGAAATCATCCCCTTACCTATGGACCTGCACTGTGCAGATAACTCACTGATTTTCCTTTCCTTACAAGTAAGATGCTCTGCAGAAACTACCTGGATGATTCCCTTCTTTCCCCATGCTAAACAAGAAAATCCTGCCCTCACAACCTCCTCCTCTTCTTCTTCCTTCTGTCCCTGCCCCCTCACTCTCCGCTTCTCTTTCCTCCTTTGTGACCCTACTTAGCATCCTACCTACACACCTGGGAGTGGCACCAACAGCATATAGGCTGGACTGATTCTTTAAGTGGGCAGGAAGGCCACTTGGCTTCCTTTCCACCTGATGAATGAAAGACTCAGTCTAGGGGGAATGGATGTTAGGTTTTACTGGAGTGCCTGAGGGAAATGGCTTCCCTAGAGTGGCGAGTTGCCATGGTTACCATAGGGAGGGAAGTAATATTTTATTTGATTCAGTATTCTTTTTAACTTTGGAAATTATACTCTTTTAATTTGTAATCAGTAAATTGTTTTTTATTGCAATTAAGGTCCTCCAAAGTGCTTCATCGCATTCTAATTCCTGAATTTGAATCATTAGACTGGCCTAGGTCAGCCC
Organism: Pseudocheirus occidentalis; assembly: GCA_028646575.1. Classification (NCBI taxonomy): domain Eukaryota; kingdom Metazoa; phylum Chordata; class Mammalia; order Diprotodontia; family Pseudocheiridae; genus Pseudocheirus; species Pseudocheirus occidentalis. The sequence continues at coordinate 324,886,190 of CM053594.1, forward strand.
TGGCTAAAAGTATTTGGTGAAGTCAGCAGTGGTGATTTACCACATGGTATTGTGGTTAAATGTATTTTTTTAAGTGGAGGAAGAATGTTGTGGAAGAAAAGAAACATCAGGTGATGGGTTAGCCAAGCATAAGCCTTTCGTTTCCTGTGGTTAAAGCATTGTTTGGGGTTTATTGGGAGCCTTCTCAATAGAACAAGAAAGTTCTCATTTACCCTGTGAGTTCGGCATGATAGACTAGGCTAGAGGAGCTTGATAAGGAAAATTTTAAAATACAGTGGAATGGAATATTCTAAGCTTCTAACAAGCTGAATTGCCTAGATAAGAATAATGAAGATAAATTAACCTGATGTAAGGTACACCTTCCCTTTTAAGATAAATGTAGACATTTAGTGATAAAAGAACAGGAAAAAAAATGGTTTTGCATAAAGATTTATATTGTCAAAGAATGTAAGATATTGCCAGTGTTATAAATATTTTCATACAGACTGGAAACACAACTTTGTTTTAATATACATTAAACATAATTTAACATACATTAAACATTAATACATATGAACATACATTAATATAACATGTGCATGAAGAAATAGCTTTCAGAAAGGATTTGGATAATTTTGCACTGAGATCAATCTTTGGCATAAATGTGAGGGTCCAGATATCTTTATTAACAATATGTAGGCCAGTGGTTCTCAACCTTCCTAATGCCAGAACCTTTGAATACTCTGCATGTGGGCAGACACACCTGGAGACAAAAAAAGGAGCAGTGTCTCGGTTCCTAAGACCATGGGAAATATGTGTTTTCCAATGGTCTCAGGTGACCCCTGTAACCTCTGTGAAAGGATCTTTCGAACCCCAAAAGGGGTCACGACCCACAAGTTGAGAACCACTGATGTTGGCAAAGTTTGTTATGAAGAGACAGAGAAAGATATTTTATTTATTAAAGAGAGAAATAAATACAATTGTAAAGAAACTTTCAAAAGCACTAACATGATGGAGGACCACGTTCATGAGCTGCAAACTGATTGGCTAATTTATGGTTAATTTACATATACATGTTTGTGACTACTGAGGGTAAAACTAAAAAAATAAGAAACTATAAATAGTTGGATTATGAGTGAAGGTATTTTTTAAAAGGGAGGGGAGAAACTTGGATATGTGACTTTCCCAGAAAGTCACAAGGCTCTCAGATGAGCCACTGAAACCAGCGAGTTCTACCACCAAGTTGTAGAAGAACCTGACTGGTGTAACCTGAGAAGAACTAAAGTTAGGGGAGGGTAGGAGAATTAGCTACTGTAGTCAGCTGGTAAAAGGGTTGAGCTGAGTGATTACTCATTGGTCAGTGAGAACTGATTTCATTGGTTAAGAGCACCAATGACAGTAATTGCCCTTTAATGCCACCTAGAGGAGAGTATTATGCTTGTTGCTCTCTACTGCCACATCTGGCTTGACAAGGAAAAGCAAAGGAGGCTTTGAATCTTCATAATCCACTTGAGTATCCTGGAGAGTTGGCTTAATGAATCAGTCTCATCTATGTTGCTATGAGCTCTGTTTGGATTGAATGGGGAAGCATTCAGGTGAATTAATAACTAGCTGACCTGGTCTGTATAACCAAGAGACAGTTGCTTTGACAGACATTCAGTTCTCTGACTTAAGGAGAAATGCTATTTACGTTCAGAGTCAATAGGGGCCACCTCTGCCAGGTTCCTGTACATGTGTACCTATTCTTCATCTTAGATTTGGGGGAAGATAATAGGCTCAATACAATGGATATAATGGATCCATGATTCATCATATGTGTGTTGTGATGCACTTGCTTTAATATCAGGGTCTGTAATATCATCATTTCTATTGCCTTATTGTGGAATGATTGTATTTAAAATCTAAAAGTATTATTATTGTGAATGGCTGATTATTTAAATATAACATGTGGTATGGATATTGCCTTTTAGGTGGGGGGTTGTATAGACAGAAAATTTGATAGTTGAAAGTTTAAGAGCTAGAGCATCAAATAGAAGAAATACACCTTAACAAAATGAATCTAGGACCCTGTAAGAGTTTAGCAAGAGTTTAAATGTAACTGTTTAGTAGTAGTTTTTCCTTGGAAACTTAGACCTGCTAGAAAATACCTTGGTATACCTGAACAGGACAAAAGGGTGTATACACTGTGCAAAGAATTCACATTTCTCCATTTCTGTACCTTCAATGCCCTTCTCCTAAGCTAGAATAAACGAAGAGGAGGATACCATCCTTTGATGGTTGAGCGAAACATAGGAGGGACTTTGTTCAGGTGAGAAGACCTCACTCTACAGAGAAAAGGCCACAATCTGGGGCCAAACACAGCACAGAATTCACGTATTGTCAATCCCTGACCTGTACTAGCATTCAGGAAAATGCAGCATCAACAAAGTACGAAATCATCATACATCTATGCAACCAGTAGTCCTTAGAGGGATTATCCTGCCTGGCAAACATTTTCTGATCAGTCTAGAATAAGAAAAATAATGGAAAGCCCTCTCCTCATGCTACTACTAGAAAAGAGAGACACTTTCTTCAGTTGAAAATATATTTGTCGACCAGGAAAAGGGCAAAAGTGTGTAAAGCATTGCAAAGAATACACATTTCTTCATTTCCTGATCTTCAATGTCCTTCTCCTAAGCTAGAATAAATCAAAAAGACAATACTATCCTTTCAGGGTTCAGGAGACATGGATGTGTCTGTTCTCAGGTGAAAAGCCCTTTCTCTACAGTGAAAAGGCCACAATGTGTGGCCAGACAACACATAGTATACACATATTTTCAAGTATTGACCTGCACTACCATTAAGATAAAACTCGCATCAACAAAGAAGGAAGGAATCATCCATCTCTGCATCTAATAGTTGTTGGAGGGACTTTATCCTGCCTGGTGAACATCTTCTCATCACTATAATATCAGGCGAATAATGAAAAGCCATCTTATCATGCTACTGCTAGAAAAGAGACACATTTTCTTTGTTAGAAAATACCTTGGTATACCTGAAAAGGACATAATGTGTGTACAGATCTTATAAAGAAGACACATTTCTTCATTTCCTGACCTTCAATAACCTTCTGCTGAGCTAGAAAAAACCAAAAGGAGAATTCCAACATTCATGGTTCAACGAGTCATATAAAGGACTTTCTTGAGGTGAAAAGACCTTACTCTACAGGGAAAACGCCAAAATGTGTAGCCAGAAAACACATAGAACACATTATACAATTCTTGTCTTGTACTCCCAATCAGAAAAAAACTAGCATCAACAAAGAAGGAAGGAATCATACATCTATGCATCTAGTCATCCTTAGAGGGACTTTAAACTGCCTGGCGAACATTTTCTGATCAGTATAGAGTCAGACAAATAATGAAAAGCCACCACCTAATGCTACTAATGGAAAAGAGAGACTCTTTCTTCAGTTGAAAATATATTTGGCAACCTGGAAATGGACAGAAATGGTTTACAGGCATTGTAAAGAAGACACAATTCTTCATTTCCTGACATTCACTGCCCTTCTCCTAAGCTAGAATCGACCACGACGAGGATACCATACTTTCATGGTTCAGTGAGACATGGAAGGGATTTTCTTCAGGTGAAAAGCTCTCCGTCTATAGGGAAAAGGCCAGAAAGTTGGGACAGACATTCCACAGCATACACATTTCATCATTTCCTTATGTGCACTTCCCTTCTGCTAATATTAGGATCAACAATTAAGGAAGGAATCATCCATGTATGTATCTAATAGTCATTGGAGAGACTTTATCCTGCCTGGTGAACATCTTCTGATCAGTCTAGAATCAGACAAATAATGCAAAGCTATCTCTTCATGCTAGTACTAGAAAAGAGAAAAAACTTTCTTCATTTGAAAATATCGTGGTATACTTGAACAGGACAAAAGTTTGTACACCCTTTGAAAAGAATTAACATTGCTTCATTTCTGCACCTTCTATGCCCTTCTCCTGAGCTAGAATAAACAAAGAGGTGGATACCATCCGTTCATGGTTAGGCGAAACATAGAAGGGACTTTGTTCAGGTGAAAAGACCTCCATCTACAGGGAAAAAGCCACAATGTGGGGCCAAGCACCACACAGAATTCACGTATTATCAATCCCTGACCTGCACTACCATTCAAGAAAACGCAGCATCAGCAAAGTACATAGTCATCATACATGTATGCAACTAGTAGTCCTTGGAGGGATTATCCTGCCTGGCAAACATTATTTGATCAGTCTAGAATCAGACAAATAATGGAAAGCCCTCTCCTCATGCTACTACTAGAAGAGAGAGACACTTTCTTCAGTTGAAAATATATTGGTCAACCAGTAAAAGGGCAAAAGTGTGTAAAGCATTGCAAAAAATACACATTTCTTCATTTCCTGACCATCAATGTCCTTCTTGTAAGCTAGAATAAACCAAAAGGAGGATACTATCCTTTCATGGTACAGGAGACATGGATGGGTCTGTTCTCAGGTGAAAATCCCTTCCTCTACAGTGAAAAGGCCATAATATGGGACCAGACAACGCATAGTATACACATTTTTTCAATTACTGACCTGCACTACCATTAAGATAAAACTCGCATCAACAAAGAGGGAAGGAATCATTCATCTCTGCATCTAATAGTTGTTGGAGGGACTTTATCCGGCCTGGTGAAAATTTTCTCATCACTATAATATCAGACAAATAGCGAAAAGCCATCTTATCATGCTACTACTTGAAAAGAGACACACTTTCTTTGGTAGAAAATACCTTGTAATACCTGAAAAGGACATAATGTCTGTACAGATCTTGTACAGAAGACACATTTCTTCATTTCCTGATCTTCAGTAATCTTCTGCTAAGCTAGAAAAAACCAAAAGAAGAATTCCACCATTCATGGTTCAATGCGTCATATAAAGGGCTTTCTTGAGGTGAAAAGACCTTCCTCTACAGGGAAAAGGCCAAAATGTGTAGCCATAAAATGCATAGAACACACATTTTGTCAATTTCTCACTTGTACTCCCATTCCGGTAAACCTAGCATCAACAAAGAAGGAAGGAATCATACATCTATGCATCTAGTCATCTTTAAAGGAACTTTAACCTGCCTGGCAAATGTTTTACGATTGGTATAGAATTAGACAAATAATGCAAAGCCATCTCCTCATCCTACTAATAGAAAAGACAGACACTTACTTCAGTTGAAAATATATTTGTCGACATGGAAATGGACAGAAAGGGTTTACAGGCATTGTAAAGAAGACACATTTCTTCATTTCCTGACATTCACTGCCCTTCTCCTAAGCTAGAATCGACTACGAGGAGGATACCATACTTTCATGGTTCAGCGAGACATGGAAGGGATTTTCCTAAGGTGAAAAGCCCTCCATCTACAGGGAAAAGGCCAGAAAGTTGGGACAGACATTGCACATCATTTCCTTACCTGCACTCCCCTTCTGCTAATATTAGGATCAACAATTAAGGAAGGAATCATCCATGTATGTATCTAATAGTCATTGGAGAGACTTTATCCTGCCTGGTGAACATCTTCTGATCAGTCTAGAATCAGACAATAAATGCAAAGCTATCTCCTCATGCTACTACTAGAAAAGAGCAAAAACTTTCTTCGTTTGAACATACCTTGGTATACCTGAACAGGACAAAAGGTTATATACCCTTTGCAAAGAATTCACATTTCTTCATTTCTGCTCCTTCAATGCCCTTCTCCTAAGCTAGAATAAACAAAGGGGAGGATACCATTCTTACGTGCTTGAGCGAAACATAGAAGGGACTTTGTTCAGGTGAAAAGATCTTACTCTACAGGGAAATGGCCACAATGTGGGGCCAAGCAATGCACAGAATTCACGTATTATCAATCCCTGACCTGAACTACCATTCAGGAAAACGCAGCAACAACAAAGTACAAAGTCATCATACATCTATGCATCTAGTAGTCTTTGGAGTGATTATACTGCCTGGCAAACTTTTTCTGATCAGTCTAGAATCAGACAAATAATGGAAAGCCCTCTCCTCATGCTGCTACTAGAAAAGACAGACACTTTCTTCAGCTGAAAATATATTTGATGAGCAGGAAAAGGGCGAAAGTGTGTAAAGCATTGCAAAGAATACACATTTCTTCTCTTCCTGACCTTCAATGTCCTTTTCCTAAGCTAGAATAAACCAAAAGGAGGATACTATCCTTTCATGGTTCAGGAGACACAGATGGGTCTATTCTCAGGTGAAAAGCCCTTCCTCTACAGGGAAAAGGCCACAATGTGGGGTCAGACAACGCGTAGTATTCACATATTTTCAATTACTGGCCTGCACCACCATTCAGGTAAAATTCACATCAAGAAATAAGGAAGGAATCATCCATCTCTGCATCTAATAGTTGCTGGAGGGACTTTCTCCTGCCTGATGAACATATTCCAATCACTATACTATCAGACGAATAATGAAAAGCCATTTCATCATGCTGCTGCTGGAAAAGAGACACACTTTCTTTGGTAGAAAATACCTTGGTATACCTGAAAGAGACATAACGTGTGTACAGATCTTCTAAGAAGACACATTTCTTCATTTCCTGATCTTCAATAAACTTCTGCTAAGCTAGAAAAAACCAAAAGGAGAATTGTACCATTCATGGTTCAATGAGTCATGAAAAGGACTCTCTTGAGGTGAAAATACCTTCCTCTACAGGGAAAACGCCAAAATGTGTAGCCAGAAAATGCATAGAACACACATTTTATAAATTCCTGACTTGTACTCCCATTCAGGTAAACCAAGCATCAACAAAGAAGGAAGGAATCACAGATCTATGCATCTAGTCATCCTTGGAGGGACTTTGACCTGCCTGGTGAACATTTTCTGATCAGTATAAAATCACACAAATAATGGAAAGCCATCTCCTCATGCTACTACTAGAAAACAGAGACACTTTCTTCAGTTGTTATCGACCAGGAATACGGCAAAACTGTGTAAATCATTGCAAAGAATACACATTTTTTTATTTCCTGACCTTCAATGTCCATCTCCTAAGCGAGAATAAGCCAAAAGGAGGATGCTATCCTTTCATGGTTCAGGAGACATGTATGGGTCTGTTCTCAGGTGAAAAGCCCTTCCTCTAAAGGGAAAAGGCCACAATGTGCGGCCAGACAACGTATAGTATACACATATTTTCAACTACTGACCTGCCCTACCATTCAGGTAAAATTTGCATCAAGAAGGAAGGAAGGGGGCACAGTGAGTAGAGCATCGGCCTCAGTCAGGACGACCTGAGTTCAAATCCGGCCTCAGACACTTGACACACTTACTAGCCATGGGACTTTGGGCAGGTCACTTAACCCCAATTGCCGTCCAAAAAGCAAAAAAAAAAAAAAAGGAAGGAAGGAAGGAAGGAATCATCCATCTCTGCATCTAATAGCTATTGGAGGGACTTTATCCTGCCTGGTGGACATATTCTAATCACTATAATATCAGACGAATAATGAAAAGCCATCTCATCATGCTACTGCTGGAAAAGAGACACACTTTCTTTTGAAGAAAATACTTTGGTATATCTGAAAAGGACATAACATGTGTACAGATCTTGTAAAGAAGACACATTTCTTCATTTCCTGATCTTCAATAACCTTCTGCAAAGCTAGAAAAAACCAAAAGGAGAATTTCACCATTCATGGTTCAACGAGTCATGGAAAGGAATTTCTTGAGGTGAAAAGACCTTCCTCTAAAGGGAAAACGCCAAAATGTGTAGCCAGAAAATGCATAGGAACCACATTTTATCAATTCCTGACTTGTACTCCCATTCAGGTAAACCTAGCAACAACAAAGAAGGAATGAATCATACATCTATGCATCTAGTCGTCGTTAGAGGGACTTTAACCTGCCTGGCGAACATTATATGATCGGTATAGAATTAGACAAATAATGCAAAGACATCTACTCATGCTACTAATAGAAAAGAGAGACACTTTCTTCAGTTGAAAATATATTTGTCAGCCAGGAGATGGAGAGAAAGGGTTTACAGGTATTGTAAAGAAGACACATTTCTTCATTTCCTGACCTTCAATGAACTTCTCCTAAGCTAGAATCGACCATGAGGAGGATACCATACTTTCATGGTTCAGCGAGACATGGAAGGGATTTTCTTCAGGTGAAAAGGCCTCTGTCTACAGGGAAAAGGCCAGAAAGTTTTGCCAGACATTGCACAGCATACACATTTCATCATTTCCTTACCAGCACTCCCATTCAGCTAATATTAGGATCAACAATTAAGGAAGGAATCATCCATGTATGTATGTAATAGTCATTGTAGAGGCTTTATCCTACCTGGTGAACATCTTCTGACCAGTCTAGAATCAGACAAATAATGCAAAGCTATCTCCTCATGCTACAATTAGAAAAGAGAAAAATTGCTTCTTTTGAAAATACCTTGGTATACCTGAACAGGACAAAAGGGTGTACACACTTTGGAAAGAATTCACATTTCTCCAATTCCGCACCTTCAATGCCCTTCTCCTAAGCTAGAATAAATGAAGAGGAGGATACCATCCTCTGATGGTTGAGAGAAACATAGAAGGGACTTTGTTCAGGTGAAAAGACCTCACTCTACAGGGAAAGGGCCACAATCTGGGGCCAAGCATGGCACAGAATTCACATATTATCAATCCCTGACCTGTACTACCATTCAGGAAAATGCAGCATCAACAAAGTATGAAGACATCATACATCTATGCATTTAAAAGTCTTTGGAGGGATTTTCCTGCCTAGAAAACATTTTCTGATCAGTCTAGAATCAGACATATAATAGAAAGCCCACTCCTCATGCTACTACTAGAAAATAGAGACACTTTCTTCAGTTGAAAATATATTTGTCGACCAGGAAAAGAGCAAAAGTGTGTAAAGCATTGCAAAGAATACACATTTCTTCATTTCCTGACCTTCAATGTCCTTCTCCTAAGCCAGAATAAACCAAAAGGTGGATACTATCCTTTCATGGTTCAGGAGACATGGATGTGTCTGTTTTCAGGTGAAAAGCCCTTCCTCTACAGGGAAAAGACCACAATGTGGTGCCAGACAACGCATGGTATACACATATTTTCAGTTGGCCTGCACTGCCATTCAGGAAAAATTCACATCAACAAAGAAGGAAGGAATCATCCATCTCTGCACCAAATAGTTGTTGGAGGGACTTTATCCTTCCTGGTGAACATCTTCTCATCACTATAATATCAGACGAATAATCAAAAGCCATCTCATCATGCTACTGCTGGAAAAGAGTTACACTTTCTTTGGTAGAAAATACCTTTGTATACCTGAAAAGGACATAACGTGTGTACATATCTTGAAAAAGAAGACACATTTCTTCTTTTCCTGATCTTCAATAACCTTCTGCTAAGCTAGAAAAAACCAAAAGGAGAATTCCACCATTCATGGTTCACCAAGTTATGGAAAGGACTTTCTTGAGGTGAAAATAGCTTCCTCTAAAGGGAAAACGCCAAAATGTGTAGCCAGAAAACGCATAGAACACACATTTTATCAATTCCTGACTTTTACAACCATTCACATAAACCTAGCATCAACAAAGAAGGAAGAAATCATACATCTATGCATCTAATCATCATTAGAGGGACTTTAAGATGCCTGGCAAACATTTTATGCTACTCATGCTACTAATAGGAAAGGGAGACACTTTCTTCAGTTGAAAATATATTTGTCGACCTGGAAACAGACAGGAAAGGGTTTACAGGCATTGTAAAGAAGACAGATTTCTCCATTTCCTGACCTTCCATGACCTTCTCCTAAGCTAGAATCGACCACGAAGAGGGTACCACACTTGCATGGTTCAGCAAGACATGGAAGGGATTTTCTTCAGGTTAAAAGCCCTCTGTCTACAGGGAAAAGGCCAGAACGTTGGGCCAGACATTGCACAGCATAAACATTTTACCATTTCCTTACCTGCACTCCCCTTCTTCTAATACTAGGATCAACAAAGAAGGAAGGAATCATCCACGTATGTATGAAATTGTCATTGGAGAGACTTTATCCTTCCTGGTGAACATCTTCTGATCAGTCTAGAATCAGACAAATAATGCAAAGCTATCTCCTCCTGCTACTACTAGAAAAGAGAAAAAAATTTCTTCATTTGAAAATACCTTGGTATACCTGAACAGGACAAAAGGGTGTACACATTTTGCAAAGAATTCACATTTCTTCTTTTCTGCACCTTCAATGCCCTTCTCCTAAGTTAGAATAAATGAAGAGCAGGATACCATCCTTACATGGTTGAGCAAAACATAGAAGGGGCTTTGTTCATGTGTAAAGACCTTCCTCTAAAGGGAAAAGGCCACAACGCACAGAATTCACGTCTTATCAATCCCTGACCTGCACTACAATTCAGGAAAACGCAGCATGAACAAAGTACGAAGTCATCAAACATATGTGCATCTAATAGTCTTTGGAGGGAAAATCCTCCCTGGAAAACATTTGCTGATCAGTCTAGGAT
>CM053594.1:324897183-324919011 GCA_028646575.1 Pseudocheirus occidentalis
AAGCTGAGGCCTCCCTGACTCCAGGCCCAGTGCTCCATCCACTGTACCACGCAGGTGCCGCAGATAACAAAACTGAGATGGGACAGCATGCCTGCCAATATGGAAATTGCACAGAATTCAATCAGTAAAGAAAGAGACAGTCTTTTGTCTGTCTCTGCCAGATTCTGCTTGAAGATGTTAATAAGTCGAGCCATCAACAAGTATTTATCAAAGTGCCAGACACTGTGGTACACGTTGGGGATGTGAAGAAAGGCAAAAAATCCGGTTCCTACTCTGTAAGTGCTCACAGTCAAATGGAAGAAACAGCATGCCAACCACTATGGACAGATAAGAGATGCAGGATGAATAGGGGATGATAAACAGAAGGTAGGTATTAGTATTAAGGGGTGTGTGTGTGTGTATGTGTGTGTGTGTGTGTGTGTGTGTGTGTGTGTGTGTGAGGGAGCATGGAAAGGAGATTATTCTCCATAACTAACAGAAGTGACTTTATATCATGGATAGAGAAAATGGACCCTATAATGGCTTGGGACTAATTTAATCCATGGACTTGTCCTAATTCTGAACCCCTCTTATATTAAGTGACCAGTGACAGACTATTCAAAATTGTAGTAAAAGTAAATAAGAGGATGTGGAGATGGAAGGGACCTTAGAAACTAGCAAGTCCACCCCCTCCCACTTTTCTGTGGAGTGAATTGAGGCTCCTAGAAGAGATACGGCTTCCTCAAGATCCCACTGCTAGTCAGTATCAGTGCCAAGATTCCAACTCAGGTCTCCTCATCCCAAATTATATGGGCTGTCCACTGCATCCCTCTGCTTTCTCCCTTGAGGCCTCATATTCCATTTCTGTAAACAGGGATAAGAATCCGTGCAAGCATCACTTCGCGGGATGGTTGGGCATTTTAAGTGTCTAAGTTTTTTCATCCACATAGTTTTAGGGTTGGCAGGAGAACTTGGGGATCATTTGGTACAAACCCATCATCCTACAGAGGAAGAAACAGAGACCCAGAAGAATTTGTGACTTATTCAGGGTCACATAGACTTTGAATGTGCTTATTGAGTATGGCTGCCTTGGGTTCTAGGGATGAATTCACCAAGGGGGAGGGGGTGAAAAAATCGGGGTGGGGGGATCTTTCATTAATACATCTTCTTTGCTTTCCTTCCTTCTTCTACTCTCAGGAACTGAAAGCAGTATCCAGCCCTCTTCCTTCTGATATTTTAGCTTGAGATGTGAAAGCCTTCATTTCCCCTGCCTAAAGATCATCCCAGGTGTCTGTACAGTCCTGCAACCTCATGTATCTCTCAAAAAAGTTTTTCAAATACTGTTCTCTCAAAGCCATAACAAGGCTCTGCAGATCCTCATCCAAAGCCTTAACAAAGCCATAACAAGCATCTTCAGAGATCAGGTTGACACTCTTTGGGCCTTAATGCAATAAAAGCATTGTACCCCATCCTGAAGGACAGAATCAAGGGCACAGGGAAACTGGTAGGATTTATGATTTAAGCATTTGGCAGAGTTAATTTTGGCCACTGGGTAAGTATATGTCAGCATTCATTTCAAGGCAAATTTTGTTCATCCTTTCAGTAGACTATATAACACTAGAGATTGCCCCTAAGTCCATGCAGGCACCTTTCATCCTTTCCTCTCCCCAGTCTTTTTTGAGTTAATTAGCCCCTGCAGATCCAGTTTCTTCTCAGGAATCTCAAGGATCATATGGCTATGCCAAGAGGAAGTTTTCAGTCAGTCACTACATACTGCTTATTTCTCTGATCCTTGGCATTAAACTTCCTGGAAAAAATTATTTGATGATAGTATGCTGTTTATCTATTGCTTTATTGGTTAGAATTCTCAATGGAGAAATCTATGTACTCAACAGAACCTAAGATACTGTAATCCCATATCAATAATCAATCAATCAATCAATTAGCAAATATTTCTTAAGCATCTATTATGTGCCAGGCATTACTCTAAGCAGGAATGATACAAAGAAAGGCAAAAACAGCCCCTAACTTCAAGAAACTTACATTCTATTTGGGATGACAGGATGGGGCTTAGGGAATGGACCTGTTATTTCATTGTTGTAGGGAAATTCTGAATGGGTTGTTGTTGTACTTTGTCCTTTCTTCTTGAAGAGAACCATGACATCAGGCAGATGAATGACAGGACTTGCAAGTGACTTTGACTTGAGTGAGAAAGGGCTGTGTAAAGTCACCAGCTTCACGGTCTCCTCCAGATCAATCTGGATCCAGTGGCCAGATATTCATCAGGATGACTGGAGATGATCCAAGATGCAATGGAAGACCTGGAGCCTTTTAAGCTAAGGTCTTTTCAAAGTTCTCACTTTGAGGGAGGCAAAACCCATTCAAGTGAATAGGCCTCTTTAATAAATGAGTCAAGGGATGGCCCCTTTAATAAAAATAAAAATCATATTGGCTGGGGAAGACCCTCAGGGTTGCTGTCCAAAAGAGAAACAGTTACTATTCACATTCACTCTGAGCCAGGGGAGCCCCCAAAATAATTATTAAGTGCTGCTGGGGCAGGGATTTATTGTTGTCTAATCCATGAGATCCAGACTGAATTGGGTTTAAGAACTGTTTAAGATTCTGAGAGATTTGCACAGGGTCACATCTCTGTCTCAATTCCTGAAAATTCATTTTATTTTTAGACACGTTTTTACATTTCTGCAGAACACTTAAGAAATGCTGCGTTGTCTTCAATGTTTTGGTTTTGGGGAAAGGGGGCATCTTTTCCCCACATATATTTTACACCTAACCAACTTGCAATGATCAGATTGCTGAAGCAGTTGACAACAGGTGTTTATCTGAAACCAGATTTTCTTGATTGTGAACTCACCTTGCTGTCCATTGTACTGTACTGTTTTTCTAATTGGGAAGATAATGTTAACAAATCTGTTTGTACAATGTGCCCATAGAGTAGACGGAAGATCCCCTTAGAGGGATGGGGGAGCAGATAGGGGAGCATAACAGGAAATGCATGCTTCAGAAATGGCATTTGAAGTCAACCAGAGAATTGAAGATGAGGAGATGAAGAGATAGAGTATTACAGACATGAAGGACAGTCATTGCAAAGCCATGGAGACGGTGGATGAAATGCTGTGTGGAAGAAAAATCAACTGTAACAGTATGGCTAGAATCTAACCACAAGATCATAGAATTTGTAGAAGAGAATAAAATCTATGAAGGCTGGGAAGGTAGGAAGAAGGTTGAGCTGTGAGGAGTTTTAAATGCTAAACAAGGACTACAATTTCATCCTGGAGGTAACAGGGAGCCATTGATGTCTAATTTGTAGAGTTTTCACACAGTCAGACCTACACTTGACAAAAAGTCTTTTAGTCTGGATGGATTTCCCCAGCACCACACAAAACCCATGACATTTGGCAAGGGTGGAACAGTGACAAGCAAGGAACAACTGTCTGGGTGGAAAGAAGAGGCTGTGGGTTATTACCAGTTACCACAATCACACAGAACTTGTCCCTCAGCTTACATGTTCTTAGGGCTTCACACATGTAATCATGACTGCACACGTGACATGAGAGGAATTACTGTAAGGAAAGTACAGAGAGTGAGCCTATAGCACATTAAGCAGGAAGCTATTTCCATTAATCCAGCATCTATTCTTGTCCTCCTGCTGGAAAGTGAGCAACCAAGGCATCTGCCACTGTAACAACAAAGATAATAAAAGCACTCATTTCTATGGCACTTAACAGCTTGTTTAGAATCTTTCTCACAACAACCCTGAGAAGAAGTAGGGAGTGCATGAGTTGTATAAGAAAATTCATGAGCCTCCATTTTACAGATGAGGAAACTGAGTCTCATGAAGGGGTCTGATTTGCCCATTGCCACTCTGCTAGCAAATATTAAATCGGGGGCCACATCATGATATAAGGGGAAAAGCCCTAAATTTGGAGTCAGGTAACCAAGACTTAGCTTTGGGCAAGTTAGTCTCTCTCTGAATCAGGTTTCTAATTTATATTTTTAAGATTTAAAAAGAGGAAACCAGATCTAATGCCCCTTCCAGTTCTGAATCCAAAACACTACAATCCTAATTCTCTTGACTATAAGATTGGGGTTCTCTCTTCTAAACCTCATATTCCATAGCATCACTGGTAAACAAGTGAATTGAATTTGGGTAAAATATTGTGATTTGGGTATTGAGGGAGGCAGTGAGATTTCATGCAAAGATAAGGAACCCCCATTTAAATCCTATCTTATCCTGACTTATTTTGTATTGTTGACCAAATAACAGCCTCTCTTTTGGTCTTGGTTCCTACTTGTAGGAAATGAAGAGGTTGAGGTTTCTTACAAAAGATGGTGATTTGAAAGTTTCCTACCAAGCCCACCTCTCCCAAGAAATACCTCAGGAATGGCAAAGTACAGTCACAAAGGATCACAGAAACAGCAGTGAGGGCCTCTTTCTCATCTAGGACTGCACTATGAAATAAGTCCTGATGTCACTGGACTTCCAGATCTGGGGTATACTGGGGGGAAAAGTCTGAGAGAATGCATCTTCCTGAAGACTGAAACAGGAGCATAGGACTTGGTCCCGGGCCAGGATTGCCAAAGGGCACTGGACCAGGCCCCACACAACATCCCAGTCAGAGACAATGGTAGCAGAAGTAGGATGGACCAGGACCCTGGCTCTCTATCCAGGATTGTGTGCATCTGGATTGTAATGGATCAGGGGAATGTGACATAATCCAACTAACTTTTTAGGTGACTCACTTTGTTCCCTATCATGGTGAGACAGGACCTGGGTCTAGACATTCCATCCAAGGCTGTAGGATGGGGCAGAGACTGGAACTGCTACAAAGGGTCAGTATGGGAACTGTGCCTTGGAGCTGAAAGCTGGACACTACCAAGATCTCTGTTTGCTTTCCCTTCTAGGGGCGCGGGATGGAATAAGGCAAAGTGTGTGGGCTCAACCACCCTATGCAAGACAATGATCCCCTGAAACCTCAGTGTTCCAGATAGAGTCCGCTACAGAATATTGTGACTAACCATGATTGTTGGATGTTCTACTCCATGTTGAGGACCGAGAACTCAATTTGATTTCTCATATACCTTAACACCCTTCTTCATCTTGTATAGAGGGACCAGAGTAAACATAACTGGTAGTTGTAGACATGAGGATATTGTAAGAAATATCAAATAGAAAAGCCAAATAGCCCCGGTGGTGAGACTGAAGAAATGAGTTAACCAAAGAAAATCCCTAATACAGTGAAGAAATACAATGTATTCAGGATTATTACAAGAATTCTGAGATAAAATCAAAGAAAAGAAAACAATTTTGTAATAATTAAAAGAAGAATCCTCTTCACTACCACTTTTATCTCTCCTCCCTCTTCCCCCAGTGGATGGATTGGCTAGAAAAACTCCAAGCCTGGATAGGAAGAATGAAGGAAAAATTGATGTAAGAGATTATGTCCTAATTTTATGTTCAAGTTTTGGAAAGGTGCCATACAGCTGAGAAAAGGAGTCCTTTTTTTCTTAACAATCTGTAAAGGACTACCACATCTAACTTTTCTAAAATTCTATTTAAATCCTCAACTTTTTTGTCCTTGGGTTAAATTTATCTAGGTCTGAGAGGCTTACATTGAAATCCACAAATTTAATCTCACTGCCTGTTTTGTCCTCTTCATGCTTTATTCCCCTTCCACCGTGTCTGAATCTATAGATCTGGACACCATGACTCAGCTGCTTTCTAACCCTAGAATTTCACCTGAAACCTTATCACTCTGGTATGTCTGTGTGCCATGTTGGCCCTATCATACTATTGGTGAGTTCTTTCCAGGGGAATGGACATGATTCACAACTTGAATGTGCTTTTGGCTCTGCAGAATTCGTCACCAAACAAACTATCAAAAATTAGGCTTAGATTAACATCTCACACTGCATGACATAATAAGCTCCAAATTACCCAGATATTAAAGGTCACATAATAAACAAATTTGAGGAACTAGGAAGAAAATATATTTTCTAGCAATGGATAGAGAAAATATTCATGACTACTCAAGAGAAATAGAGGACAAATAAGATCAAAATAGACAATTTTAAATATGAAAATTGAAAAGGCTTTGCTAAAACAAAATCCATGCAGGTGAAATGAGAAGGTAAACAATTAAATGGGAAAAACTCAACTTCATAGCAAGTTTCTCTAATGATGTCTTGAGAGCCAGGATCTATATAAGGAGTTGATTCAAATTTATAAGAATGATAGCCATGTTCCATTAGATTAATGGCTAAAGGATATGAAGAAGCATTTTTCTCAAGGGAAGAAATCTAAGTTAACAATAACCATATGGGAAAGTGCTCCAAATTATTAATAACTGGAGAAAATACAAATTTAAAGCAACTTTGATGTTCCCCCTCACACAGAACTGACTGACAAAGATGAAATGAAAATTATTGCAGTGACTGTAGGAAAATAGGTATCCCATGGATGGAGTTCAATTTGGAACTTTACCCCTCAAAATCATTAAGAAGTGTGTGGTTTTTGTGTGTGTGTAAATATATATGTATATGTATATGTGTAACACTTCATTTTGTGATTTGTCAGGGTCACACTCTAAGCATCCGAGGCACAATTCAAAGTCACATCTTCCTGACTCCTAGGTCCAGCTCTCTCTCTTTTCTGCACTACACTCTGTCTGGGTTAGACCAGATGCCTATTAAGATCCCTCTCAGATCTAAACCCACAGTCCTAAAGGCACTTTCCAGGACCTGCATAGCAGTAAAAATAATTCCATGGGAAATGTTGCCCATCCTCCCCTCCCCCCTCAGGCATCTCAGGTGGGTGTTGGGCAGGGGCAGCGGTGACCAGTTGACAGCCACTTCTTCAGGCTTGGCAGATTGCCAGAAACCCTGGGCCAGCCTGGCCTCTGGAGTCCAGGTGGGCCACCAGTGACTAGCCAAGGTCCAGAACTCCCCTGTAGCCCATCTAATTCTGGGGAAGAGGAGAGGGGCTTGGGTTCCCCGCCAGCTCTCTCCCCATTGTTGGAAGCACTAGCCGCTCCAGTGGGCATCTCATTCCTACTTCGTTTCTGACCACCACTGCCACAGATCCCATTACCTCCCTTCAAATTCAATTTCCGGAGGCCATTGTGTACCACCCAAACCTGATGATTATGAGGAAGCAAATGAGAGCCAAGGCCTCGAATGGGGAAGTGGGGAGAGGGGGAGGGAACAAGAAGACAAGCCATGTGTGGTATCTGCTCTGTCCTAGGGGAACACAGAGCTCTCCTCTACCTTTCTTTCTGGCTTCACAGCCGGTCACTGCAGAGATAAAGCCATCCACCTCCCTCTGCCTAAGCCAGGGCCCAGGACCCATCTCTTGCCCCCTGGGAGCTAGTTACTATTTTCCATCCTTCTTCCCACCCCACCACTGACATTACCAGCACACTGAGATGTGCACAGAACGTCATTATCAGTGACTTCTGTATGATCACAGACCACTGGGCAACACTGTCTGCAGTCTCACCACCAGAGTTGGGAGTCACAAAAGCCTGTGTGCAGAGCCCACCTTACTGACTCCCAGGCTGCGTGACCCTGGGCAGTAACAACAATGATAAACAGCCATCACCGACGTGGCACTGACTGTTCCAGACACCGTGTCAGGCCCTTTATGGTTTATCATCCCCATTGATCCTCACAACGACGCTTGGAGGGAGGGGCTATTATTATACCCTGTTTTACAGATGAGGAGACTGAGGCAAGCAGACTGAGTGACTTACCCAGAGTCACGCCAGTAGTAAGTATCTGATGCCAGATTTGAATTAATTTCTTCAGGGCTCCAGGCTAGAACTCTTTCCATTGGTCCACAAGACACTGAACCCAAGGATGAGGAGCCTGCGGCCTCAAGGCTGCGTGTGGCCGTCTAGGTCCTCAAATGCAGCCCTTTGACTGAACCCAAACTAAACAAACAAATCCCTATCATAAAAGAATTTGTTCTATAAAACTTGGACTCAGTTGAAAGGCTGCACCCAAGGACTTCAAGGGCTGCATGTGGTCTCGAGTCCGCAGGTTCCCCACCCTTGATCCAGCCTCTTTTGGACTCAGTTTCCTCATATGTAATATGAAAGGGTTGGACTTGATGGCTTCTGGATCTGGTCCTGTGATACCTCTCCCAAAATCCAAGGTAGCGGGAGTGGGCGGTGCCATACCCTGTGCTGCAGACTGATGATGTTCTGAGAAAGAACACTGGGGTTCATTAGTACAGGGAAGGCCTGGAAAAGGAAGCTCCTTGTACCAGTGCAGGTCAGTCTTTTGCCGCCTGTAACTGAGAGTCTTAGTTGCCCTACCCCAGTATTTGTCAAAGGCGTTTCTTGGTCTCCTAGCTTCAAAGACGGCTCTCAGTCCATTCTGCCTCTTGTGGAGGGGAGGCTGCTGAGTAAAGGAGGCTTTGCCTGTGTTGATGAAGAAAGATGGGAGAACAGGGGTCACAAAGGGAGAGATGGGAAGGGCCCCAAGTTGTCCACACTGCAAGCCTACGCTTCATTTTGGCAGAAGTCAGGGACACAGTCAGGAGTGTGCAGTACAAGAGTTACCTGGATCAGAAAGGTAAGGGAGGCTTAGCTTAGATGCTGCTTTGAGTCCCCAGGATCAGGAAGCTGCTTTTCTGAACTGCCGTGTTTCCACCTCCATGTAGACCAGATTTGGTACCGAAGGAGGCCAACTCAAAGCCCATCTCTCCTGCTTACTACCTATATGACCTTAGCCAAGTCATTTCCCTTCTCCACAGAGGACAAAAAAGGTTTAGACTACATGGCTTCTAGGCTACCATCCAACTCAAAATCTGTGAATCCTGGCTATGACCAAACTGTTGGGCTGGTGAAAAAGCAGCCCTTTCCTCTCCTGTCTCCCTATCCTGTTCCCCTCCCTTTCCACAGAGGAGCCCAGAGTCTCTTCTTCCCAAAAAGAAACCCCAAATTGGGCCAGCCATTCCATCTCCATGCCTCTGGCTTGGCTGAGGCAAGGCAGTCCTCGAAAGAATCTCTGCCTTTGTTCTCCTTGCTGGGCAGACATGAGGATCTCCAGCCTGCCCTCAGTGCAGTAGACCAGAGGAGGATGCAATGAGAACAAGGGGGATTTTCTCCCCAATATTGAAAAGGGCTGACTTTTCCCAAGCGCAGCAGATCTCTGAAAATACACATTCATCGGGTCCAAGAAGAGGGAGTTGTGGGGGGGAAAACCGTGTGCTCTTGACTGTGATGAGCTGATGCCTCTCTCACCAAATTTGTTTTTTTTTCCTCCCCTTCTTTCTGTCTTTTCTGTCTTGTTAACTCCCAACCCTCTCGGCTGTTCATTTTTTCTCTTCTGCCATCTGGGCTCGTATAGATTCCCCAAAGAAAAGGCGGTCTGTGGTGTTGGACGAGATCCTCGAGCAGCTAGAGGAGGGCGAGAATGAGGATAGCGAGTAGCAGATACTTCAGCTGCGCTTTGGCGGAGGGAGGTACGTCTTTCGCGTTCCTGGCGGGAGCTGGGGCGGCCTCTCCGGCCTCCGCGCCTTTGGGAAGGGCAGGCAGTCTGTCCTCAGTGGGAAAGGGGTAAAGGGGAGAGCAGATGGCCACCGGCCTCTCCTGATTCAGAGTGGAGGAAGATGGGCCCATCACGCGCCGTTATCTCTGGCCAACATAGCAACAAATCAGCGCCCTGACGTCCGTAGGAGACAGGAGGATGAATGGCAGATTTCCAGGCTCAGATTCAAGGAGAGACACTCCCAGATCCTTGAGGAAGGGACTTTGACAGTAACCTGCACTGACCAGGAATCTCTCCCCTTGAAATTCGAGATGATTGCATTCTTTGTGCCCATGTCTCTGGGGCCTGGCACGCAGTAGGTTCTTAATAAATGCTTGCTGATTGCACAGTCTCTGGCCTCCACCTGACAAGCGCTGGTAAGGAGACTGAAGCCCTGGAGGTAGTAGCCCTCCCGTTCTCAGGCAGTTTTCATCATGAGGAATTTCTTCCTGACATCAAGCCAAAATCTATCTCGTGGAGCCCAGCAGACACTTCCCATGTGGGGGAGGGGAGAAGGAGAGGCATTTCTCCCTGAGCCGTTTTCCAATGACTCCCAGTCTTCTCTGTCCTGGATGCAGTCCATTTAGGATACTCTTCTAGAATCAGAGCCCAGAACAGAGTAGAGCCCTCCAGATGTGGCTTGACCAGTGTGGGCCCACCTTCCTCCTAAGATGCAGCCAAAGAGTCCATTAGCTTTTTGTTGACCCCCATGCCACTCTCTTGGCTCACTGAGCTTTTGATCCACTTAAAATCTCCATATCGTTTTTAGCCAGCACAAGGCATGGTTAGCCACCGTTCTTAATTCCCAAGTCCAAGCAGCCACTGACCCCATGTGGCCATTCTGGTTTGGAAATAGTCTCCTGGCCCCAGTCTTTTGGGATTCTAGTCATCTTCTATCTTGGAACAAAGATGAATGTAGGAAGGGCACAGAGTCAAAGGAAGACCTGGATTTAAAACCTCAGTGAAGTGGGCCTTCATTCTGTTTCTTGTGAGCTGAGAAAATTGGGCTGGACAATCTCCTCGGGTGCCTCCTCACTCTAAGGCTCTGACCCTCTGACTAGGTGGCAGTACAGCAGAGTGGAATAAGTCACAAGCCAAGGTCTAGTCTGCATGGCCCTTTATCTTCCAAGCAAAGCTTGTTCCTGGTGGGGGAGGCTTTGTTCTGGCTTCTGCCCTCCCAGGGCCACCTGCCCTCACCTCCATCCAGGGGCCATGCCTGTGCTGATTTCACGGGAATGGCTTTAAGTCTTCCGATGCCTCCTTTACCTGGACTGGGGGAACCTTGAAGGGCTAGAGATCCTTCCTTGGTGTGGCTGTAGCTCCAGTGCCTTCTGGTCATGTCGATGTGAGAGGGCCAGGTACCTGAGGAAGCAGCTCATGAGATAGAGCATTGTACCCCAGACAGCAGCGTGAGCCAAGCCTCATTGGCAAAAACCAGAAGTAACAAAAAATCAGTGGATGTGTGTTCATGTGCATGGGTGAGCGCGTGCGCGCGCACACACACACACACACAGACACATACCCTACACCATTGCCAGTGAGTTGCCAGGTTCTGTCATCTCACTCTCCTCAACATCTATAACATCAATCAACCAATTAATAAGGATTTATTAAGCGTCTGCTGTATGCCAAGCACTGTCCCTGCCCTCCAGGGCACAGTCTAATGGGGAAGACAACAAGCAAAGGGATGTGTGCAGATAAGCAGTGTATGAGATAAACAGCAGACGCCTTGCTGAAGGGAGGGACTAGAACTAGCAGAGGTTGGACCAGGCTTATGGGAGAAGGTGGGATTTCAGTTGGCACTTGAAGGAACCCTGAGAAGTCAGGAGGCAGAGATGAAGAGGGAGAGCAGTCCTGGCATGGGGGACAGCCAGTGCAAATGCTTGGAGTCTGGAGATGGAGGGTGTTGTTGGTGGAACAGATGGGAAACCAGTGTTACCTCTATCACTCCCCCCCACCATTCAGACTCTTAGGCGTGCTTTGACCTACACTGTCCGTCTCCCTGCTTTTCCAGCTCGTCCTCCATGCAATTATCAAAACTATTTTAAAGTACAGCTCTGAACACATCACTCAGGAATCTTCTGTGGCTCCCGATTATCACCTGCAAAATAAATTGCAGACTCTACTGCTCGGCATTTAAAGCCCCTCACAGTCTGCCTCCCTCTCCAAGCCTGGCTTTCTGAGCTTACTTCACATGCCAACCACTCGGACTACTTGTGGGTCCCTGAACCCAGAGGTCCATCTGTCTTCCACCTGCGTGACTGAATTGCATTCCTTCCTTACGTCCATCTCCGAGAAGCCTGAGCTTCCTACGAGGTTCAGCTCACTCAGCACTTCTTCAGGAAGCCCCTTCCAACCCCACCCCTTGTTATTGTTACCATCTTCCCAAATTGTGTTGTATTTATTCATCTGGCCAACTAGATAAGTTCATGTAATGTCTGTATCTGCATTATTGTGTCCAGTTAGAGTTGTACAGTGTAAGTTCCCTGAGGGCAAAAACTATTGATGATTTTATCTGTGGATCCCCAGCACTTAGCCCAGCATGTGGTTCTTTTGTAGGCCTTAGATTTCATCAGCATGAGGTACCCTCGTTGTTGACTCTCCTTCCACTGATACAGATTAGCATCTTCTCTTCACATTGTGGTTGCCTGGGCCCTGAGCAGTTAAGCCATTCTCCCAAGATTACACCAGTTGGTCAGGGGCAGGACCTGAGTTCTTGGCTCTTGCCTTGTGCATAGTTCATGCTTATTAAAGGCTTCTTCAGTCTCATTTTATAGGAAGTGCTTCCAAAATGACCCCATCACACTGGCCCCCTTTTGTCTCTAAGGTCAAAAATAAAACCCTCCATTTGACATTGGAAACCCTTCATAATCTGACATCCCCCCTCCACCTTCGTGGTCTTTGTCCCCCAGCACTCTGTGGTCCAGTGACACCGGCCACTTTGATGCCCTTCCATGCCTCACCTTTGGGCATTTCCATTGGCTGGTATTCTCTGCCTCCTGACTTCCCTCCAGACTCAGCTAAAATCCTCCGTTCTCCAGGAAGCAAACCTGAGGTACCTTAATCCTACTGCCCTCCCTCGGAAGGTTCTTTCCAGCTTATCCTGCCGATAGCTCATCTGTACAACTGTTCCCTCCTCCATTCCACTTGGATGAGCTTTCTTTGAGAACAAGGACTTTTTTTGCCTTTCTTTGTATCCCTGGGATTAGCACAGGGCCTGGCATGCAGTAGGTACTCATTAAGTGTTTTTTGACTCGCTGACATTGGCAGTGTCAGTCCCAATGTCAATGAGTGCCCCTTCCCCTCATGAAGAAGCCTATATTGTCACTCCAAAAGACTCAGGATAGAAAACACTGTCCACATCCAGGAAAGAACTGTGGAGTCTGAATGCAGAGCGAAGTAGACTCTTCTCTCTCTTTTTATTTTTTTGTTTCTTTCTCTGATTTCTCCCATTGGTTCTAATTCTTCTTTACAATATGACTAATGTGAAAACAGGTTCAATATGAATGTATTAAAGAACCTATATCAAATTGCATGCCGTCTTGGGGTAGGGGGAGCGAAGGGAAGGGGAGAAAATTTGGAACTCAAAATTCTAGTAACCTAATTGTGCAGCTTGTAACGTATATATGTATGTTTGCATGCATATGTATATATATATACACATATCACAAGCTGCATATATTTATTTCTATATACATTTTTATATAATATCTATTTTTCTACAGACACACATCCCTGTCTTCATCAAGTGTCCCTAGCATAGCAAAGGGGAACTGGAAAAAAAAATTTTAACCCCCAAACCAAGATGGTGAAGTCCCCACTGGGACAGATCTGTGGTTTAAACTCTTTGGATACACCCTGCCACCAGGGCAGTTCACAACCCAACCTGTACCTTCTCAGCCAGGCCTTTCTGTAAACTTCCCCTTTGAGGATCCACCCGCTAAGAGTCCTGGGTATTTTCCTGATGCCTTTGTAGTTGGGAGATGCCAGTGCAATACCTTGCTGTCACTTCCTGAGCAGCCCACTTCCTTTTCCAGGTATTTATGACCTTCAGGATATCTTTGATGATAGCAGCTCCCATATTCTAGAGCAGGGGTCAGCAAATCATTAATGTCTTCAAATGTATAAAATCATTCTTAGGTCTGGAGCTAACCAATGGTGGCCAGACTTGGCCCTTGGATGTCCTTTGCAGAGCCTCTGCTCTAAACTGAGGGCCATTGCAAAGAGCCTGCCCATCCATATGGGGCACAGCAAACACTGTCATTTGGTCCTTGGGTGTTTTCTTGGTCCACTGGTGCTAACAATCTGCAGTGACTTTGGGGGCATGTGTGAAATTATCTGACATTAAAAAGGGGTCCTCATCCTCAGGAAAGTTGGGAACTACCTTTCTTGCATGCACATCATCACTGGCCATAGGCTACAGCATACTTTAGTCCACACTGTGGATCTCTCAGAAAGAATGTGACACAGAGATAGGTATATCCCTGTCTTGAGCTCCTTTACTTAGCTCAACATGAACTGTCCAGATGTGTGTTGGGCCCCCACTGAGGAAAGAAAGCCTCAACTAAAGAACCAGTCCCCAAACACCAGGCTGAGCACAAGTCATTCCCCATAAATGCCATTGGTGAACTGGCTAATTGTTGATGAGCGTTGAGCAGTTAGCAGCCAGGCAGAGGTGAAATACAGCCCAGGACTCCTTAAAGGCTCAGGCTCCTCCGGGCTCAGGACTAGAGCTTGTAGGAAACTAGAAAACGCAGCTGAGCTAAGCTCTGTCTCTCGCCCACTAGGTCACCCCCCTATCTGTTGGCTTCAGCTTCCTCACTTGGAAAATAAAGGGAATGGGCTAGAATCACGCTGGGAGCCTGTGACCTCCAGGCCATGTGTGGATTTGTTCTGTGAAGTTTGGATTCAGTCACAGGGCTGCACTTGAGGACCCAGAGGGCCACACATAGCCTCGACACCAGATTCCCCACCACCAGAAATCATCTCTGAGGCACTTCCCAGCTCTGTTATTCTGTTCTCTAGAACAGCTGTCCCCCAAATTTGTTGATCACACACCCATAGGAAAAAAATGTTGACTATATATCCCCAACATATACATTTATTTGTGTGTATAATATTTATGTACATTACAAAACCTACACAAAATAAAAATTTTAAGAGGATGAGCTAAAGCTGCAATAGTGTTTGATCTTAGAGGTAATAGGGAGCCATTGCAGTTTATCAAGTAGGAGGGTAGCTATATGGAAGATGTGAGGGAGAGAGTTGGTACAGGGAGACCATTCAGGAGACTGTTGTAATAGCCCAGGTGAGAGAGGATGAGGGCCATCAGGGCAGCGACTCCAAGTGGAAAGAAGTGATAGACAATATTGGGCCCCTTCTTGGATTTGTAGGTTAAGAGGGAGCATCTTAGGAGCCTTGATGAGCACAAGGAAGGTTGTGCCCTTGAAAACAGTAGGGAATTTCAGAAGGGGTATGAGGGGAAAGAAAAAGTGTCACCCTGCAATGCCCAATTCTGCCCTACCTCATAAAGGATGGCATGCTGCCCATATTTACCTACTGCTACCCTGGGCACAGAGCCTCCCACAGGGGCTTCCCAGCTTCCTCTACCTCCCCTTCAGTTGCCTCACCTGTCAAGATGAAGGGGTTCTACTAGGTGGCTTCTGAGGTTCCAGCAGGTCCGTGCTGGTCATGATGCTTTGTATTCTAAGGCACCTTTTGGTTCTCAATTTCTCTGAGTTGATTTTTCACCAT
Organism: Pseudocheirus occidentalis; assembly: GCA_028646575.1. Lineage (NCBI taxonomy): Eukaryota > Metazoa > Chordata > Mammalia > Diprotodontia > Pseudocheiridae > Pseudocheirus > Pseudocheirus occidentalis. The sequence continues at coordinate 324,912,469 of CM053594.1, forward strand.
CTCCTTCACCATAGACCTGGTACTACAATTCTGCTGCAGCCTTCAGAGGCCACTGGGCCTTTTTATTATTATTTTCTGACCTGACCATATATCCCAAAGCATAGATGACAAAATTATTTCGAACAAAAGAACATGAGAAGTGAACATTTATCTTCTTGGGCACCTATCTGAGTACCAGTTATCAACACCACACATTTAAATACCATCCATCCTGTCTCTCAGCTTCGGTCCTTTTCACCTACCAGTCTGCAGCCATCACTGGATTATGTGGAGGCAGGAAATAAAAGCAGAAAGACCCATGTTCTCATTCCATTCTGCAAGTCCGTGGCTGATTTTAGGAAAACACACTTCCTCTTTCTTTCCTGCCTGCACATTACTTTGACCTGGGGGATCATCAGAGGGGATTATGTTAGCTTGTCCCATTAGCTCATTCTGAGGATAAATAGAATCACAGGGTCATAGATTTAGAATTGGAAAGTGCCTCATCTAGACCAAACCTCCATTACCCATTTCAGAGTGGAGGATGCTGACCTGTCAGAGAGGGAATAACTTGCCTGGGGTCACACAAGGAAGGAAGTAGTAGAGCTGAGATTCAACCATAGGTCCTGATCCTAAAATCTAGTGCCCATGGAACAGACACATTATCCTCAGATGTTCAGTAATGACGTAATAAGTAGCAGAGCCCATATTCTAACACAGATCCAATGCATCAAACTGTCCCCCTAGCAGATGAGCCCCAGCTGTGAAAAAGTTCTCCCCTTTAATTCCTAGAAATGTAACCTACTCGAAGTAGGCAAGAATGAGGATGGTTTCTATGTGGAACTTAGTGGGAGGAAAGCAGTGTGCCCGTACTGAAGGGAAAATGTCACACAGAACTTGTATCATAGCATGTATATGTATAAACTGTTAATAAGCTTGTTAATGAGCCGTTACAGTATCATAACTACTAGAAGGCTCCTCTTGCACAGAGCTACCACAAACCCAACCTTTGGACCCTTGGTCTCCCACATTACTGTTGGACCATCTGGGATGACCGGTGTGGGCTCTCCTCACTCTGGCTGTATCCTTGTGGCCATTTAACATTCAGAACAACTTGGTGGGTGATTCTGTTTGTGAACACTGTCCACCTGAGAGCTGTTTGCCCATCGTCTTCAACACCTCAGCACCCCCAGGGCCAAGCAGTTGATGGATTATTACTGTTGTTATCAAGCATAGAATTGTCACACCCGGATGGCTGGGTGAGAGGAGGCAAAGATCAGTTGGCACAGATGTGACTCCGAACACCCTCCATTTACATGTTGCATGAGGAGTTTGACTTGGAAGAATGTTTGCCAGCCCTTTGGAAATCCCCCACTGCTCCTAGAAACTTTGTAGAACACAGATGCACATGTAGACAGTGCGTAGTGTTCAGCAACCCCCAGATATTTATAAGAACACTCGGTATAAACTCTGCTGACAGAAGATGCCCACTTTAGGCATGAGCGCCCCTTTTATTGTGCCCCCCTTTTATTGTGCCCCCAGCACCCAGTATTGGGCGCACACCTGACAGGTGCACAGTAAATGTAGATGGATAGTGATTGTATTTTTCAGGATTGAATTGCTCATATATGTTCATTTTCATGGAACAAACCTTCAGGCAGATCATTCAGTGTTTTCAAACCAACGTCCAGTATTAACCCTTTGTTCGACATTACCCATTATATTGATCATGACCATTTTTATGGCCCTTCCAGGTTAATAAAACCCAACCTTCACAACCATTCTCTAAATCAGGGGGGTTTCATAAATCCACACCAGACAAGGGAAGTGTCAACGAGCATGGGACACAACCACATACCTTTTGGCCCCAGTTCCTCCATTGTCTTGGACTTCTCTCAACTACAGCCTAATTGGGAAAGGAAGATTATCCTGCACAGAACATTAAAGTCATATATTACATCTCAAGCATCATTGTGGCATGGAAAGAGGGCTGGATTTGGAGTTATGGTGCCTGGGTTCAAATCCTGGCTTTGCTGTTGGCCACCTGGGTGACCTTGTTCAACTTAGGTAACATCTCTGGGCTTAAATTTCCTCATCATTCAAATTAAAGAGTTGAACTAAATAATCTCCACAGTCATAGATTTGGATCTGAGAGGGATGGCAGAGATCATCTACCTTAGTGATGTCAGATTCCACCAGCCCAAACATAAAAATCCCCATGGGCAGCACCGTGACTTAGAACGCCACATTTCAGCGTTATCTGTGTTGTGTTCTGTTCTTACTTATTTTGTTAGCTATTTCACAATTACATTTTAATCTGGTTCAGGCCTGTAGGCCATGACCCTTCTGATCTAGTCCATCCTGTGGATGAGCAGGAATCTTCTCTGAGTTGTCCCTGACAAGGAGAAGTTCTTCCTCTGTTGGGCTAGCTGCCCCCCTCCTGCCTCCCCATTCTTTGCATGTTTCTTTACCCGCCAGGTAGGCTACAGGCAGGGACATTAGCCTCCTGGCTGTTCTTGCTCACTGAGGATCCATCTCCAGATTCCAAATGCTTTCCTTCACCATCCTCCCCCATACCTGGAATGGCTCCGTTCTCCTCCCTGCCCCCAGGCTTCCCTAAGTTTCTCAGCCCAAGTCCTACCTTCTCTAGGAAGCCTTTCCCAGTTTTCCCTAATCTCGGCAACTTCTCTCTGAAACCATCTCCAGTGTGTACATGTACAAGCCATCTCCCCTTTAGACTGTGAACTCCTTATGGTCAGTGACTGTTTGTCGTTGATCTTGGTTTTTAATATGTTCTTGCAGCCCCAGTGCTCCTCACAGTGCCTGGTATGCAGTAGGCGCTTAATAAATGCTTGTCTTCTTGACTTGACTCTACCTGAATTCCTCTCTTATGGAGAAACTCAGTGACTCTGAAGGCAGCCCATCACCTTGGCACAGCTGTCATTGTGAGCAAGACTTTCCATGAGCCGTCCTAAAATCTGTCTCTTATGGCACATAACAGTTTCTATTTATTTATATTTTACATTCATGTATGATATATATACACACACATACATACACATGTGTGTGTGTATTTATTTATTGGATCTTTGTTGGTTAACTGAAAAAAAAAAAGGGAAAACATTTCCTTGAACTGCCCCAGTACTGGCTGGCATTGCTTGGAGAATGACCCAGACACAGGCTTTTGCTGATAGAAGTTTGTTTGGAAAAGGTCTAAGTGTGTGTGTCAGGGAAGGAGGAGCCTCAATACAAGTCAACAGGACAGTCATGAGACCTTGGCTCAACTCCATTATTTCTGGGAACGAGGAGGTGCCTAGTCCTGCTGCTCTCTGCAACCCCCAGATGTTGATAAGAACACTCAGTATAAACTCTACTGACAGAAGATGCCCCCTTTAGGCATGAGTAGCCCTTTTGTTGTGCTCCCAGCACCCAGCACTGGGCCTACATTTACTGTGTACCAGGTGGCCAACAGCAAAGCCAGGATTTGAACCCAAGCACAGTAACTCCAAATCCTGCTCTTTGGTCACAACTCAACTGGAGTGTGGCCTTTGATTTGGAGCATGTTATCTAGCATGGTAAAGGACCTCCATGTATGTCACATGAGGGTCAGTTGAAGGAACTGGGGATATTTAAGTCAGGGATGAGATTCCTTAGGGTAGGGCATGGTCTTTGTTATGTATCAGAGGTGCTCTGATCTGGATGAGGGTCTGGATTGGTTCTGCTTTGATCCAAAGGGTAGAATCAGGAACAATGATTGGTAGTAGTGAGAAGGCTGGTATAGGCTGGGTATCAGGAAGTCCCTCATAACCATCAGAGCTACCTTGGGGAGAGAACGGCACATGGAGGCTGCCAAGAAACCATGTAAAAGATGAAGACGCAATCCTCATTTAAGCTTCCTCTAGAGGCAGTGGGCTCCCCTTCCTTAGAGTTCTTCAAAGCTGGAGGGCCCCCCATTGGGCAGGCCCAAGGTGGGGGAAGAGGGTGCAGAAACGGGTGGGGGAGTAATTACCTTTTCCAGTCTGAATTGACTAGATGGTCAGTGAGATCCCTTTTATTTTGGGATATTATACAATGCTTTGCCCTCAACCACATGAGCTAGCTTTCTCTCGATTTGTTTTTTTTTTCCCGTTTTTTTCTCCTTTTGACCACCTGGATCCTGGGGATTTCACATGAACCAGGGACCCAGTTGAGACCATTAAATGACCCTTTCATCTCCTGACCAAAGCCAGGACTTGAACCCTTTGCCCTGAGCTCCCAGACAAGTTCTCAGACTCCCCCAGTCTGAAAAGAAGGTCAGTGGCAAAGTGATGATTTCCACGTGTGAAATTGAGAGTACAGGCCTGGCAGTGATGCAGCAGTGATGGATAGCCCCTTCGGAAACTTTCCAATTGGCATTCTCACTTCTGATTTACATACTGGGGCTGGAAATACCAAGGGGAGACCAGGATGAGAGTGAAAGGGGGAGGCGGAGGCTAGAAAATGGGCAGCAAGAGGGGGAAGACACCTTATCGGAAAAATCAAACCGAGATTCTGAGTCGGGCTCTGAAATTCCAGTGAGAGTGCGGACATCCTCCTCTTGGTGTTTAAAGGAGAGGGTGGGAGCAAGACCCTCAGCACTGTCTCTAGGCACAATTTGGGAAAAGAGGGCAGACAGACCAAAGTTCTCAGGCCAAATACTAATCCCCCCTCCGTCCACGGTTGGTTTTTCTTGACCACAGGCCATGTAAGGCTCTGACTCCAGCCCTCTGAGGCCTGAGTGTCAAATAGAAGACAATTTCAGCAAGGTTTTTTTCCCTTCTTTTTTTAACCCACATGCTTCCTTTTTTCCCCCACCTCCCCCCTTTTTTTGTCTTTTGTGGTGGGGCAGATTTCTTGCTGAGCCTCTTGGTACTCAGCAGCAGCAACGAAAAGGATTAGCGCTAGCTGAGCATGCAGGCTTTGGAGAACAGAGCCGAGTTTGGTTTCAACATCTAATTCAATTTGTTCTGCCGAGATTGAAATATGAAATGGTTGCCAGCCTAATGTTCAGAGGCACCGGGGAAGGGGAAGGGAGCGGAGAAGGGGAGGGCTGGAGAGCCAGAGTGAGATCGCCTGCTGAAATTCAAATTTTAATGAAAATGACTTTAACCCTTTGGTGCTCATCTTAATAAAAAAAAAATGGCCCCATGCTCTTCCATCCTGGAAGCCTTGTCTTTTGTCCCCACCCCCATCCCCTAATGAAGGGCTCTCCTTTTTTCCCCCTTAATGATCCTTTTCTTGTTCAGCAGCTTGCTACAGGACAATTTTTCAGATAATTTAACTCAAAAGAAATCTAATGTGTTTTTTTGTTTTGTTTTTAAATATCAAATGCAATTAATCCCAAGTGGGTACATGTGTTATAGCTAATTGCTAGAGATGGGAAGGAAAGCCCTTTGCCAGTGGCCCAGGAGCCAAGGCTAAAGAGCATGACCAATGCCACAGCAGGTTGGACCACCTGAAGATGCTGTGGTCAGTATTAACCAAAAAGCAGAGGACAGACACAGGGCCATGAGCACCACTGCTTCCAAAAATTCAGTCTAGCTATAACACTTAGGGAAGAGGCTTCTTCTGGAAGGGATTTGGAGTAAAGGGCCCTGAGTTCTAGTCCTGGTGCTGTATAACTCTGAGCAGATCACTGAAATGCCCAATTTCCTCCTCTCTAAAATGAGAGCATTGGACTAGAGAGATGCTCTGTGAGGTTCCTTCCTGATCTGAATTCACGAACCTATGACTTTTAAGCCTGCCTTGCTTCGGAGGTGTCAAGGACATAGCATCAAAGAATGTTAGAATGAAAATGCAGAAATCATCTGGTCCACATTCCCTTCATTTTATATAGAGAGCCCAGAGAGGAAAGATATCTTGTCAAAGGGAAGAGAGCAAGTTGTCCCAGAACCCCCATGGGGTCCACTATCCTGCCCATCCTGGCTTCTAGAGGAGCTCTCCCATTGAAGCTGGACATTCAGCCAGTAAACATGTATTAAGTGCCCAGGATGAGACAGGCAGGAGTGAGTGAGTGTGGCTGACCCAAGCACATCTTCCAAATGGAGAGTCCTGGAAGAACTTAACCAATTGAAGGAGAGGGACCCTGGCAGGGTATCTTCCAAGGCAAGAAGGCTGCTGCAGAGTGGAGAAAGAGGGGTGAAGGGGTTAGCAATGCTGACCTGAGCCTTTCCTGAAAATGGAGGTTCCAGGATGTGCTTAGCGATCATGAGAAGGATGGCACTCCATCTCCTGCCGATGGGACCCTAGGGAAGTCATTGTACCCTATCTATAGAATCTAGGAATTTAACCAGGCAGCCTGGGAAGTGCTCTATCAACTCCATACCTACGAATACTATGTTCTGCTCTACAAGAGGTTTCCCAGAGTAAGTACCTCAAAGATTCAAGTAGAGCTCAAAAAGAGGGGTCCCAGAGCCTACACCTCATCATTTCCCCCCTCAAACAAATGGGACCCAAATTCCTTTGGGGTAAAGGGTGACGGTCTCAGCTTCTGAAAGTGCTTCCTGCTGGCAAGGGGCATAGAGCTGTCCCTGCCTCTCTGGGTCC
>CM053594.1:324919111-324955704 GCA_028646575.1 Pseudocheirus occidentalis
GATGACTATGGCAAGGCCAAAAGGCTGTCAGATATCCTTTTCCTTTCCATATTTGTAGCTCCAGCCTCGAGCATGGCCCCTGACACATGGTAGGCACTTAATAAAATTCTTGTCAAAGGAAGGATTCCTAACAGGATCTATTAGATCATTTGGGGGAAAGGAGAGAATCACTGGCACCAGAAGAAAGAAGGTTTCTGCTCCATCTTTTCTTATTGTTAATAGAATCAGGGAATATTCCCTTTATATGTCCTGGGCTCCTCCGCCACATCTCTCTCCCCCTCCTACCAGTGGACTAGGGCCAAACATCGAGAGTGGGGAACCACCCTGGGGTAGGAGAGGAGCTTGGGGGCCATCTGGAGCCATGGAACTTTAGAATCAAGAGGGAAGGGAGCCCATCCCTCCCTCAGTTTACCAATGAAGAAATGTGGGGTGGGAGATGTGTTAGTGCCTTTGTTGGAGGTCCTAAAGCAGGTCATTGGCAGAAGCAGGAGGAGACCCCAGGTCTTCTGTCCAGGGAAGGCAGCAAATACATCACTAGCCCTTGCTTTGTGCCAGGCACTGTGCTAAGCCCTGGGCATACAAATAGAAGTAAAGAGAAAAACATTGGTACCCTAAAGGAGCTAACTTTCTAATTTTGTTCTTATTCGTTCACGTCTGATTCTTTGTGACTCCACAGGCTATACTGTCAGGGTTTGCTTGACAGAGATATTGGAGGAGTCTGCCATTTCCTTCTCCAGCTTTTTGTTACAGATGAGGAAACTGAGGTAAACAAAGGTTAACTGACTTGCCCAGGGTCACACAGCTGGGATGTGACTGAGGCTAGATTTGAACTCTAGACTTCCTGACTCCAAGCCCAGTGCTCTATCCACTGACTCATCCAGATGCCTCCCAACATTCTAGCAGGGGAAGACATCACACGAAGGTGGAAGGGATGGAGCTGGGGGAGGAGATACTTTCACAGGGGCATGACATCGAAGTCACTTCGCTTTAACTGCCATTTGCTAATCACTGAGGATACAAAGAAAGGTTGAAAGAAAAAACCCACCCCTAGTTCCTGTCCTCAAAGAGCTCACAGTTCCCTAAACCTGTAGGTACAAACATGCTATAGCATGAACCATTTGGAAATGACCCATGGTGGAAGGTGCTAGAAAGAAGAGGGTCTGGAGTCCTGGGCTGCAGAATGTGAGGAGTGTCGGGCCTGGGCTCGGTCAGGTTTTGAAGGGCTTCAAATGTGAACCAAGCAGAGGCTTTCCTCTTTGATCCTGATGGTGACAGGGAACCCCCAGGGCTCATGGAGTCAGGGAGATGACACAACAGGACCTGCCCTTTAGGAAGCTGCCCTGACACTGATTGGAGGCTGTACTGGAGTGGGGAGGGATTTGGGGCAGTCAGGAGCTCCCCAGCAGCCGGTGCAGCAGTGCACACTTGGTGCCATGGGGCCTGTGCCCAGGCGACCCAGAGTGCACAGGCTCAGGGGCACATCCGGGAGGAGGCCAGAGATTTCAGGGGATCCATGAAGTAGGATGAGGGGGGGGTGGTAAAAATGTTACTTCTTTTTTTGATATAATTGCTTTTCTTTGTAATCCTATTTTATTTTATGCATATAAAAACATGGTTCTAAGAGGGAGTCCATAGACTACCCCTAACCTCTAAAGAGGTCCATCACGCATAAGAAAAGTTGAGGTCTCTTGCTCTGCTGGAATAGGACTAGATTCTAGTCTTTTGTATGGGGGGAGAGAGAAGGAGGAGAGGGAGAGGAAGAGGGAGGCGGGGGGGGGGGGAGAGAGAGAAAGAGAGAGAGACAGAGAGAGACAGAGAGAGGAAAGGTAAGTGGACTCAGAGGGAGAAGAGGAGGGAAGGAAGAAGAAAAGAAAGAATCCTACCTTCAAGAAATTTATGTTCAAATGGGAATGAATTGTGGTCATCTTTTTCTTATCTCTTGGTCTTTTTATCTTCTGAGATGAGAGTCCTAAATGATTGCCCCCAAAACTGCCCTATGGGTAAAAGACTAACCCCCTGAATCTGAGGGGCAGGCAGTAGCTTAAGATTCAGGGCTTTGGTCCCAATCTCTAAGCAGGTGACTTTTGCTGGGTAAACAACCATTGGATGTTCTTTGACCAGTGAAGTTTACAATCTTTTAAAAAGCACGAGGCTTAATTTACTGATTGAGCTGCTGTTCTCCAGTTCCCACATTCTTGGGAACATTCGATGACAACATATTGACAGTAAAGTTGGATGAACAGTCTTTACATCTACTCTGTGGATGCTGACTTAGAACGTACAGCTATGTTATTCTGTACATAATCCATACAAGAGCCTGAGAGCTCTTGACCCATGTTGCCATTTGCACATCAGCAAGTGACACCCTGAAGATAAGAACAGATAAACTGAGGCAATGACCTGGGAGCCTCGGTGAAGGCCGACCCCCATTTCTCATGTATACTACCTTTTGACTTGCTCTTCTTACAATCCAGTGCCTTTTTTTAACGTTCCCTTTGGGTACATTTTCCTACAAGAAGCCTTTCTCAACATTCCCCGTCATGCTCTCTCTCTCTCTCTCTGCATATTACCTTGTACTCGTCTGTGTATGTGTCTAGTAGAATACAAGTTTCTTAAGGGATCAGACTGTTTTGTCTCTTATTATCCCAATCACCTAGCACAGAACCTGGCTTTCTTCATAAATGCTGGTTGGGCTGAATTACATTCACCCACATAACCCTTCAGGGCTGGCTTTGGCTATTCCCAAATGCCAGATGGATAGGACTGAATCCTTGTACTCACATATAACCAGAGGGTGAGGGTGGCTGTGCCCTGGTCCTGCTGTCCCAAGAGCTGCTGCTACATAAGATCAGATTTAGAACTGGAAGGGGCCTTAGAAATCATCCAGTCATTCTAGCCCTGCCCCGCCTCCATTTTACAGATGAAGAAATTGAGTCTGCATGTTTAAGCAGTCAGCCCAGGGCTCACAAAGCTAGCAAATACTTGAGGTGGGTTTTGAACACAGTTCTTCCTAACTCCAGATCCAGCCACTCTGTCCACCATGCCATGCTGTATCTCAGCAGCCACCACCACCATCACTGCACACTAACCGTAGCTAACGCCCCCAGGTCCATCGCAGTGATGACCGGAACACAGCCCTCTCTCCTACATTGCACCTGCAAGGTGTCACAGTGAGCAGCCCCCTGTCCCTTGCTGTCAAGAAATACAGTCCCTTAAGCAACTCCCATTATTTATATCAGGGCCAACCCTTCCATTTTGCAATGGTCATATTGACCATTCTTTTCCTTCCCTACCACCTGTCTTCTCTGGAGAAAACAGTTTTTATGATAAACATAAACAGCATTTATGAAAAGCCTGTGATGTGATGTGCTGCTTCCTGGGTATGAGTAGTGAGAATGCCTGGGCTTGTTATTTCATGGTTATAAGGAGCTATCTGTTGAGGAAATTCCCTCAACCAATGCATGTCAACATCTTCTCTGAACTTAAAGTCTCAGGGAGTTGCCCAGAGTCTAAAGGGTTAAATGGTTGTTTCCCCCATTACTCAGCCAAAATGTGTCAGAGGTAGAACTTAATCCCAGCACTTCCCTCTGTCCCATACATCTCTCATATGGCCCTGTGGATACCAAAGGGAAAAAGAAAAAGAATTCTGTCCCACAGGGTGCTTATGTTTGATGACAGAGTCAACATGTGCATAAATGAGCATATAGAAAATAAATAGGTAGTTCTATGATATACAAAATATAAATATATAATACATATAAAATAATTAAAAATAAAATATATAAATAACAAGGAAGTTGGGAGGGGTGGGGGAAGATGGTACTAACAGCCTTCCTCTCCACACTTTCCTATGATGCGGGACACCATCTTACAGCTCCCTGCTTAGCCTAGTCTCATGTGTCCCTAAAAGCAGCTGCTTAGACACCTTCCACCTAGGTCCAGGATCCTGTAAAAGAGGATGTATTATAGTCTCCCTGCTCTGGTGAATAGGATCAATGAAGGGAATATGGTTTAATCAGACTCTGGAGCTCAGGAAATCTGTTTTCTAATTCCATTTCTTCTTTGGACTCATTTTGCCATATTGAGAGGAGTTGCTTAATTCAATGCCACAGATTATTTATTAAGCACCTACTGTGTACAGACCACCAAGTTAGGTTTGGAGAAGACAAAGACAAGACCCTCCCCTAAAGGAGCTTCCATTCTTCTGAAGATAAAACAACACTGAGAAGCGGTGAGGCATTATGGAAAAGCACTGGATTGGGATTTAGGAAGCTTGGGTTCAAATCTCACCTCTGTCACTTAACAGTCTGACATGGGACAAGGTCACAGTCTTACTGGGTCCCGGATTCCTCATCTATAAAAAGAGGAGGTTAAACTGTGTGACCGAGGGCCATCTCTTCCAGCTCTGAGCCTACGATCCGAATGTTGCCTGGGCCACTTACTGCCCACGTGCTGAATCACTCAGTAAACGGGAGAATGAATCCAGATTATCTAGGTCTCTTTGTGCCTTTGGACCTGAGACCATATTGTGTGCAGAGCAAGGGCCCCAAATTCAGGTCAAGAGTCCAGGCCAAGAGAAAATGACAGGCTCAGCCCCCACAGAAGCTTCATTAGGCCAATGCTGTGCCCTCCGTCTCCTTTGCAGGATCTCTCTGAATGCAGTCAGACCACCATGGAGTTCTAGGCTGCTGAAAGCATTGGTCATGTCACATCCTGCCCGGAGAGCCCTGGCAGATAACTTTGAACCTGTAGGGAAAAAAGAAAACACAGTCCCCTTCATTATTATTCCTGCTGAATTTTTTGCCCATGCTGAATACTCTAGGCCTAGAATTGGGGGTCCCACAGGAGCAAATCTTCCCCTAACCTTCTAAATTGGAGAACTGCTGCCTGCCGGGCTAATGAGGACTAGAGGCAGGTGTGGAGAGGGGGGCGGGGATCTTCCCAGGTAGTCCTGAATTTGTACTCGGAGGAAACAAGACATTGAAAGATTTCTTGCCAGGGGAGCCCCAGAAATCCCCTGCTATTAAAAATCAAATTCTAACTTGGAAAGTGAATTTAATCTTCCTGATTGCTGTTGTTCTCAGTCAGTCTTCAGGGAGCGTCAGGCATTGCCAAGGGACTCAGATGGCTTTCTCCAGGCACCCAGGTGGAAACCAGCTCTGGCAATCTAATTTCCTCTTACTTGGAGGGTTCAGTTCTCTTTGTCTCTTCTGTGATCCCTGGTCCATCCCAGTTCCAATTCATATTCAGGTGGACCAGAGAATGTTGGCCAACTGTGCAGGTTCCACAGTACTGCAGACTTTAAAAAGAGCACCAGAAATAATTATTATCACCACTATTATTGGGGTACAGAATGGCATAGTAGCTAAAGGGTCAGTTTTGGAAACAAAAGGACTTTGGTTTAAATCTTACCGCTGATTCATCTTGACTGGGTGACCCTGGGCAGGTTACTTACCCTCTCCAAGACTGAGCTGGAGAATTGTTGCCAATCTGTATTGATAGAGTTTCCTAACTAGTGTGAAAAAGTTGCCTGGGAACCAAGAGATTATATTGCATATCTCTTTCTGTGGGGGAGTTTTTGGTTTTTTTTTTAGCTTTCCATAGAACTCCATCACAAGACTGGCTGAAATGAGGATTATTGTTGATGTATCCAAAAACAATCACCATTCTGACCTGGTAAAAAGATTTCCCTCCCTCTGCCCCACAATGGAAAGGCATCAGCATGTGGCCAGAGTGAAATTTATTATTCTAGTTGCTATTTTTGACATTTATAGAATATCATGCTATTTGCCAAATACTTCACCCACATTCTTATATTTGCATATAGATGCATACATATATGTACACACAATAATATATTACATGGAATTAATATATTTTTGTATTATATCTGCACACATTAGACTCTTACCATAACCCTCTGAGGAAGGTACAATTTTTAGTATCCCATTTTATACATAAGGAAACAGGCTCAGAGGTTATTAGACTTGACCATGGTCAGACAGCTATTGTGTCAAAAGCTAGATGGGAACCTAGACCTTCCTTTTTTCAAGGCCCCACCTCTATGCACTATATTGGCTTCCAACAATAATAATAGTAATAATCACCATCATTATGGCCTGCACTGTGGCGCCTGCGTGGCTGACCAACATTTGGGTCTCCCTCTTTTATGTCCAGTGTTGAGGACATCCCCGAAGATGCTTATTTCAATATTGTGTGTATATGCATACATATATGTGTGTTTGTATATATACACACATGTATGTGTGTATACACATACACATGTGTGTGTGTGTATATATATATATATATATATATATATATATATATATTGTGCATTATTATATCAGTCTCTTGTAAGAATGGGGTGAGTCGTGTTTTTCCCTTAACAGAAATATCATCTTTCAGGCTGTCTTGGGGATATATTCCAGAATAGTGGGTAAGAATAAAGTAGAAAGACTCCCCCCCAAGACCTCAGGCCAAACCCCCATCCCTGAGGCTGCTAGTGTGATGGCTTCCCATCCACTCTGTGTACTACCTTCTTTGTATATAGTTACTAACCAGTTATAGGTCTACGTCTTTCAAATGTGAGCTGGTTGAGGGCAGAGACGCTATTTCTGGGCTTTAGCACAGTGCCTGGCACATAGGGAGCCCTTCATACACGCCTGCTGACTGACTGGCTGCCAATGTGAACCCAGGCTGGTGAGATTCCTTCTCCATTTCCTCCGTGTTTTCCGAGGTCCGTGCCAGCCCTCCGGCCTGTGATCCTCAGGGCCAGGGACCTGGAATAGCTTGTCAGGTGAAGCGGCTTCTGAATCTCCAGGTTTACTCACCGCCCCATTGTTCTCAGATAACCATCAGATTAGCCCCCAGCACTGCTCTCTGGTTCCAGCCGCATCCATTTGCTGTTGGGTTTGTTTTGCATCCTGTCTCTCCCCATCCCTGTCCCTCACATTTTCGGTCTAATGAGATTTCTCTGTACTCCAGTTCCTTTCTAATTTCCAAGCCCTCCCTGCCCTCTCTTGTCGAAGTGGGCACCCCACAGCAGCCCCAGACACTTCCGGCTATCTCGCCCTGTCAGATCCTCTCATCATCCCCCAGACAACCTTCTTCCTCATGGTGTTAGCATTCAGAGAGCGCTGCGGGGCTTAAGCTTCCCCCCACACCACCCCAGGATCTTCTCATCCCTCATCGGCCCCTGAGCATGAGGACTGAACTCCCAGTTTTCTACAAGCCTCCCCCTCCCACCCCAGCACCTCCATTTTCCCATCTCCCTGACAGTCGGTGCGGAATTGAACAATAGCGGCGAGCCAGCCACTTTCAAAAAGGTATCCCTGTCTGCGGAGATTGATACAGCGTGTCAAGGCTACGCGAGTCCTCCTGTTTTCTCTTGAGTCTTCTGCATTCTGGAGACGGAGAAAATCACAAGGCAGCCGGCTGAGATTTCAGATTTATCCACTCATGAATAACAATCAAGCTAGGTAATTCGCAGTAAATGGGGATCCAGATTGGCTAATAAGGAAGGCTTTCACCCCATACTGGGACTAGGGAGAGACGAACAGCCAGCATCAGCAGGGGCAGGTGTGGGGAGGATGTGACTAGAATACCTGTAACTTGGTGGAGCAGGCCCAGCAAGGTGCCTGCCCCAGTCCCCCAGCTCGGACTGGGGAGGGAGCGAGGCAGCGCCCTGCGCCTGGGCTGCTGTGACTGGCTCGAGCGCTAGCCGGGCGGGCAGCCGAGTGATTTATGACTCTTGTTTGCTGCAGTTTTCCGTCAGAGCTCGGGGGCCCATGGGAGGAAGCACCTGGCCAGAGCCAGTGAAGGTTGACTTGTTGGGGAGGGGTGGCGTCACTGTGCCCAGGCAACCCGGAGCATGATCCTCTGCCCTCTGGAAGCTTACGGCCTGTCTCAGGGACTGGGCCAAAAGGGGAGTGGGTCTTGGACCGATTCTCCTGGTGGAGATGCAAACATTTACAGATCTTGAGCTAGAAGCCTGGGGTGGTCTAGTCTAACCCCCGTGTTTTACAGATAAGGACACAGATTCAGAAAGGCTAAGTTAGCCAAGGTCACACAGGCCCCACATCTGGGATCTGAATGAACACCCTCTGACCCTTTCCATTGCTCTGCCCCTCCCCTTGGTACCACAGGATGACAGCAGGCAGAGAAACCAAGCCGAGCCTCCTAAAAGCGGCAGGGGGTTGGAGGAGAGGGAAGTTTGCATGTTGGAAGTTGATTCCCTAGAGGAGAATCATTGAGAGTGGCAGAGATGCGTTTTGGCTTGATATAAGGGAGAGGAAATCGAGTCTGGAGCCGAGCTGACTGAAAGAATGGGCTGCCTTGGGAGGTAGAGGAAACCCCCACACACACCCTTATTGGAGGTCTTCAGCCCAAAGCTGGATGACCACCTATGAGCATGTATATGGAGGGGATGCTTGGTCAGGTTTCCATGGAACTAGATGGTGTCAGGGAGGATTATGTAGCCCACCCCCCACCCTTCATTTTAGAAATGAGGAAAGAGGCCCAGAATCTATGACAGAGTCCCCAATCTCCCTTCTAGAACTGGAAGGAACTTCCGACTCTCTAGTCCAACCAGACTAGGAAGCTGAAGCGCTCAAACAGCTTGAAGCCCAAGGTCACAGGCTGAGTAAGGGACAGAGTTAGGACTTGAACCCAGGTCCTTGGCCTCCAAATCCAGGGCTGTAATCCATGCTTACAGTATCAGAAACAACTTTGGGCATTGCAAGGGAGTAAGCAAGAATAAATCACTGATACCCAGGGAATCAAGGGGATTGCCTAGAATGTCAGACGAACTCTCAGAAGCTGCAGTTATACCTAATTCTTCAGGGGAGGACATTGAGGCACAGGGAGGGCACTTGGCCACAGAGCTAGTGGGCAGGAGGACCCGCACTGGGTGCCAGGAGTTGATTGATTCCACTCAAACACCTCAGAGGCTCAGGCTGAGAAAAGAGGCCAGACTTAGAAGCCTCAGGTGACTGAGCAATCAGCATTTATGAAGCTTCTACTGTGTGCTAAGTGCAAGGAATATAAAAGAGACAAGAGGCAGCCCCTGCCTCAAGGGGAATATGCTTGTAAGAGCCAGTGAGTTCACAGGTGAGTACATCCGTGAGTCACTGCAGGGACAGCTGGTGGGATGAGGAGAGAGTAAATAGGGTAGAAATTCCGCCTACACTCCTTTACCCCAACTTCCATTTCTGGGGTCCCTTTGCCTATAGTCTGCTGGGGTAGGGTATTCCCTTCTTCCGTCTGTCAAGCTGGAGAGCTATGTTTGTGTTTTTAACAGGTACTTAGGGGGGATTAGCAGAGAATAAATCATGCCTAATCCTTTACCTTGCTGGCATAATACTATTTTCTTTACTGCATTCCCTAATTGTTTTGGGACAGATGCCTTTAATAAGCAGCTTTTCCCTCCCCTGCCTCCCCTCCTCCAGCAGTCTGCTTGGACTGCATCTGGGACCGGACGTGGCACCCTCAGGAGCAATTCTGACTTGCCATCGGGTCCCCAAGGAAGAAAAGCTGTTGCCCCAGGTGACTGACCCTTCCTGTCTCTAAAGTCCTCACCTAGGCAAGCTCTGCCTCCTCTCGAACGCCTAAAGCTCTCTGTCTGAATTTCTCATTACTGTCCACTTCACATGGTCCTTATCAGTATGAAATAAGCATGTTCCCTTCCCCCACCCCACGGAGTGTAAGGTCTTGGAGGGCAGGACTTCGAGGGTGGAAAGACAGCCACTTGTGGGGCCAGAGGATCCAGGCTTCAGTCCCAGTCACAAGGTTTACTGACTTCTGCACCCTTGGGTACCTGACCCTTCAGCCAACATGGAGGCCCAAATCCTCTCTCAGGGTCTCAGTTTCCTCATCTGTAGAATGAGAACATGGGACTAGATGACTTCTGAGGACCCTTCTGACCCTAAGTCTTTGATCTCTCACTGTCATTTTTAAAATTTGTGTATCCCTAGCACCTGGCCCATAGTAGGTGCTTCATAGTCTGTGAATTGCACAGCATATAGTCAGTCCTTAGAGTTGATTGATTGATTGAATCGTGCCTTCCGGGTCCCTGGTGTCAGAGTCCAGTCAGGAAGGAGCTTGCTGGTTTTGTAGAAAAGAACCTTTCTTTAAAGGACACTTTTGCAGTGACTGTGGGTACAAGCCATCCATCTCCCAAGTCTTCAGGCAGCAGGGAGCTTCGGTAGCTCAAACATGGGACTTTGGGGACGCTGTATAACAGATGAGGAGATGTCTGTATAACAGACGTGTATGCACGAGGAGAACTCTCTGTTTGCATGGTGGGGTTTGGTCATCTAGACCGTGCAGGGAATTGAAAAGGCTACTGATTTGGAGTCTGGAAGACCCCCCTGCCACTTACTGCTTTCAGTGACTGGGCCCCCTCACTTCATGTCCCCAGCTTGAGTTTCCACTTCTTCATTTCACAAATTAACTCTTCAGTGATCTCAGGAGGGACGAGTGCTCACTGGGAAGACCCAGTTTTCATCCTGAGGGCCCTGTGTAGCTTCCTTTCTGACTCTGGGAGAAGCAGAGAAACTCTCTGTTTTGGCAAATCGTAGCCATTGGGAATGAGGAGATCAGTATCTCCATCAAGTGATGCCATTTCCAGTGTGGGCAGCCGAGTCCCTTCACCTACACCTCCACACCCATCTCAAGAGCTCTGTTCTCTGTCCTAAAGGATGTGGCCCTGCCTATTAGTACGATGCCTAGAATGCACACTCACAGATGTCCTCCAGACTGCTCCCCATTCTCTGAGTATCCTCCCTAGACCACTTGTGCTGGCTAATATAAGAAGCCCAAGGGCTGTTGGCAGTTTTTGTACACTGTGGGGGGTGACCAAGGTCCCCTGCCTGTCATTTGGTCCAAGCTGAGTGCATGTCCACCTGAAAGGTAGGATGTCTCCAGCACTGGCCCACCTCTGCCAAGCATTTTATGTGGTGAAGACTCATGGGATTTCTGCAAGCCAGCAAGCATTCAGTGACACAGATCTGCTGTGCCTACCCCAGTTGGAAAAGGACTTTTGCACCCCCACCCTCACTCCCTCACACCTAATAACCCCAGAATAAAATAACTCAGTTTTTTTCCCTCTGCCCAAGTTCCTAAGTGCATTTGGAAAGTGACCACTGTCAGCTAAGATTATAATGATGGAGGCTTCGTGGTGACAAGGCATCGAGCATGGAAGGAGGCGGGTGACTGGCGTTTCAGTTCCAGCTTCTCCACCTACCATCAGTGTGACACTGGGCAGAACAACTCCTCTTTCTTTGCATCAAAGTCCGTCTTTTCCTTCCCAGGGTACGCCCAACCCAAGGCACATATGTGTGCATATGTGACATGGGGAGGCCAATAGCGGACACTTTTGTGAGGATAGAAAGAGTTTTGTAAAACTTGAGACAAAGCAAGGAAGGCTGTCTCTAACCCACCCCTCTCCATGGAGGGGAATTGACTTGCCCCTGTTCCCATAGGTAATAAGTACCAGAGGCAGGATTTGAACCCAGGCCTCTGATTCCAAATAGACCACTCTTCCCATGGTACCTGCAGTCTGTGCTGATTCCCTTATTTTACAGAGGAGAAAATCAACTTTTACTGTAACTGTAAACTTAAATTATATACAAAAGGCCCAGGTGGGTAAAAGTGACTGGTCCAAAGTCACAGAATGAGTAATCAATCAGTAAGAGGCAGATTGAACCCAGGACCTCTGCACCAAGAAGCAGCATCCTTTCCCTCTGTCTGGGAGGTCCCTTTTGCTGGCAGGCCCAGAATCTGGCCCTCAAAGCTGAGCGAAGGAGGCTGGAGATATTCATGAGGGGCTTGGAGAATGGATAACCTCAACTTGTTGTTGTTGTTAATAATTTTTATTGTATTAGAAGCAGGGAGCTTAGTCTTTGTGACATATCCCCAGCAGCCTGGAAAGGATTCATTTGGTGCTGCCTGTGTTCACCTGCAGGTCGGAGGACTCATTATTACTCTTCCTCATCTAGTGCTGAAGAGAGTTTTACATGGGCACTCAAAAGGACTTGTCGGGCACTTCCCAAGAAACACCACCCACTTTCTCATTTTTCCCTTGAGTAAATCCCCCACTCAGTTAGACCTGGTGGAGAAGGTTTAGTGATGGCAGCACCAAGCTGGGATGAAGGGTAGAGAATCAGAATCATCTGTCGCTATGGTGGGGTCTCCTTCCTCCTCTATCCCCCAAAAAATTAACTAAGAAAGAGATTAGAAAGCTGGTTACCTGAAAAAATATGTTTGTGTGTGTACATATACATACATACTTGTGTGTGTGTGTGTGTGTGTGTGTGTACACACAGTTTTAGTGGCCCCCAGGCTCAATACAAGTTAACAGTGTAATATGTCTGCCATAAACATTAATGGAGTTTTGGCCTGCATGCGGGAGGCATGGTATTCAGTACCAAGGAGATGACTGCCTGTTGTCCTCTGGCGTCATCAGACCACACACATTTCAAGGGCTATGTTCTGCTCCAGACATTCCCAGGCATCCCGAGGAGGATTTCTGTGTTGTCAGATGGCTCTAGGATCCTGCATCTAGATTTGGGAGAGACTTCAAATGCCATTTCTTCTTCCGATGGATGCTTCAGTTATAGGATGAGAAAGGAAATGAGTCCATTTCTCTAGGTGAAGTGACTCACCCAAGGTCACCCAGCTAGTAAGTGTCTGTGGCCAAATTTGAATTTAGGTCTTCCTGACTCCAAGCCCAGAGCTCCATCCACTACACCACCTTGTTAGCAAGGGCTTGGGGAAAGGGAAGATGATCCTGTCTTGAATTCTTTTATAAAGTGAAACTTCATGTGTCTAAATCTATATTGTTTTATATTGGGGTCACATAAACCCAGGGATGCCTGTACAAACAAATGTTGAGAACAAGTCTGCAGTCTTCTGTTTGGTTAGAATTTGATTGTGAAACACGTGACCCCATCATCTGGCACTTGGAAGACTTTTGGGGGGGGCTTTGCTACTGGAGGGTCTATCATTGAATGACTTCTTTCCCTTCTGTGGGTCTCTCTTTCTTCATCTCAGAGAAGATTGAGGGACTTTTTAAAGGCCAGCCCACCCTTCCATCCCCAGCTCTCAGGCTAGACATCGGCAGGCACTGGCTCTGGGCAGTCTCAGCCGGTATACGGGGAAGAGAGGGAGTGGGATGGAGGCTTTGGAGAACATTGGCTTTCAACCTGTGCTCCAGGCAAGCCAAGAGTCCCTGGAAAACATGTAATGACAGACACTTTTCCTCTGGGAGGCCCCCAACCCATTATTCCATTCAGAAAATTTTTAATCAGAAAGAGTCAATGGACTCTTCCCCTCGAAAAGTATGGCGTGTGCCCAGGGGCAGAGCATCCAATATGAGCATTCTCTGGCTGTCCTCTCCATTGCCCCTCCCACCCCAATAACATTTCAAAAAGAAAATCTAGGCATGATGAGAGCATCTCTCAGGGCACAAATCAGGATCTTGGCTTAGCAGAGTACCTTGCACATAGTAGGTATTTAATGAATGTATAAGAGGGAAGATTTGAGAAATCCCCCTGGGTTATACAGGTAAGGAATCTTAAGGAGAACAGGTGAGAGGCCAGACTGAGAGTCCACTTTCTGGAGCAGGTCCGCACTCTGGATGTCTGTCTCCCCCTTGCTTAATGGTCATTGGTATACCTGACCTTTAATACAACAGCTTCTGATCAAATAGGGGGTTTGCATCCAATGATCTCAGATGGTTGAGTGTGGAGAGAGCACAGGAATCAGAGACAGGATGGACTCCAGGTTGAATCCTGCCATTCACCCTCACCCACTGGGGTACCTCATGGCAGGTCAGTCACCTTCTCTGAGCCTGGAGCATTGAACCCAAAGGGATTGTTGTGAGCTTAGATAAGAGAATGGGGAGACTTTGCAGAAATTAGACCATCATATAAATGTCATTACTATTACTATTGTTGATGACTATTATTAATATTTAGATTAATAATGTTATTGTTAATCATCTGACTGGAGTGTGAGCTGGCCATCATCAGGACAGAGGTATCAGTGATAACAAAGGCAGCCTGGTTTGAAGGAAAGTGCCCTGGACTAGAAACCAGGCGACAGAAAATCTGAATTTTTTCCCTTCTTTTGTGCCGTGAGCCCCTTGGGCAGTCAGTCAGTCTGCTGAAAACTAGAAGTGCTTTCTCGGAATCATGTTTTTAAAGGCATAAAATGAAATACACGGGGTTACACAAAGGAAGCCAATTATGCTAAATTTCAGTTATGAAAATAAAAGAAGAAAATCACGGGCCCCAAATTAAATACCCCTGCCCTTCTTGAATGTAAGCTTCTTGAGGGCAAAGATTCTTTCATTTTTGTTTGGGTATCTCTGATGCCCAGCACTGTGCCTAGAATGTAGTGAGTGCTTAATAAATGCTGATAGATTGATTGGATTAAGATTCTGGCTCTGTGACCATGATCTAACATTCTTGGGCCTCAGTTGTAATATAAAGATGTCTTGGATTCAGTGATCTCCAAGTATTCTTCAAGCTCTGAAGAAATAGTAGGGTGTCCAAGGAATTGTCCTTTGGTGAACAATATTTCCTGAAACTCGGGTTTTTTTTGGGGGGGGTGGAGGCAGGGCAGGTTGTGTAAGTTGAGTAGTATCTAATAGGATTTTTTTTCTAGTGAGAGAGGTAGAAAAAATAGATTTTTGTTTAATGATAAAATTGCATTTAAAAAGAAAAGAAATCCTAAAAACACCACCAAAAATATCTATTGGGAAAAAGGGAGAAGTTAGAAACTTGGGTTCGACGGCAGCCAGCTCCATTCCAAGTCCCTTGTGAAGCCACAGACCGTCTGTGTCTCTGATAAAAGAGGGGAAGGCGATTGTGTGGGGGGGGGGAGTGAGGGGGAGGGAGTGGGGGGGAGATGATAGCAGCCATGGGGTGGCTGAAGGCAAGAACATTGGACTTAGAATTCCGCAGTTAGATCTTTTCCTTCTCTCTGATGGCTCTGTGTAATTGACACTTACAAATTACCCAGCCGAAAGTGTGGAGTCTTTGACCCCTGAGTAACATCTTTGGCAAGCCTGAGATTTGCAGGCATTTTGTCATCTAATTACTACAAATCCCTTGAAAATTCACTGGCTGGTGAATTTTTAATGCGGGACAATTTCAATGTGATGCATTGCCCAGATGGGCTCACTTGTTTCTACCTCTCTTTTTTTCCTCTTCTTTTTTCCCCCATCTCCTTTTTTCCATCCTGCTTTTGCCTCTGTCTTCCTCTCTCTCTTTCTTACTTTTTTTTAATACTACAAACTTTTTCATGAGCTCAGAGATCCCCAACTTGCTTATCTCTGTCTGGGAACTGGGGAGAGGGAGATGGTTTAACAGAAGTTGGTCAGCTCCACATTGTGTCCCCAGACCTTTTTGTACACGTCCCTGTTTAGAGGGATACTCGTGGTTCAGTATTTAGAGTAACCAGTCACCTCTACTGATCCCCCAGAATAGAATCTGTATCCTGTCATTCAGGGGTGCCACACAGAAACACAGAATCATTGCTGACCAACCCTCCTCACCAAAGGTGCCTGGGTAACATGATTAATAAATGTGTTTTTATTCACTTGTTAGAAATAGCTGATTTCCCTGGCTAACTAAACTAGTGGCTGTTCCGAGGCTGGGTACTTTCTAACTATCTGTGATCAGTAATGGTGTCTGATCTCATTTTTTTTTACCTTTGCCTCTTAGGTACACAGCTGGTTCTCCGCAGTGAGGCTCTGGGGAGAGCTTCCTGTCTTCTAGCCCTGGCTTGTTTGAAGTACAGAGGAGAACACACTCACCTAGCACCATCCAAATTCAGCCCGTTCCAGCCTCCAAATCAGAGACCAACAGTGTAGACACAGGTGTGGAAGAACAAGTTTTCTCAACCAGAGAGCCACGCATCCTGCCCACCCCAAACCCCATGTTTGGTAACTAATTCTACAGAAAGGAATTCACTCCCAGTGCGAAAAGTCTCTTGGAAAGAAGAGCAAGATGGGGTATTGAAATTCACATTGCGGGGTGTGGCCCTTTAAGTTAGGGCATTGGCCCCATCCACTGAACAGCAAGGCTTAAGCCCTAAAGGATTCTCTCTCATTAAAAAAATAAACAAATCAAGTATAGTGGACAGAATGCTGGATTTGGAGTCAGGAACACCTGGACCCTGACACTCACTTTGTGACCCTGGGCAAGTCACTGGAGATGAGTTTCTTCATCTGTAAGATGGGACCAGACACAATATCTATCTCACAAGGTTGTTGTGAGGACAAGACAGGAGAATATGTACAAAGATTCTTGTAACTCTTTTAAAAGTACTAACTAAATGTCTATTTTTGTTATTATTAAATGTCAAATGGATTCTTTTTTTTAAAAAAAAATAGTCAGATCTTTCTTATACTGTGTCACCTAAAGCATTGATCCATGTGGACTTTCCTTTCTGGACTTGTCTCAAAGGGTGGGAATATTGTCCACTGGGCACAGACTGGTTGTTCACCCCATGTAGATAAGCCTCCTCTATTGCCTCCCCCTCTTTTTCCCTCCCTCTTTCCCCCTATTCAGAGCAAAAAAGAGGTTTTGCTTTTCAACCAGGCTCCTGTACATATGTACACAGCTGAAAAAAATATTCCACTTTGCCCCTTCTCCCAGTGGGACCCGCTGTCTTATGGGAAAGGGTATGTATGACAGCAACAGATTACATGTGTCTCCTGGAAACAGTGGTGGCCAGGTTTCTCTCCCCCTATCTCTTCTCTCCCTCTCTCTCCTTTCCTTTCTCCTCTCTTTCTCCCTTTCTCTTCTTCTTCATCTCCTCTCTCCTCTTTTCTTCTTCTTCCTCCTCCTCCTCCTCCTCCTCCTCCTCCTTCTCTTCTCCTCCTCCTCCTCCTTCTTCTTCTTCTTCTTCTTCTTCTTCTTCTTCTTCTTCTTCTTCTTCTTCTTCTTCTTCATCTTCCTCTCTGTCTCTCACTCTTCCTTTCTCCTCTTTCAACTCAACCATCGCTCCAGATAGGGCAGAGTACAACAGGAGGATCACCTCCCTTGGACTGGATATGGCTTCTCAATGCAGTCTATGATTGAATTAGCTCAATCGGCTGCCATGTCATACTACTGTTCCACAGTGGGACACCATGTACCCTACTCCATTCATAATTGTAGTATAAATATGTAGTAATATGAAACAGGGAATTAAGATATACAGGCACTGGGGTAGGAAGACCTATTCTGCTCTATCAAAAAGTCAGAAGGGCAATGGGGGAGGGCATAGGAGAGAGCAGATTGGGGGAGGGGCTATACAGTGGGAGTGATGTTTTGGGGGTGGTGGGTAGGGGAAAGATGTTGAGAAAATTTGTAACTCAAAATATCGTGGAAATGAGTAATGTGAACGAGAAAATAAATTAATTAATTTTAAAAATATGTAGTAGTATAATAGAAGGGCAGCTAGGTAATACAGTGAATAGACCACTGGACCTAAAATCAGGAAGATCTGAGTTCAAATCCAGCCTCAGAGTATTACTAGCTAGGAAAGTCATTTGACTTTTATTTGCCTTGGTTCCCTCATATGTCAAAATGAGGACAATATTAACACACCCTCCGTGGTTATTGTAAAGATCAAATGAGATCATTGGGAAGCACTTAGCAGAGTGCCCGGCACATAGTAAATAAATGTATTATTAATGCTATATAAATGTTAACTGTTATTATGAGAGGCATGCAGCATTAGAGGTAGGAGCCTCAAAGAGCATTTAAACCAATCTGTCATTTCACAAGAGAGGAAACAAGTCATGAGACTTGCAAAGTACTTACCTGGCAAATATTTTGTATTGATTTGCTTCTTGAGAGGAAGAATTATTCCATTCTTTGTATTGTCTCCTCACCATACCAGTACCTACTACAGAGTAAGTGCTTAATTGATGCTTATTGGTTGGTGGATTGATCTACCCATGTACAATGTTGTCCCTCCACCCCCACCCCTAGAAGGTCAGCTCCTTGATGACAGGAATGTTTCTTTTTGTTGTGTTTTTGTCTTTCTTATTGCCAGCACTCAGCATAAGGTCATAGAATCATAGATCTAAGATGAAAGGTACTACAGACGTTATATGGTCCCATCATCTCATTTTGCTGATGACGAAACTGAGACTCAAGAAAGAGCAGTGACTCACCCAATATCACACTGTCATCTGTGGCATGTCAAAACACCCAGGTCTTCAGATGGTTCCTCTCAGTTCTGACATTGTTCCAAGGTCTCTTCCTCTCTGACATTCACTATGCCCCCAATTGCATGGGGAGTGAATGTACTTGTCTTTGGAACTATCGCCCTGGGTGTGCGTTATCCTTATTGGTGATATTGGAGATTTCTCAGTTAACAGAAAATCCCTTGCTCACTATATCCAGTTGGCTCTACAATAGGGGAGGTTTCATGTCTCATCCAGCCCTCTATCTAGGCCATCTCCCCATCTGCCCCCTTTTAAATTTTTGATTAGGTAAAGAGGGCATTCTTTGTCTCAATTCTTATTAAGCCTTAGTCACTGAGTGAGTGTTGCCTCAGTCACACTGAGACCTGTTAAAGATCTTAGCTTAAAATGGTCAAGGTCTCCCACTACATTCTGGGCCATCTCCAGTTGACTTGATCTATATATGACCACTGGACCCATATGACTCTGGAGAAGAAAATGAGACTGTGACTTTGCATAATCCTTCTTCACTTAAATCCAATTCATTTGCACGTCATGTCATTTTCCTGATGTCAAAGAGGACTGATCTCCTCTACCTTTTTAACCCCTTCCTCCAATGATAATTAAATCAATAAACCATTGCTTCTGGAAAGGGCAGTATTCATCAAAACCCCTATGGCTCAACTCAACAAAACCCACCTCTCTCCTAGAGGTATTGTACCCTTTTATTAAAATGTAAGGTCCTTGGGGCAGCTAGGTGGCTCAGTGAATAGAACACTGGTCCTGGAGTCAGGAGGACCTGAGTTCAAATCTAGCCTCAGACACTTAACACTTACTAGCCGTGTGACCTTGGGCAAGTTACTTAACTCCAATTGCCCTGCCCTCCTCCCTCCAAAAAAGGAAAAAAATAAAAATAAAAATAAAAAGACTCTTGAGGTCAGGGACTATGAGTGACCCTTTTGTATTTGTATCTCTAACTTAGCACAAGCTTGGCACACTGTAAGTGCTTAATAAATATGCATTTACTCATTCAAATATATTCATTATATGTTCTATGGTTCCTCCCAGCTCTGATGTAGTAGGATAATAAATTAGAATGTATATTCTCTATAGTCTAAGTCCTGCTGCCTACCCCTGCTCCCCATCACTGTTGTTGTTGAGTCATTTCAGTCATGTCCAGCTCTTTGTGACCCTTTTTGGGGTTTTCTTGGCAAAGACACTGGAGAGGTTTGCCATTTCCTTCTCCAGCTCATTGTGCAGATGAGGAGACTGAGGCAAACAGGGTCACAAGCTAATAGGTGTCTGACACCATATTTGAACTCATAAATATGAGTCTTCCTAATTGCAAGTCCAGGGCTCTATCCGTTGCACCACCTAACTGCCCCATCATTGGTGACTATGAGCCTATTTCATTAATGCTTATAATATTTAAATATCACATTGTTCAAGGGGTGAGATCAAGTACTCTTGACTAGGATAAGCCTGATCTGATTTCTGCCACTAACTTGCCCCAACTATGAAATGGGGATAAAACTTGTACTACATATCACCTGGACAATGTTTTGCTAGTGGTAAAAAAATTAACTGAGAGAGTGATCTTCTCAGGGCCTTTCACTTTCTTTCTTCTATCTTTGCCTGCTTCTTTGAGTTTTGCTCTCACATATTCATTTCAACAAATATTTATTAAACATTATGGAACTAGAGAGTCAAAGACTAACACAAAAAATAGATTAGGCCCTCAAGGAACTTACAATCCACTCAGGTGGATACTACATTAAAGAGACAGGTTGATGCAATATGATGAGAAGGGAAGCCCTAAGTTGGGAGAGAAGAATCAGAGATATCTTGTTGTAAGCAGCATCTGAGATGAGACTTGAAGGAAGTCAAGGATTCTAAGAGAGACAAAGGTGCTTGTGAATATGGACATGCCAACTCATCTCCCTCTCCCCACACCACCCCCCTCTCACACTTTTGCTCTTGCTCTGGCTCTCACTCTGTTTGTGTATAGAGTGATATTCTGATCTCCTCTACCTCTTTTACCCCTTCTTCCAATGATAATCAAATCAATAAGCCATTGCTTCTGAAAATGACAGTATTTATCAAAGCCCCTATGTCTCAACTTTATGCATTATGGTGCCCCCTAGCTGCTCACCTGTAAGTAGCTAAGTTTATAGATAACAGTGGATTGTAAGTTCCTTGAGGGCCTAATCTATTTTTTAAAAGTATCACAAGAAAGCTTTAGCAGATGCTTCCAATCTCCTGCTTGAACCTAGACTGGGCATCCTCCTACCTCATTAAGACCATGCCTTTTATGAGTTTGCTTACCCAGCCTAGAAAGAATCATCATCACATCCCATTTTAATATTGTTTTGCTTGTGTCTTATGCCTTTTTTGCATCCCCAATGTTTAGCACAGTCCCCGAGATGAAATAAATGCTCAAACTACTGTATTGACTCAACTATAAGCTTTACAAAGTTCTTTCTTCACCAGTAATCAAAGTATTATAACTTATTCTCTACGTACTTATTTTACACATATTTACATTTATTCTTATTGTTTACCTCAATAGAATGCAAGTTGCTCAAGGGCCGGGATTATTTCATTTTTGTCTCCGAGCTTGCTAGCAAGCCACCTGGCACACATTAGGCACTCAATAAATGCTTGTTGTTTAACCCCATTTAACAGATGGGCAACCTGAAGCCCAGAAGAAAAGCATGTCAAGCATATCTTGCCTAATGTCACAGATCTTTGACTTTTGGGGAACTACACTCCCACATTCATTCAACCAAAGTATATTAAATGTGTGCTACATGTAAGCTAAAGCTGGTTTTGCCTTTTCACTCTGCACAAGTCTTCCCATGCTTTTCTGTACTTTTCATAGTTGTTGTTTTTCTCTTTTTCTTCACAATTCCTGGCACATTTAATATAACAACAAAACAACTAGTACTTTTAGATTAGCAAAGAACTTTACAAACATATCCTCACAACAAATCTGAGAGCTAGGTGCTATTGTTATCCATCTCCATTTTACAGATGAAGAAAATGAAGCAGGCAGAGATAAAGTGACTTGCCAAGAGTCATACAGCTAGTAAGTGTCTGAGCCGGGTTTTGAACTCAGTTCTCCTTGAGCCCATGCCCAGTATGCTTTGCTGTCTAGCTGCCCTATCCGTAAGGATTGAATAAATGCTTGTTGACTCTTACAGCACAGTAATATTTCACTACATTCATGTGCTACATTTTGTCTAACTGGAATCACTGCCTTAGTTTTCAGGAGACATGCAAAGTTTAGATAATAACAGAGTTTTTGTCTTCTGGGGAGGAGGGTGAGATGCTAGAATCATAGATTTAGAACTGGAAGAGACTACATCCCTCAGTCAATCAATAAGCATTTATTAAACAATTACTATTTTTCATGTGCAATGCTGAGCCCTAGAGATAAAAAAAGTCCCTGTACTCAAGGACATTCTAATGGAGTTCATTTAACCAAGGAGGAGGTATGACAGTAAGGTTGTGATTTGCTTATAATTACACAGGCAGTAAATGGCAACCTAATGCAAAAGTACCTTATTACCATACCATACAGCCCTCTAAAGACATTATGCCATATGACATGATGAGCACATTAATGGTGCCCAAGAAGTGCTCTGCAGAGTCTGTCTGAGTGGGACCAGGAACCATTCCTGGAGAGGGATGGCAGGTGAGTTAGGCTTCATCAGGCGAAGTAGAGGAAGGAGGGAATTACATAGGGATCCACCTCCTCAATGGGAATCTCTCCTCCCTGGCCTTTTGTGCTCTTTTCTCATTGTCTTCTCTGTCTGACACCATCTCAGGCTCGTCATCTACATCTTCTTTATGTGGGTATACTCCCCTTCTCTTCTCTCTCTAAACATACTCTTTCAGTGATCTCAGCAGCTCTCATGGCTCAAGTAACTCCCAGATCTATAAACCCAGCTCTTAATTCTCTCCTGAGCTCCAGGCTCGTCTTACCAACTGCATCTTGAACATCTTCACTTGGATGAATTATAGGCATCTCAAACTCAACATACCCAAAATAGACATGCTGAGGTCCCTATCTTTCTCCTAAAACTCAATTTCCCTATTGCTTATGTTCAAACTTTCAAAGTTGCCTATTATTATCCCTACAATCACCTTAATCACCCAAGTGTCCATCCTTGGTTTTTAACTCTCCCTCATCCTCTCTATCCAATTAGTTGCCAAACCCCATTAATTTTACTGCCCCAACACTTCAGACAACATTTATCTCATTCTCTCCACTCACACAGACAAAACCCTAGTTAAGACCCTCTTCACCTCTCACCTAGATTATAACCTCCGAATTAATAATATAATATAAATATATAATTTATATAATATAATATAATATAAAATAAAATAATAACAACCTCTGAATTCAACTCTCAGCCTCTAGTCTTGTCAATATCAAACTCCATCTTCCATATAGCTGTGAAATTGGTTTTCCTAAAGCATGTTTCTGAGTGGGTCACTCTCCTACTTAAGATGCTTCAGCAGCTCCCCATTGCCCCTGCGAGAAAATACAATATGCCTTTTTTTGGCCATTAAAGTCCTTTCCAATCTCCCTCCAGCCTACCTTTCCAGACTGATTTCCCATTATTGACCCTCTGCATTCTACTTTCCAGTCAAACTGTCCTAATTCCAATTACCTCTCTGCATTCCATCTTTCATTCTTCAATTTCTGCATAGTCTGTGCCCCATCCTGGAGTTCTTCTATTCACTTCTTGGGATCCTCAGTAGAATGTACACTCTTTGAAGACAGTGACTGTTGTGTATGTCTTTTCATCCTCAGTACTTAATAGTGCCTAGTATATAGTAAAGGATTCCTGAATGTTCTTTGGATGAATGAATGAGCAAACACATGAACAAACAAGCAAATGAATGAATGAGTGAATGAATGAATGAATGAATGAATGGATGAAATGAGGATTCTCTCTATAAGCTTCATGAGGTTTTTCCACTGTTTCAGAGTATGGGAAACTCCTTCCTTTTTAGCCAACTAACCATACAAAGGGAGAGAAAAATAACTATCCTGATCTCTTGGCACCTGGAGACAAAGGTTTTCTATCCAAGCCTCTCTACAACCTGCCCCCAATCTTTACTACCTTTACCCAATGCCCTTTCCCTCACAGAACTCACACTACTGGAGTATTCACCATTCTTTGAACATGTCTAATGCTTTCACACCTCCGTGCCTTTGCTTCTGTGGTCCCCTCCTCCTGGAATTATCTTTCTATTTCCTTCCCCTTAATTTCTATAATTTTAATTCATTTGTTACATCTTTTAAGTTATTAAGATTCATTTCCATTGCGACTTCTTCCAAGTTGGCTTCCCTGATCCTTAGTTGTAAATGATCTCTCTTCCAATGTTTTGTGTGCCTCTTATTCCGATACTTTTCATATCCTGTCCTCTTTTATAATTATTTATGCCCATTTCTTCCCCTCTACTGCTAGGTTATGCACTCCCTGAGGGCAGGTACTGTTTCATATATCAATGTGCTCCTCTCTGCACTTAGCTCAGGGCCTTTTGCTTAATAGGTGTGATAAATTACATAGAATAAAAATACTGGACGAATAATATACTGTTTAAGTTTTTTCCCCTACCTCTTTGCATCATAGTTTCATTGGTGTAGAAAACTTTCAGTATAAAATAAGCCCCATTGATACAGAAGAGTAACTCATCTATGACATCTAGTTTTAGAGAGTGGCTTACCAGAGAGATTAAGTGATTCACCCATGGTCACACAGCCTCCTATGTTTTGGAGGCAGAACTCAAATTCAAGTCTTCCTGACTCTAAGACTATCCCTCTGTCCACTAGATTGCACCGACTCTCTGGGTAAAAGTCCTTAAAAATCTAGAAGGATGAGGCTATGAAAAATGACTCAGCAGGTTTTAGCATCACACACAAAGTTTGGTTTGATGAGGCAAAGAAGAGATTCTTGAGTCTCTGTCCCACAGAGTTTCATTTCAGCTTCCATCTCCAGTCTCCTCTCTGGCAGAGATATTAGTCATGTGAGAGAGGTAGATGAATACCATGGAAAGAACATTGATCTCTGGAGTCAAGGTCCTGGGTTCAAATGTGACTCTGCTACTTTCTACCTATATGACTTTGGGAAAGTTTATGGCCCCAGTATCTGGGTCTCCATCTGTCAAATGAAGGGGGTGGACTAGATGGCCTCTGAGGCCCTTTCTAGGTCCTGTGATCCTGAGCAGGAAAATGACTAGAGGTCAACAGTAATATAGGGTACAATCATTCTTATATTTGTTTCATATAATATATTACATGTCTTAGTCATGTCATTTCAGCCATGTCTGCTTCTTCATGATGCCTTTTAGTGTTTTCTTGGGAGAGATACTGTAGTGGTTTGCCATTCCCTTCTCCAGCTCATTTGACAGATCAGGAAACCCAGGCAAACAGGGTTAAGTGACTTGCCCATGGTCACACAGTAAGTGTCTGGGACCAAATCTGAACTCAGGAAGATGAGTCTTGCTAACTCTAGGCCTCGCACTCTATGTACTATGGATTCGCCTAGATGCACATACACATATGTATGTACATATCTATATATGTGCTGCTGTATATGTATATGTATGTATATTTATATTGCATGTATAAATCTTTCATTTATATTGTCTATTTCTAATTTTTATTTTTATATATGCATATATATATGTATATATACATACACATATACACATATACATGTATGTTTGTGTGTATATATATATACATGTTGTTCTTAATGCTTGCAAGGTGCTTGAAACTAATTCTCTCACAGGTTTACAGGATTTGGAAGGGAGCTCAGTGGCCATTGAGTCCAACCCATGCATTACAAAGAACCCTCTCTCCAACATACCCAAGGTGGTCGTCCAGCCTCTCCTAAAGGACTCCCAATTAATGGATATCTGTTACTTTCCAAAGCTTCTCTTAAAAAGTATTTCCTCATATCAGACCTAAACCAGTTCCTACCCACAGCTCCTAGTTCCTCCCTCAAGAATAACCTCTCTTCTTCACATTGGAGACAGCTAAGTGTTACAGTGGCTAGAACGTAGAAGACCTGAGTTCAGTTCCTGCCACAGAAATACTAGCTATATAACCCTGGACAAGTCACTTAATCTCAGTTTCCTCAACTGTAAACCAAGGATAATAATAGCACCCACCTCTTAATTTTGTTGCCAGGATTAAATGAGGTAACATTTATAAAGAGCTTAGCAAAATGCCTGGTACATAATAGCCATTCTGGAAATGCTAGTTATCATGGAATAGCTAGATGGTACAATGGATAGAACAGAGAGTCTGGAGTCAGGAAGACCTGGGTTCAAATCCAGCCTTGGACATTTAATAGCAGTGTGAATCTGGGCAAGTTACCTAACCCTTCTTGCAAACACACACACACACACACACACACACACACACACAACTAGGTATTAGTATGACTGTCCTGCAAGAATTTGAAGATTGCTCTGATGTCCTCCCTCTGTCCTCTTTTCTCCAGACTAAATATCTCCAGTTTTTCAATGAATGATCAACCAAGACTCATTATCATCCTAGCAGCCCTCTTCTGGACTGGCTGAAATAGCTTCCTAATTAGTGTTCCTGCTTCAAGTGTCTCCCCACTTGAATTCATACCTCACTCAGCTGCCAAGGTGAGTTGATCTGACCCCACTCCCCACCCCCAACACAAAAAGCTCCAGTGACTATTATTTATTTCCATGATCAAACATAAACTCCTTTGTTTGGCATGTAGTGTCCCTGTTGACCACTGCTCTATTTCTAAAGCTCTTTGAATTCTGGCCCTTCCTAGATTTTCATTCCTTTTACTCCTGTCTCTTAAGTTTCTTTCCAGTTCAATAACAAAGGAGCGAAAGAACAGGCTTGGGCTAGCTTCAAGGAGTCCATCTGTGTCTTGCCCTTAGTTAAAATGAGATGACACAAAGATGGAGAATTCCATGGGCATGTCCAGAAAGCTGCCCTTTTCTTCTTGGCCCAAATGGTCAACAGGTTGAAATAAGTGATCTGGTTCCATGGAGGTAATGCCATTGGGGGCTGTTTTAAGTTCCAGCCATAGTGCTGGGTGTTGTTGAAATGGCACTTGTTCAGAAGGGTCACTGGGGATGGTGGTGTGAAGACCTTGGGGATGTAGGGAGTGGTAAGGGGTAGAAGGGTTCAATAAGAGTCTCCAGTGGAAAGAGGGGTTCTATTGCACAGACAAATAGCAAGAAGCCTGGGCTTTGTTCCAGGCTCTCTTTTCATCTAGCTCGCACCTCATTCCTCATTTGCTCAGCCCAGATACACGGGGTTTTATCCACTGCCAGGTGAGCAGTGACCCACATTTCCTGGCATCTGTTAGCCCTGTCCCAGCCCCAGTGGCAATCTGCCCTTCTCAGGGCAGATCTACTTAGTAGCCCTCTAGATAAAGGGGTGTCATATGAGGCTGGTCCAGACAGAGAAGGGAGCAGAGTGGTTCTTAACCATTTCTGTATGTGTCCTGTCCTCCTCTAGGGTCTAGTGATGCCTGTGGATCCTTTTCTCAGAATAATGTTTTAAAATACATAAAATGTTAAAGAAACCAAATAGATGGAAATTTGAGTTTGTTTGTTTTGCTTTGGTTTTTTTGAGACTGTATTTCTTTATCTCACCAAGACTGGTAGAATATCAGTCACTACCTGGCCCTATCCCACTGTTGATTGGCATGGGGGCTTTGACTCACTCAGTTTCCAACCTGGGCTAGTTTGCCCCACCTTAGGCAGCTGACAGACTCTCCTCTCTCAGGAGTAACCATATTGATGTTAGACTTAGTGTGGATACCTGATCAGTCTTAGTCGTACTATACCTTCAAATTCCCAAGCCCAAGAACTCCCATCAGCCTTAAGCTCCCTAATAGCAGGGGTTGCAGGTATGCACCAACACACTCAACACATCTTTTTTTTTTTTTAGTTTGTGGACCCAGGTTAAGCATCCCTGTTATATTGGCCCCTTTCCTCATTTGTAAAATAATAAAGTTGGATGAGATGACCTCTACAGTTTTTTAGTGGTAAGTATATCCTCAGTTCAACTCAATTTGTGATCCTATGAGATCACAAAATGATGGGATGGATTTCAAATCTTCCAACTCAGAACTATAGAACCACAGATTTACAAGGGTTCTCAGGGGTCATCTAGACCATCCTATAATTGAGCAGGAATAACCTGTACAAAAGAGCCCATGATTGATAATCATGTCTTTGTCTGAAGACTTCCAGTGAAGTCTTCCAGACTTACAGCCCACTTGCTCTTCAGGCAACCCTTTCTATTTTGAAACAGCTTTAATTGTTAGGAATTTTTTCTTAACGTTAACTCTACGTCTGTATAATGCAGAACATTCATCTCTTGGTTGCTCAGCTAATTCAAAAGTTCAGCTTTAAGCAAATAACAAGCATGGGGTCAGAGATTTAGAGCTGGAAGAAACCTTAGAAGTCATGGATTCACCAATCCTCTGAGTTCGAAGGGACCTCCATGGTTATCTATTCCAAACCCTTCCTAAACAAGAACCCTCTCTCCAACAAATGTCATCTTGCCCCTGCCTGAAGACCTACAATTAAGATCAATAAATCAGTGTTTTCTGAAGCATTTCATGGCACTTCAGAATTTCTAAATTTTTGTAAACCTACATCCTGTGATCTAATTTTTTTCCGTTTACCTCACAAGGTTGATTCTAGGACAAACTGAGATAATGGACAAGAAAAGACCTCATGCATTGTAAAACAGGATAGAAATAATAATTACACATTGCTTTAACACTTATACTGGACATAATGCCACACCCCTATAATCTTTAGTATAAGAGAAGCTGAGGCTGGCTGATCTCTTGAACACAGGACTTATGAGTTGCAATGAACAACGTGCCAAATGAGTGTCCGCTACAAGTTTGGTACCAATATGGTGGACTTCTGAGGGGGTAGTGGTGGGAGAGTACATCAGGTTGCTTAAGGAGAGATGAGCCAGCCAAGGCTGTGAATGGAATAGGTCACAACTATCAAAACTCCTCTAGCGATCAATAGTGGGATATGGCCCTAAACTTCCAACCTAGGCAAGATGGTGAAACATAGTCTCAAAAATGTTTACAAAGCATTTTCCTCACAATTATTCTATAAAGTAGATGATGAAGGAATTTCCATTCCCATTTCATGGGTAAGAAAACCAAGGTTCAGAAAATTGAAGGGATTCATCCATGGTCACACAAATGGTACTGATTGATCAATAATCACTTCTTAAGCTTCTACTCTGTGTGGGGCACTGTGGATACAAGGATAAGGAGACAATCTTTTCCCTCAAGGAGTTTTCACTATTGAGTAAGTGGAGGAGCTGGGATTTGAACCTAGGTTTTCTGGCACCATGTTCCTCAGTCTTTTCATCATACTATAGTGCTACTCAAATGTAAGTCACTTTTAGAAATAAGAATAAAGCCAATAGTTAACATGAATAAATTAGTCAATCAGTGTATCAGACATATGATCTCACTAGTACAGAAAATTCCCAAATTATGAAAGTCCCTTCATTTTATAGGCAAAGAATCAGACTCACAAAGGGGAATGGGCTTGCCAAAAGGATTTATCATAGCAGAGCAAAGGTCCTTTGATTCTAGTTCATTCAGCTCCACAATACTGCTGGAGAAGTCCTGTTCCACTTCTGGTTGATTTCAGTTGTGTTGGAATCTGACTCATCTTAAGAAAAAAAGTTTATGGTACAACACACCCACCCCCCACCTCTGTGAGCTCATTTGCACAACTGGCACATTGTACTGGCTGGCAAAGAGTGGCTGCTTACTACTATCCTTAGGGTTCAAGAAATAATCCTAAAAGGATTAGTTTCTAGTATTTCAATTCATAAGCCCCCACCAGAGTGCTTCCCACTGACAATCAGCTTCAGTTGCAGTAAGTGGTAACAAAACAATTCCCTCTCCTGTTCCAAACTTGAACCAGAGACATGCTCTCTTCTGGCACACACAAGACTGTTGGGGAAAGTAGACTTATATTTAAAGTACAGAAATAGTGAGGCACACATGTTGAGAACATTTGTGGCAAAAGGGTAAATAATAACTTCTGGTTACTAGGAGTCTTTTTCTCCCTTTGTAGATACCTTATAAAGTTCCTGTTAGTTGGGCTCAGGGGTAGATACCTTTATAGAGTCCATGGCCAGCCCTTCTCTTTCTTCTACTTACCCCAAGGACAATTTCCTGTCAGGAATCCATCACCACTGGATTCAATGACCACTTAACTGATTGCCCAAAAGCCTGCCTGATTCCTTCAGTCATTAAGAATCTATTTTCTGGGTGGTGTCATCTGTCTTTAAACAATGTACAAAACATTTATCCTTCTCAAACTGAGTAAAAGCTTGTTTATGCATAATTCATACTTTGGATTGATTGATTCAATCAAGCTCTCCAAGCTTTATGTGATTAACTGGGGTCATCTCACTCTTACAACAGAAAGGTAAGATACTGATTGTTTAGTTGTTGGTGATGGTTGTGTGCTTGGATTAGAAGTCAGTCACATCCGATGGTGTTAAACTCCACTGGGGGCCACTAACCCATAAATAAGCATTGTTGTGACTGTATATCTTCTTAGAAAACTGCATATTATCATTATCTATGTTTTATTGTAATTGTATTTACTTTGCTAATTATTTCACAATTACATTTTAATCTAGAATGGGCTGTATTCAAGGAGTATTGCAAGCAGCCTTGGGGCACTATATCAGACATCTCTGATCTAGCATGTAGCTCTACCTCTGCTTTGCTGTATGATCCTGTACAAATCCTTTCTACTCTCTGGAACTCAGTTTCCTTTGCCTATAAAATGACAAGAGTTTGACTCAATGAACCATGAGGTCCTTTCCAGCTCTTATCAAGGCATTCTATGACTTTTAAGTTCCTTTTTTGCTTGAGATATGTGATCCTCTGATCTCTACCAGTCCCTATAGCCCTAGTTTCTAATTTTATGACTTCCTTCACATTGAAATGTGATCCTTTGTCAAGAAGACCATCATATCAGACTGACATGAAGTCTCTGTTTCCTGCCTTTTTGTGTTTATTCTTTCCTACTTTATGTGAAAGAGATTGGAAGTGGCTGTGACCTTCTCAGCTTTGAAAGGTCAGAAGGGTGAACCACCAGAATCTAGCAGCTTAGCTTCATGCCAGGATTTGATGAAAGTCAAACACATGGTAATATTCCATTACATTCATGTCTCACAACATTTTTAGCCATTCTCTAGTTGGATGGGTATTTATTTTGTTTCCAGTTCCATGCTACTGTTCTGTGAATATTCTGGGGGAAATTATGGGACCTTTATTTCTGGCTTTGACCTCCTGGATCTCTGCAACAAAGCAATGTCACCTTAAAGAGACACCTTTGGAGACTTCTCCAAAGATTCAGCTATCACCACAAGTGCAGGAGTACTAAAGATGAAAGGAACCCAACTGTGACCTTCTGAGATTTTAGAGGTTGAGAGAGCTGCCAGATATCCAGAAATAGGGGACCATGCCAGAATTTGACAATAGTGCAGCCCCAAGGAGTAATATGTAGACTTTTTTATATCCACCACAGATTAGTTTCCTCTTCTGTAAAATGGTCATAATAATAGTACCTACTTTCCAGCGTTAATGTAAGAATTAAAGAGATAACACATAAAGTGCTTTAAAAACCTTAAAACACTATATAAAGGTTAGCTATTTATCAGTACTTGAACTGGAAGAGATTTTTGGTGTTATCTATCCCATTGGGATTAGATAATTTACATGTATTCTGATCCTCTCATGTTGGAAATACCTACGTATTTCCAGGGAGGGGAAAGTCATTTAACTTTTCTGGATTTGTTTCATCATTGTAAAATGAAGAGTGTGGGATTTGATGCCCCTTGGGATCACTTCCAGTTCTAAATCTATGACTCTATGAGCCTATGATATTAGAACTGTAAGCAGGCACAGACAGGTGAAGAGAATTACCTCAGTCACCCAGGTGGTCAGTGGCAATGCTGGAATTTGAACCCAGGGTCTCTAAATACCAAATGAAGCACTCTTCTCACTGTGCCCAATATTTCTAGAGGCAGCCCATTACTGTTTAAACAGCTCAAATTGTTAGGAAGCTTTTAACTTTCTGAAGTGAAAGCAAAACCTGGTTCCCTCCAAAATTGTATCTAACTTTCCCTGGTCCTGAAAGAGGAGGCCCACAAGGATAGATTTTCCAAGTTAGCAGAAGCCCTCCTCTGATGCTGCTTAACCTCCTCCCTGCCTCAGTTTCCCTATCTGCCCATTGGGACTAACAAAACCATCTCATCCAAACCCTAGAATTCTTGACAGTTTTGGTTTCATGGAGTCCTTTGGCTATCTAGTGAAACCTACTGACCCCTGCTCAGAATAATGTTTTTAGATTTGCAAAATAAAATATATAGAATTACAAAGGAAACTATATTGAAATGTTGCTACCAAAATGTAAAAAAAAAAAGTTAATGGATCTCGGGTTCAGAACTCCTGCCCCCAGAGGGTTGTTTGGAAGTCAATCAAGGTATAAAATGTATTTTAATGAAAACTGCAAATTCTATGATGATGGTGGCAAATTGGACCCCAACTCTTGTCTGAGAGATTGGACCCCAGTCCAGCAGCTATGTGCCAAGCAGCTGGCTGCAGACGTGACTAGAACCCAATCCCCTTTGGCTTACTGAGGACCCAAGAAGATGGCCAGAAAGGCCAGTCCTACAGAACTCCATAAAACCCAAGTGGGAGTTAAGTCAGCCTTCTGAGTGACCAGGAGTAATTAGTGGCAGTCTCCACAGACAGTAAAACTCAAATGTCAAACAATACCAGGGCCATTAAAGTCATCTTCTTTTATTGCTACTGTCTGGGTTGCCATTGAATGAATTGCCAAACTTCCCTGTGGCTACAGACCTGGAAACTTGTGGGATGTTGTGTGAAGGGCACTGGTGGACAAAGCAAGGGACCCAACTCTCTGTGTGGCATAGGCCAGACCCATTCTCTCCATGGACTCCAGTCTCCTCACCTGTAAAAGGAGAGGGCAATTTAGATCAGAGGTATCAAACTCTGTCCACATAGTCAGCAAAACTGGGTGCTACAAAAAAAGATTAAATTATAATTGGGAAATTTTTTAACAAAATGAATGAAAATATGATGAAATGTAGATACTGTCAACTTGTAGTTTTCTAAGTCAATATTTAGCTCTTATGGATCTATATCTGAGTTTGATGCTACTGGGGCAGATGATCTCTAAGTTCTATGATAAATGAAGTAAATTCTCGGAACCTCAGTTCCTTTGTGTAAAATGAAGAGGTTGTACTAAATTATCACTAAGGTCCCTAACTCTTAGCTCGGTGTCTCTTACATAGTGGACTAGAGTCAATGGCCCTGGGTTCAATTCAATTCACTAAACATTAATTAAATGTCTACCACATACCAGGTAATGTGCTGGAAATACAGTGATTGGAAAAAAGTTCCTGCTTTGAAGGAGTTTACATTCCCTTGAAAGTAACATGCACACAGATAAGTGAACACATAATACATCAATGCAATGGCTACTTACCACTTGTGTGACCTTGGACAAGTCACTTACCTCTCTAGACTTCCTTTTCCCTCCCCACTCTCCTCATCTGTCACCTGAGAAGGTGGGTCTAAAAGATGCCTAAGGTTTCTTCTTGTTTTAAATCTTGTACTCCTTGGATACAAGCACAAGCATCATGAACATCTAAGAGTATGTGCTGTAAAGCTACCAAGACAGTAGGGCACCCTGTCCAACAGTGCCAGCTAAGCTCCAGAACCTCCTTCCTGAGGTTTCCTACCAATGACTAGGAGTCCTGTTCCACTAGATCTAGTTTAATGGAGTATAAAGTATTTTTTAAAATTCTTCATGCTGAATTGGACCTTAGATCATGGAATAAGAGGTCTGGGTGAATCCCTTGAACATAGAATATCAGAGCTGGGAAGAACTTTAGACAGCATGGGGAATGAGAACTTTAGAACATAGGATATCAGACCTGGGAGAAGTCTTAGAACAGAGAATGCCAGAGTTAGGAGAGTCTTAGAACATAAAATGCCAGAAGTCAAAAGGATCTTAGAATTGGGAAGGTCCTCAAAGCTTAGAATGTCGAAAAATAGTAGAGACCTTAAAATAGAGAATGTCAGAGCTATGAAGGGTCTTAGAACATGGGATGTTAAAGCTAGAACATGACATTCACCTTAGAGTTGAGACTATCAGAGCTAGGTTAGAACCTTAGAATACAGATGATCAGACCTGGGAGGGGCCTTAGAATAGGGCATGTGAGGGCTGGGAGGGACCTTGGGTCACAGAATGACAGAATCAAGGTCTTTTGGCTCCTAGTCAAGTTTTTCTCCTCCTCAGCCCACCAAGCTTTCCAATCACATCAAGTCTATTGTTCAGGGTTACCTTCTGTGGTAGCTTCCCCCTTTGTTCTGCTTGAACTTCCTATGACTCATCCTCTACCCACTGACTCATCTGCTTCTTGCATCCCTGAGCCATGTCTCACTTCCCTCAACAACCATTTACTCTCCAGATATTTACTGAGCATCTACTACATGCATAGCTTGATGGTAAACACCGTGCAGATCTTGTGTTTCTTATGACTCTCCAGCTATGGACCTCAAAACAATCAGGCAAGCCTATGTGCTCTGTGGCCAAATTTGTCTCCAAATCCTCCTTCCTACTATTTATTTGCCCTTGAAGGGACCATCTCTCTAGTCTTATACCTTCTCTCCTTCCAAGTTTAGTTAAAGGCTACTCCTGATCATAGAGCCTTCACTGATTCATCCTACCTATCCCAGACACTCTGGTCTCTCTGAGTTCCTGCCCAGATACACATATTACTTAGCTTTTGATGTTGACAAGTTACTTTCTCCTCTTGGACCTTTAGTCTCCTCACTTATAAAGTGAAATGGTTGGACTAGCTAATTTTCAAATTCAGCTTCAATGCCTATCTTATCAGTCCTGTCTAATACATGCTGGCCCTTCAGTGTTTTGAGGGCCTTCCAAACTCCCATTCATTTCCAGGGTCCGTCTCAGCTCTGGCATTTTCTGTTCTGAGCTCTCTTCATACTTTTACTTCCTAAGCTCACAGACATAAAGTAATTTGGTCTCTTTAACTTCAGGGCACACAGTAGAGACCAGGAAGTTCTTCCAATGAATCTAAGCCATGCAGACACCAGCTGAACCACATTGACCAGAACTTTTCTCTGCTTTGTTTACCTCAGAGAAGAAGACAGCCAAGGGAGAAGAGCACAGCAGGCTCTCTGATAATCTTACAGATGAGGTAGACTTTTCTGGGAGCTCAGCTTGGCTGGCTCCTGGATCCTCTCCTTCTCTGCTAGCTCCCACCTCACCATTAGGCAGCTTTTGTGTGAATGGTGATTCACACAAAAAGAACCAAATCAGGCCCTAAGAATTCATTTCCCTTTTACTGGTTGACTTTGACTCAAGCCCCCAGCAATAATGAGCAGATTCATCATCTCCTTTGATACAAAAAATGATTGTATTTTTTCCCGATCTCTGGGCTGGTAGCTCCTCTAGGTCTATTGTTTATAATTCCTTGTCTGTTGTCAAGTTAGTCACAACGTTGGGGCTAGCTCAGGCAGGCTGGAACAAGACACTCTGAGGTTGATATTCATAGAAGCAGAGTTCTGGAGGGGGGAAGGGGATCTCCAAGGTGATCTAGTCCTACCCTCACATTTTACAGATGAGGAAACTGAGGTGCAGAGAGCTTAAAT
The DNA here is from genome assembly GCA_028646575.1 of Pseudocheirus occidentalis. NCBI lineage: Eukaryota > Metazoa > Chordata > Mammalia > Diprotodontia > Pseudocheiridae > Pseudocheirus > Pseudocheirus occidentalis. Next base: position 324,954,098 of record CM053594.1, read on the forward strand.
GTCTTATTCAAAGTCTCCCAGTAAACACTAGAAGCAGGATCTGAACACAGGTCCTCTGACTTCTGAGGGTGTGATCTTTGCTTTGAATAAAGCCATGTCATTTCTTTACCAGCAAAAGAATCAACCACTGGAAGAAAATATTTGATGATGGATTGACATCCAACCCCAAGTGAACTCAGATTATAGCCTACCCAAACCATCACTGAGCAGGAACCAGTGGATTTCTTCAAGGTCTAAACAGACCTGGAGTTTCTCATTATAAAACAGGCACAGTTGATTCAGTGTCAATGAGAAGAGGTCTTAGAACAGCAGTTCTCAACTTGTGGGTTATCTATGTTCCAAGGCCTAGAGTGGGCTCAAGGAATAGTACTGCGATACACAGAAGGAAAAGGAAAGAAACCACCTCAGGGAATTAATTGATCAACCAGCCAATAAACTTATTTATTAATTAATGGCCCCTAATCTCTTTCTCCTTCATCAGGCAGGCAGGCAGGGAGTGGATGATGAGGAAAGAGCAAGGTAGGGTGAGCGAGAGGGATTGGAGAAAGAGATGAGAAAACGGAAAGTTAAGTTACAGAAGTCTTTCCCATCCACCAGCCAGCAGTGTTGGCCTCACAAATCACGTACCACATCACACACACCCCCGCACACACACCAACACGGGGGAGGGGTAGGTGGCAGTGGGGGAGGGTGGAAGAAGGAAGGGCACCCAGACCTGGAAAGCAGAGGGCCACAGCAGACAACAGAGAGCTGTTTTGCCAGAGACTGCTGCTGTGGCCGATGATGACTTTCTTCCTCCTCTTCCTCCTCTTCCTTCTCCTCCTCCTCACCTCTGAATGGAGATAAAAACCAAAAGGAGATAAAGTGGCTCTGAAGGCCAGAGACGAGCCTTGGATGGGTAGGCTGTTCCCCAGGTTACCAAATCCATCCATCCATCCATCCATCCATCCATCCATCCATCTTTGTAGGGATTCATTCAGGCATATGGAGACAGCAAACCAGCCAGTTAGCCCTATACCCACCGAACCCCCTGGCAAGGAGTGGTACAGAAGACCTAGGGACAGAAAGGAAAAGAGATTATCAAATATCTGGAGAAGTCGCAGAGGGGGCACTCTCATTGCCTGTATGGAAACTCCCACCCCCACCCCCACCCCTGTTTGGGTGACTGGGAAGGGCAGGTAGGCAATTGGGCAATGGACCGATGAGCAGACAGGCAGGCAGACTGAGGCTAAGGAGGCACCAGGGTAGCCAAATCAGGCAGATCCCAGGGCTGGCTCACCTGTGGGCTTCCAGACTGAGGAAGAAAATCCTAGCTAGACATAAGGAGAACAATCATCAGCATCATCAGAAGAAGGGGGGGGAGAGGAACACAAGGAGGAGTGAGCTATCAAATAATGGAGCCCACCTACCTGGTAAGGTCTTGGGCTGGTCACCCAGCAATCTCAAGGTAAAGTGGTGGAGGATAAACCATGTTGGAGAAAAAAGACAGGAACAAAATGTTACAAAAACAAGGACAGACACACAGGCACAGACACATACAGAGATACACACAGAGTCTGTCTCTCTCTCTCTCTCTCTCTCTCTCTCTCTCTCTCTCTCTCTCTCTC
>CM053594.1:324956204-324980746 GCA_028646575.1 Pseudocheirus occidentalis
CCTTTTCAACAATGGACAGAGTTCATACCTTCTATACTTAGCCCTAAATTACTAGGTGCTACCTAGCCCTAGGCTACTAAGTGCTAAGTATCTGATAAACTGATTACTATTACACCTTCAGCCTCCTCTGTAAAATGAGGACTTACATCTAAGGTTCACTCAGGTATTGTTAATCCAGCCATTCAATGCTTACTTACCATTGGAGCATTTCTAATACAGGACGGGGATCTCTTCTTCCTGGCTCTCTGTTCCAGGGAGCTGTTTCTCTGTTTTCCCCTGGTAGGACTAGAATGCAATTGCTTCCTGTCAGCCTGAGCTTTCCTCTGAGACTCCGTCAGGTCAGGAGTAAGATTGGGCTTCCAGTACTTTGGTTCTGATGTCCCCTCATCAAGGGAATGCATCATAGAGAGGCTGCTTCTGCCTTCTTGGTCATGGGTCTTAGAGCGCCTGCTGGCCGCAATGAGAGAGATGCTCTTTGTACTCACTGCTATCTCTTTCAAGGCTTCTGCACTCAGTGAGGCAGCATGCACATCCTCACCCAATTTTTTCATGTTTAAATCCAGACTGGTAGGAGAACATAACTTGGAGACCATCTTTTTCGTGCTGAGAGTATTGGGTTTCTGGGGGAAAAAAATCACCACAGAAGAATTACCAAACAACCCTGCATTTTTCTGATGAACAAGTAACTCTGGACAGGTCACTTCCTACCCCTGGGAAGGCCCCATATTCCTCACTGCAAAATGATGGAGTTGGACGAAATGATCTCTAAGGTTCTTTTTTTTTTTGCTTGGGGGGGGCAGGGGGAAGGTAGGGCAATTGGGGTTAAGTGACTTGCCCAAGATCACACAGCTAGTTTTGTGTTAAGTGTCTGAGGCCAGATTTGAACTCAGGTCCTCCTGACTCCAGGGCCACCTCCCCACTCCTAAGGTTCTTCCTAGCTCTAACTTATTATAAATCTGTGGTTCTGGAACAGGGATTCTTAAGCTTTTCTGTATTTACAGACCCCTTGGGCAGTCTGATGAAATCTATAGACCTCTTCACAAAAGAATGTTTTTAAATATATAAAATAAGTAGAATTACAAAGAAAACAAAAAAATTAATGAAAATAGAGATGTAACTTTTTTTCCATCTAAGTTCATGGACCTTCTGAAATCTATCCACAGACCCCTTGAGGGTCTATGGACTTCAGGTTAAGAACTCCTGTTCTAGAAGTTATATAGAGATAAGGACTAGAATACTAGACTTCATTAGTATCAAAAAACCCCAGAGGAGGAAATTCCTCCTACCAATGTAGGTTGGCACCTTTCCTATCAGTCTTGGAAAATTGCCTAGAACACTGAGGTTAAGTGACTTGACCAAAGTCACATATAGCCAATATATGTTAGTGGTAGGACTTGAACGTAGTTCCAATCTTATTTAAGCACTAACTCTCTATTCACCGTGTTTATCTTAGTAGCTATTTTGTTGTTCTTGTTGAATTGTTTCAGTCATATCCAACTCTCCATGAATAAGTTTCTGGTACTGGATTTGAACTCAAATCTTCTGGTGCTCTATCTACTGCACCATATAGCTGCCCCTCCACAATCATTAGCAAGTCAATTAACCTCTCTTGGATTCAGTTTCTTCAGCTGTAAAATGAAAGGGTTGGACTAGACAATCTCTAAGGTCCTTCCCAACTCTGAATCTATGATCTTATAAAAAGGCTTTGTCCTTGGAAAAAAAAAATTTGAAAGATCAGCATCTTCCTTGAGCCATTGAAATCATAACAGCTCTCTATCCTGTCTCAGTGTATGACACTGTATTTTTCTACTTGGCCAGAGCACTCTGGTGGTTTGATGCTATTCTATTTCATGGGAAAATATTACTTCATGATTAAATAAATTATTCAATATTAAAATATTACTTCATCTTTCCCTGGGAGTAGAATAGCACCAAACCACCAAACAGTCTACACCCTATATGCATTTCTGACTGCAGTTTATCAAAAGGGCTGATCAGAGTTTCCTTTCAAAGAACCACTTCCTCACTCTATTCCACTGATTCTAAATGTGATTCCCTGCCTATACTTCCAAGAGCAGAGTGACCTACATGAAGGCTCATGAAGAGTCTGTGATAGATACACCAACCTCATGAACTGGAGGAGTTATCAGGAGGCAGAAGGAAGTCGGAGTGAGAAGAGAATCTCTCTTTCCTGGTTTTTTAGATGGAGTTACTTTTGAGGACTTGTAACCTTCACTGGAAGCACAAAAACATGGATGAGCAGAAGTCAAACTACATGTCCAGGGAGACACTTCTTGTCAAAGGGAAAAGGGGGGGTAGAGAAATCGATATCAATCAACAAGCATTTATTGAGCACCTACTATATACTGGGCACTATGCTAGGCCCAAGCGATATAAGATAGAAAGGAAATAATCCCCCCCTTACATTCTGTCAAGGGAGACAACATGTGCATATAGGAAGAGATTAGCAAGTGAGAGAGAGTGGATTAGGGAAGACTTTATGTAAAAAGCTTAGCTGGAAATAAATTTTGAAGGACAGTAGGCATTGTAAAAGACAGAGGTGAGAAAGAAGTGCATTCCCAGAAGGTAGGGGGTATGGGGCTTGGGGGGGAGACAGCCAGTACAAAGTAATAGAAATAAGCAATAGAGTGTCATCTATGAGGACAAGTATTAAAAAGACCAGTTTGGCTGAAATGTAGAATATAGAATGTGGGAAAGGGAATATTGTAAAACAAGGATGAAAAGTAGGTTGGAGCCAGGTTGTAAAGGGCTTTAAGTGTGGAAACAAGGTGACGGGAAGTTTTTCGGGTAGGGGGATTGACTTGTTCAGAATTATGTTTTCAGAAAATCACTTAACATCAGTGTAAAAAAACTGAATGGAGAGGAGAGAGATGTAAGACAATGGGATCAGTTAGGGAACTATTACAATAGTCTAGGCAGACCCATCTATCTGGGGTTACAAACATAAAAAACTACAGAAAGAATTTAAAGATGGTAACTGAAGACTATTCCTAACATTCAACTATAAAATTGTTCATGTTAGTCTTACAGCATAAACTCATAAATAGTATGCAATGAAATAATGCATACAAAACCCACTTTGAAAACTGTGCAATAATTATCCACAAATACAATGTGTCATTATTCTTATTTCTACCGTGGTCCCATGCCAACATTTTCCTCTGCATCATATGCTCCCACTCTTGTTATTATTCAGTCATGACCCCAATTGGGATTTTCTTGGCAAAGGTACTAGAGTAGTTTGCCATTTCCTTCTCCAGATAATTTTACAGATGAGGAAACTGAGGCAAACAGGGTTAAGTGATTTTCTAGGGATCATACAGCTAGTAAGTGCCTAAGGCCAGATTTGAACTGAGAAAGATGGAGCTTCCTGCCTCCAGGCCAGGCACTCTAACCACCCTGTTCCTGCTACTCAATTTGAACATCTTTCCCTGGAAACTGATCCTGCTGGAGTAGATAATGAACATATGGTGACCTCCTTAAGAATGTTAATTTCAGGGCCGCTAGGTAGTGCAGTGAGTATAGCACCAGCCCTGGAGCCAGGAGGACCTGAGTTCAAATATGACCACAGACGCTTGACACACTTACTAGCCATGTGACTTTGGGCAAATCATTTAACCCCAATTGCCCTCCAAAAAGCAAAAAAAAAAAAAAAAGAATGTCAATATCCAGAAAGGCTCAGATCTGGCCAGGTCATGGACTGCTTTTCCACTGTCTGCTGCAGGAACCAACACTGTGAAGTATTCCCAGGATCAGCAACAAAAATAGTACTCACTGACTTAGAATCTCTGCTTCCTAACCTTAATCCTTTCCAGGGTTTGTCCAGGGTGCCATAATTACCTGTAATGTTTTTGGCTATAACTGGGAGTCACATCTCTTAATGCTTTAAACATGATAAAGTGTTTTGGCTATTAGTTTATCGCAGTCTAGTCTACTGGTAAACCTGCAGCTAACAACAAAAAAAAGTAAGACTAAAGTAGGAATTTTTAATCCTTTTTGTATCATGAGCTCTTTTGTCATCTACTGAAGTCTATAGATACCTTCTAAGAATAATATTTTTAAAGGCATAAATACATAAGATTACAAAGGAAACCAATTATATTAAAATAAAGCTATCAAAATAGCTATTAAAAGTGAGTTCACAGACCTCAGGTTGAGAACCCCTGTTCTAGATAAAGGACCCAGAAATTGAGTAGCTTTGAGATTGGTAGAAATAACTCAAGATTGACATCTGTGAGTATAACTAACATTTAAAAGAAAAAAATATTCTGGGTTTAAGAAAAATCCCTTAATATTAAAAATAGAACCCAAGAAAGGAATTATCCTTGGATTTTCCTCCTCAGTTATGATCCTAGAAAAGGAAATGATGACAATCTCTCCATTACCTGTCTGGCTCTATAACAATAGGTGGAAGTTCAAATTTTGCTCCCCAAGGAAGGTCTTTCCTATTGTCAAGCTGGTCTCTGCTGGTATCCTCTTTATGAAACTCCATCTGTTGAGCTATATTCAGAACGGAACCATCCTGGGACCACAAAGAAAGAGAGCTGATTAAGATCAAGTGCAGACACAGCATGAACTATTTAGTTCAAATAACTCCCTGAGGACCTTTCAGGAAGTCCTACTATCCTAATGAAGCACCTTTGGAAATCAACCCACTGAACGGCTACCTCATTAAGGTTTACAGCTTGTTTTCAGCTGAGCTTTGTCTGGGCACCAAGGGAAGAAGAGATGCTCAGCAGAAGGGGTTAAATCAACTAGGCTTTACACAGATTATCCATTTCCCCAGCTTCTCCATTTTTGCATGTTATATAAGAAGGCACTTGTTTATGGAGTGCCCTTTGCTGAAGGAGGCTTTCTGAGCCTTGCCCCAGTGTCCTTGGGAACAGCAGCCTTTTTAGTATATAACCCAGTAATAACCTGAATAGCCTTCCTGACTCACTAAATTTAAAGCCCTGAGAAAACTCAAAATCTTTGAGTCATTCTGAAAGAGTAAGTCCAGCAATAATGGCCCAAAGGCCACAAATATCAATAAACTAACAATTCCCCAAGAGTCTTCCCTCCTCCCACTAGCACGAATCAGCACCAATGCTCTAGTCAAGACTCCCTGCTCCCTTTCCCCAATGCCTGGTCCTGCTTGACTCAGATAAAATCCCTATAAAAATCCACCAGATTTTGCTGATTTGGGTGACCCACTCATTCCCTTTAGAGAACCAACAGGGTATACAATTCCACCTGTAACTGGCCTGTGTCCACCTTGCTCCCTGAAGGTGCCCTTCATATTGTAAGGACATCCCTTCAATAAAGCTGATCTGCTTCACTGTCTTGTTATTTGATATTGTTGCATGATTACATTCCAAATCTCACACTAGCCCTCAACATGCTGAACCTTCTTGTTGTTTAGTTGCTTTTCAATCATGTCCAACTCTTCATGACCCATTTTGGGGTTTTCTTGGCAAAGCTACTGGAGTATTTTGACATTTCCTTCTCCAGCTCATTTTACAGATGAGGAAACTGAGGCAAACAGGGGTAGGTGACTTGCCCAGGATCATACAGGTAGTAAGTGTCTGAGGTAATAATATTTGAACTCAAATTCCTGACTCCAGTACTTCCAGGCACTCTATCCACTGTGACACTTAGCTGAATCTTCCTGTCTGCATTAAGAATTACTCATCAACTCATGCCTTAGGAGCAGTCACTATCCATAGAAGTGACTTGTATGCCCTTAATTGAGATAAAAGAATTTTCTATTTGCCTCTATCAGCATTACAGGATTATAAGATTAAGAGATGAAAAGAGTGTTAAATATCATCTGATATAGAGATTCTATAGTGTAATGGATTTTAGAGCTGGAAGGGGTCTGAAAAGGCAGCTAGTTCAACCTCCTCACTTTATAGATGAAGAAAATCAGATGCTGGGGGCAGAAGTGAGTTGCCCAGGCTACATATGTACAAAGTAGATTCAAACCCAGTTAGAAGACTAGGTAATAAATAGGCAGAGCACAGAAGCTCTTTCTTAGGAAAATAAATTAAGGGTTGAAGTAACAAAGAATGCCTTCAATCTGGTTAATCCTACCTTCTGACATATCTAAAAGGCAGTGCATAGAGTGCTGGTCCTGGAGTTAGGAAGTCCTGAGTTCAACTTTTGCCTCAGACACTTAACTATATGACCCTGGGCAAGTCATTTAACTTCTGTTTGCCTCCATTTCCTCAACTGTAAAATGGGAATAATAATAATAATCCCTACCTACCATGGTTTTTGTGATGAACAAATGAAATAATATTTGTAAAATACATAGCACAGTGCCTAGTACTTAAGCTGTTATTGTTGTCTTTTGTCCTTTGTTCCCAAAGAGGCCATGACCTCAGAAAGGTGATACCATGACATGCAAGTGAATTGGAATTAAGTGAGGGAGGGCTGTGCAAAGTCACCAGCCTCACTTTCTCCTCCCAAGGCATCTGGGGCCAGTTGTAAGACGTTTAGGTAAGACATCAGGAATATGGCACTATAGAAGTACTTTTTCCTTTCATTTCCCTACCCTCTTCTTCTTTTACTCCAAATTCAGGGATCTTTCCACATGCTACAAGTTAAAACAAAAAAACCAAGTGAATGATTGTAATAAATCTAGGCTCCATTTGTGCTAAGAATGATCCAAAAAAGTGTAAAATTCATACTTAAAATCTGGTTTCAGTTTTAGTAGATACCGGTCACAAAAAGTGACAACTACTGTCACTGGGGATTCTAAGCTATCATTAAAAGACGTTCAATGTGGAAGCATATTCAAAACTTCCTCTTTAGTTTAACTAGAAATATTAAAATATAAATATTTCTCGACCCTATAACCCCTTTCCAGATATCTCCTTAAAAGTGAAAGTAATAGATGGAGAACAAAAGGCCTTTCTTAGGAAAATATTCATTTTTCCATAAGTGAAATAAAAATTTTCTATAAACTATTCATAAAATAACAAAGAATACCTCCAGTAGGTTAAGATCATTGCCTTCCCCACTCCCATGAAGTGAATGGGCTATTGACATATCTAATGGCAGTCTTTCTTCTCTATGCCACTGTTCTAGGAGAACACTTGAGAGGAGCAGTCAAGGACCTAAATAATGACTATGGTTCTGGAATATTGACCCCAACTTGTATTTTAACATATAATGATCTTTTCCTTGTTCAAGATTCCTATAAATATTATTCAAATTGTTTTGACAGAGGACCAGATCCCCAAGCTTGGGGGGACTATGTCAATTTGTATATCTTTCTCTAAGCTAGAAAATGAGGGGGTGGCTAGGTGGCTCAGTCAATAGAGCACCAGCCTTGGAGTCAGAAGGACCTGAGTTCAAATCTGACCTCAGACACTCTGCCCTAAAAAAAGCTAGCCGTGTGATCTTGGGCAAGTCACTTAACCCCAACTGCCCTCCAAAAAAAATGATTGGATATTAGATTAATGTTAATTTAAATTATTTCTAGCAGGTTTGTGTCTAAAATCAATGATGCAGTATTAATATTTTTTCTTCAACAGAAGCTATTAGTCTTCTGTACCAGCAAAGACCAAAAATAAGTCTGTTACTTGTTTTTTTAAAGCAAACTTTTCAGAGAAGTTCAGGAATTCCTCAGTGCCACTAGAGTACAAAGTCCATGTGAGCCCAGAGCTTAAGGAGAAAGAAAACTACCTGAAAGGAAATAAATAACCTACTGTGTACGTTTAATATGATTTTACATGTATAATGTGTATCAGATTGCTTGCCATTTTAGGAGGGGAGAGGGAAGTGAAGGAGGGAGAAAAAAGTTTGGAACTCAAAATCATATAAAAGTGAATGCTGAAAAATTTCTTTACATGTAAATAGAAAAAAATAAACTACTATTATTTTTTAAAACCAGAGATATTTTTAAAAGAGTTACATATTTTATCAAGATTTAGAGGCAAATCATTGTCAGGCAATTTACTTGGGCAATTAAATTCTACCATCATTCACAGAAGACCACAGTGGTCAGATAAACTACTCTCCACAAAGGAAATCTTTCAACATGAATCCCCTCTAATAGATCCCTAAAAAAGGATTACCAAGCTTTCACTTGTAAACTCTGATGAAGAAGAACTCATTCTCTCCTAGAATTGCCTCATCTACCTTTTTTTCTCCTTTTTTTTCCTTTTTTTTTGGTTTGGAGGCAATCAGGATTAAGTGACTTGCTCAGGATCACAGTTAGTAAGTGTCTGACATTAGATTTCAGACTCAGATCCTCCTGACTCCAGAGCTGGTGCTATATCCACTTTGCTACCTACTTATCCCCTCCTAATCCACTTTATTTTTTTTTTGTTTTTTTGGAGGGCAATTGGGGTTAAGTGACTTGCCCAAGGTCACACGGCTAGCTTTTTTTAAGGTAGAGTGTCTGAGGTCGGATTTGAACTCAGCTCCTTCTGACTCCAAGGCTGGTGCTCTATTGACTGCACCACCTGGCCGCCCCTCCTAATCCACTTTTGAACAACACTCATTTGAAGTTTTTCCTTATATCATACCATAACCTGCCTCTTTGCAACTTCCCTCCATCCTTCCTTTTGCCCCCTAAAATCAGGCATAAGTTTTACTCCTCTCCCACTAGACAACCCCTCAAAAATCTGAAGACAGATACCATGTTTACCTCCCACGCCCACCCCTAAATCTTCTCTTCAAGTTAAATATTCTCCATCTTCCAGTGATCTTCATATGGGATAGCCTTGACATTGCTCCCAATCCTGGCTGCCCTTCTCTGGATGTATCCCAATTTGCCACGTCTATCTGGAACTGAACATAGCATTCTAAATGTGGACAAACCATCATTCCCTATGTTTTAGATGCTATACCTCTCTTAAAGAATACTAAAACTTCATCAGCTTTTCCAGCTGCTAAATTGAATTAATTTTGTAGTTTAACCAGTAGTTCACTAAAGTTCTGTTTCACTCAAATTGTTATCTAGCCATGTTTGTCCCACCTTGAATTTGTGAATCTGATTTATTTAACCCAAGTGTAGGATTTAAGTTTATCTCTATTAAATTACATTATACTTTGGCCTGTTGAGATTTTTTTGGAATCTGACTTTGTCATCCAACTTTATAGCTACCCTTCTTTATTATGATGCTCCAGGAATCCAAGAATCTTCATTCTTGGTGCAATAGAAAGATCACCAAACTAGGAATTAGAAGACCTGGGTTCTATTACCAACTCCACCACTAAAGACTGTGCAACTTTGGGCAGGTCACTTGACTTCTCTGAGACTTGTTTCCTTGTATGTTAAAATTATGGGGTTGGGCTACCTGATCCTCAAGGTTCCTTCCAATCATTTAAAACTGGATAGAATCAATAATTTTATCCAACCTTATCAATGTACTAAATACCATGAATGAAAAAAAGAAAATTAAAATATATGGCACAGTCTTTGCCTGCAAAGGGTCAGTCTAGGTGGAGATCAATGGAAATACTTAAAAAAAATAAAAACAGTATAATAAGAGTTAAATAATAACATAAGCTATGTTACTTAACAATATAGGTACAATCAGTTATAAAGTGAGTGGTATGGTCTATAACAGCTATAAATTGGGAAGAGGCAGATATCAACATTCCTTTCACAATCTGGCCCCAACCTGTCTTTTAGACTTCTTTTATACTACTCTCTGCACTCTGTGGGTCAATTGAACTGGCCTATTTTCTTTTTCTCACACCTATCGTTCCATTTCCTATCTCTGTGCTTTTTCATTGACCATCTCCCATGTCTGATATCTACTCTTAACTTGCCTCCACCTTTTAGAATCCCTGTCTTCCTTCAAGACAAAGCTTAATCACTATTTTCTCTACATGAGGACTTTCCTGATTCTCTAATGGCTAGTGTTCTTCCTCCCCCAGCTACCTTATATTTAATTCTCTTCTATTTATTTTGCATTCATTCTGTTTATATTTCTAAGAGTGAATGTTTCCACAGACTCTCCTATTAATGAAATCACAGAAGGCACAGAAACTTTAATTGATATGAATCAATTAGCAAAGTAAATTAGGTATTAAGGAAATTTCCTAAATCTTATCACAATCTGCAGACAAACTCTTAATCAAATTAAGAAGTTCATAAGATTTTGGGCCATTAGACGATGGCATATGATGCCACATAGGAAACATCTTAAGCTATAGACAAAAAAGAGCACTTAGTCCAGGGGAAAGTTCACAAGCATCAGACTAGTCTAATGGTTGTATGTGGTTATGATTTGTTCTTCATTCTTGAAGAGGACCATGACATCAGGAAGATGATGCCATGACTTGCAAGTGAACTGGATTTAAATGAGGCAAGGCTGTGCAAAGTCACCAGCTTTACTTTCTTCTCCAGAGATATCTGGGTCTAGTGGCAAGATATAGATTAGGACAACTGGAGATGGCCCAGCAATATGGATACTAAAGAGTCATAAGAAAGCTCATGCTTTCAAGGAGCTTGAAATCTAATGAAGCTACTTAGATTTAGAACTAAGAGATCATCTACACATATGCCAGCAAATAGCCCAATTCTATCTATCTATGAACCATTATAGAATTCCAGCCAAGCACCTAAAAGGAAAAAGGAAATTGTTCTTGCAGAAAGGAAAGCTCCCACTAGTACTAAGTCATGCTGGTCTTATCATAATCCTCAAAGACATGAGACCCAGGCCTACTTCTGAGCTTTTATCTATGCTATTCCCTCACTTTCCTCTGCATCAAAATAAAGTCCTAGTAGCCCTACCTTTACAATTAGCTCAGTTTACAGATTATGAAACTGAGGTTCAAGGAATGTTAGTTGATTTGCCCCTGACCACATGAAGTAAGCAATAGAGGCATAATCTGTCCTTCATAATCCAGGTCCTTCAACTCTAAGTCCAACAAACTTCCCACTGCCCTCCTTGGAAGGGACCTCAGAGGGTTAGTATCATAGCTCTAGAGTTGGAAGAATCTTTAAAGGTCTTCTTGTCCAAATCTCTCATTTTACAGATGAGGCACTTGAAAACCAGAGAGGTGAAAAGACTTGTCCAAAGTCACAAAGGTAGAAAAAGAGCTGGGAACTGAACTGAAATCCCATGACTCCAAAATCAACACTGCCCTTTGCACTGAACCATGTTGCTTCCCAATTGTTATGGGAATCTGAATATCTTCCCTGCCCCTAGGCCCTTTAATAGGCTTAAGTGATTCTGAGAACCTTCCCTGATTAGAAAATATACTCTGCCCCCTAATAGGCTGAATGTGGTCACATGGCGCCTGTGGTGGGAGGCTTGTTGTTCAGGAATGCCCATGCCTTGTTACTTTGTGATTGGGCAGTGGGTCAAGAGGGCTGTGACATTCTCTGATCCAGGAGAAGGCTATATATACCCTGATGTGAGGTTTTTGCTTTGGGGCTCACTTTGGAAAGAGTTGTGTGATTTGGCCAGATGAGACTCTAGGTAGCCATCGAGCCCCCTGGCTTTGAAAAACCCAGATGTTGGTGCTTCCCTCTCTGGTAACTGACTAGGTATGATGTAATGGTCAGACAGCTGAAAGCCCATCTGCTGATCTGTCTCTCTGTCTGCTTGTAACTTCTGTTTGTATTCTGTTTGCATTCTCTGAAGTTCAGGGTGCTGACTTTTTCCCCTGAACTAGGTAAATGATATGTGTTTGATTGATTAAAGTAAGAGTGTTAACCCATTTTGAGATGCTTTCCTTTAGAAAAGCAGGTCTAAGAACCTGTGCTAGCAGCCCTCCTGGGTATGCTAGGGTGCTTGCTGATACACCAATTCAGCCCTCATTTATTGAACTTATGTTCAAGGAGTTCTACTTAACACTGGGGATATAAAGTAAGATATGGCAGTCTCTGTTCTCAAGGAGCTTCCCTTGTCGTGAAAGAATCTGACAACCCCTACCTGAGCAGGGCCCCTCTCAAGTTCTTCCCCTGCAAAGTCTTCTCCAACCTCTCTAGCTCATATTGAGCTTTCCACCCTCTGAACTACCAAAGTTATGAACATCTGTGGCCCTAGACATTTCTAAGACAAGAGTGAGCCAGAGAGACAAGAAAGTAAACCAGCCTTACCCTAAGGGAGTTGAACATCACTGAGTGGAGCAGAAGTAGACGATTTAGAGTCCCCTCCTCTAATTCTTGAGAGTAAAGTCGATATCTCTTTTCCAGGGGCTCAGGTACAGGAATACAGTGACCTTCATCACATCCCAGAAAAGCAAAAATAAGAGATGAGACAAAAAGAAAAAAAAATCAAGTAAGGCATCTATCCTATATTTGTGCCTCCCTAAAAAGATTATAAGCTATTTGAGGACAGAAGACATGTCCTCAAATAGACCTTGTTCAAAAACCTACTGAGACTCCAAGATCAAAGTATGTCCACATCTGCACTATTATTCAAAAATTCAACCAAATTTGGTAAAGCAGGACTGTGCTAAGTAACAATGTCACAAATGAAGACAAAGGACTGTGATTTATTGGGCTCCCATCTCTATGCCCATAGACCTCTCCCTAAAAGCTGATCATCTGGTGGACTCAAACGAACTGAAGCTGGTCATCGTAATGATATGGCCACTTCACAAACATTATGCCTAGGCAATTAACTTCTGACTTGTAGGATAAGCAGAGTCTTTACATGCAGATGCTTTCTCATGGAAGCAGAGTTTTCCAAACTGCAGAATATCCCCTGCCTGGAAGGGAATGAGATTCTGGGGTAAGAGGAATGTGAAGCACTGGCCAACATCATTGAATAAATTTGAGTAAAACTCCTGAATGAATGCATCTATTTTTTTTTAATGAAAGCAAAGTTCAAATCAAAGGTGTAGAATCTCCAGAGAGAACATAAACTCATTGAGAGTAGTAGGTAGTGTCTAGCTCAGTGCCTGGAACAAATCAGACACTTTAATAAATGCTTATCAATTAATCAAGTGATTGATCATAAGTCCATAGGATCAAAACTCTAGATCTTGAAGGGGCTTTTGAGGTCATCTAAAGTCAACTCACTCATTTTATAGATGAGGAATTGTCAGCAAATCTACTAAACTTGCTAACTTTCTAAACTTAGACTAAATGTGCTATCATTCAGTCATTTTCACTTGTGTCTGACTCTTTTTTTTTTTTTTTTTGCTTTTTGGAGGGCAATTGGGGTTAAGTGACTTGCCCAAGGTCACACAGCTAGTTTTTGTGTTAAGTGTCTAAGGCCAGATTTGAACTCAGGTACTCCTGACTCCAGGGCCGGTGCTCTATTCACTGCGCCACCTAGCCGCCCCCTGCGCCACCTAGCCGCCCCGTGTCTGACTCTTCATGACCCCATTTGGGGTTTTCTTGACAAAGTTATTGGAGTGGTTTGCCACTTCCTTCTCCAGTTCACTTTACAGATGGGAAAACTGAGTCAAACAAGATTAAGTGACTCAGCGTGGGTCATTCAGCTAATGTCTAAGGTCAAATTTGAACTCAAGAAAATGAGTGTTTGATTCCAGGCCCAATACTATATCCACTTCACTTATCCTCCTGAATTCGTTCCAAATAGTAATAAATGCATCCCAGAAATTATTTAATATGGTGTGCACAAATGAGGTCAAATTTAAGGGAAATTTAAATGATTTTATTAATAAATATGTGTAATATTGTTTTTAGAGTGTGTTAAAGATTTGTGTGTTGTTATAAATACTGTGATAAATTCTTGATTAGAATGAAATTTGAACCAAGATTATTTCCATAGATTATTTTTTTTTAATTAAGTGGGGGGTAGTGAAAACTTGAAAATTATTGCCTTAAGGAAAAGGGGAGCAAGGTTGGGCTAGGTGAGAAAATAGATTAAGTGCAGTGGATATAGTATTGGGCCTGAAATCAAAGACTCATCTTCTTGAGTTCAAACTTGACCTTAGACATTAGCTGAATGACCCATGCTGAGTCACTTAACCTTGTTTGCCTCAGTTTACCCATCTGTAAAGGGTTGTCCAAAAGTCAGAGCTATTCTTTCACAACAGTCAAAACAGGCGATCACGCATAGTATAACTTCAGGGGTCTGAGGTAGGCTTCTGTCCAAAATGACCTTTCTCAGGCAGTGAATGAAGCCTGAAAATGTAAAGTTTTTCCCTTTGCCTTTGACTCCAGAGGTATTAAACTCACAGAGGGCCAGCAGCCTGCAGCACTTCCTGATGCAGCCTGAACCAGATTAAAATGTAATTGGGAACTGTTTAACAAAATGAATAAAAATACAGTAAAAACACTGATAATGGTAATTCATGGTTTTCTAAGTCAATATCCAGTCTACAGGGATTCTTTTCTATATGAGTTTGACATCACTTCTAGAACATTCAAATCAAAATATTAGTTAAAGCAAGACTGCTTAAGAGAAGCTCCATTTCCAGGAACATGAGATAATAGACCTCACTATACTTTGCCCTGGTCAGATCATATCTGGCACTTTGGGCTCAGTTCTAAACATTCTGTTCTGGAAAGGACACTAATAACTAGAGAGTGTGCAGAGAAGAGCAATGAAGATGGAGGTGGCCTCATGTTCATGCTATGAAGAATAAGCTGAAGGAATTGAGGATGTGGTAGGTGGCTCAGTGGATAGAGCACTGGGTCCTAAAGTTAGGAAGACTTCATCTTTCTGAGTTTAAATCCAGCCTCAGACACTTCCTCTTTGTGTGACCCTGGTTGAGTCATTTACCACTGTTTGCTTCAGTTTCCTCATCTGTAAAATGAGCTAAAGAAGGAAATGGCAAATCAATCCAGCATCTTTGCCAAGAAAACCCCAAATGAGGTCCGGAAGAGTTGGAAATGACTGAACAAACCTGGAGAAGAGGGGGCAATGGGACATTTATACAGGGTATTGATTGCGATAAGATTTTTTGAGTATCATGCATTTATAGTTTTACCAGATCTTTTTCTAAAAGTAGGCTTTTAAAAAGTTATATTTGAAACAAAAAGGACAAGGAAGACAAGCCTACTTCTAGGAGGAGATTGTGTGTTACACATGAACAAAAGAAAATAGAACTGTTCAGTTCCAATTTTGTTTAACTGAATTGAACTCCTCTCTAGTGAGCACAGTTATATTCAGAGAGAACAAACGCTGGAAAGAGGAAATTGAAGTCCAAGGCAACTAAGCAGACAATAGAGAAGTATCTAGTGATTTTAAAGTTATATAGCTCAGAAAAATTGTATCCCAGCATACTAAAATGACAATGATGATGATAAATTTATACAGTGCTTTAAATTATGCAAAACACTTTACAAACATGATCTTATTGTAGTCTCATAACAATCCTGGCAGGCTGGAACTATTATTATCTACAGATTACAGACAAGGAAACGGAGGCAGACAAAAGTTAAGTGACTTGTCCAGGGTCAGAAAGCCATTAAGTGTCTGAGATTAGACTTTAACTCAGATCTTCCTGATTTGAAAGATCTTACAGATGTGATCGAGTAACTACTGTCATCCATGAGATGAAAAATAACAGAGGTAATTGCAAAGTCCTTCATTTAATTTCATTTGAACTAACCCTAACATACTAATTTATATTTTATATAGCACCTTACAGTTTACAAAGTGGTTTCATATTAATTATCAAATCTCTCAACAACTGTATTCTTATCTTTTGGGAGAGTGGGGCAAATCTCTCCTTCACTGGTGTAGGGAACAATATATGAAGAAATACCTTTACCAATGCAAACTGACAACTTCTAGCCTTGCAGTTATCTAGGATGTTATGAAAGCAAGTGACTTGCCCAGGGTCACACAACCTGTAGAAACCTGAGGCAAGGCTTGAATTCAGGCCTTCTGACCCCAAGGCTCTCTCTCTAATCACTATGGCATTCTGCCTCATTCTCAAAGTAGACTCTAAAAAAACTGACTCACAGAGAAGTTATGTGATTTGACCGTGGCCACATGACTAGTGCATTCTGAATCTGGTCTTCAAGCTCCTGCTAATAATCTAAAATTCTATTTTCTATAATATGTTCCCTCACCATATTAACAAGAGGGAGGAAGCTCATGAAATTATAATAACAACTACATCAGATATAATATATCTTTGGTAATTAATAGTACTACTAAGTAGTATTTATTAAGGATAAATTATACCTATAACATTGCATCATAATATTATAATACTAATTTTCCAAGTTAAACTTCACCAATCTCTTTAACTTTTGATCCTATAATTTCTAGATTACTCCCCACAGATAACGCATTCTTCATGTCAGCTGAACAAAAGTTTAATAAACCAAAAGTGGGATGTGACTACTAAAAAAGCTAATGGAATCTTAGACCGTTTCATGTATTGCCTTTTTTTAAAAAATTTATATCTATTTACATTTTTCATATCTACATCATCTTCCTTTCTAAATGTGTTCCTTCTCCCTTTCTACTTCTCTACCCAATGAAGTACCCCTTCTGACAAAGAATTTTTAAAAAGAAAGAAAAACCAAATGGTTTAGCAAAGTCAACTAATACATCCACCAAGACAGAGTATATGGAGTTTTCCACACCTATAGTCCCATCATTGCAAAGAAGGAAGGGGGTGCATTTTCTCATCTCTTCTTTAGGACCAAGGTTCAGTCTTTATAATGGTTTCATTTTATTTGTTTTTCAGAGCAGAATTGTGTTTCCCCAGAGAAGGGGAAGTCATCATACTGCCGTACTCCTCATGGGTCAAACAACCAGAATAACTGGGTTCAGTCCTAGACAGGTTTTAAGAGGCATCCTGACAAACTAGGGGAGAGAATCTAGAAACTATAGGTAATTAAAGACAAGAAACCTTTTCTGATCCCCTCAATGCTGGTTAATTATCTCATTTATCTCCCTTATCATCCAGTTAATTATCTCCTCTATTAGTTATTTCCAGTTTATCCTGTATATAGTTTGTTTGTATATAGTTGCTTGTGTGTTTTCTCCCCCATTAGACTGTGAGCTCTCTGAGAGCAGTAACTTTCCTTTGCCTTTCTTTGTATCCTCTTCGCTTATGGTTCCTGACACATGGTAGGCATTTAATAAATTCTAGTTGACTGACTATAGAAGCAATAGTTGAAAAAACCAGGGAGGTTTCACTTGGAAAAGAAAATTATAAGAAGAGAGATATGATATCTGACTGTAACATCATCTCATTATAATTACATAGGTTTATTTTATTTCTTTCTTGGACTGCTTTTTTTTTTGAGGGGGAAGGCAGGGCAATTGGGATTAAGTGACTTGCCCAAGGTCACACAGTCAGTAAGTGTGTCAAGTGTCTGAGGCCAGATTTTAACTCTAAAAAAGACTGATTCCTTGGGGTAGCTAGGTGGCACAGTGAATAGAGCACCAGCCCTGCAGTCAAGAGGACCTTAGTTCAAAGCTGGTCTCAGACTGGAAACTAAAGGGAGGGCAGTGCCCACCAATTGGGAAATGGTTGAAAAAGTTATGGCATATGAATGTTATGGAATAGTATTAAGTTGTTAGAAATGCTGAAAGGGATTGTTTCAGAGAAACTTGGGGAAACTTGAGAGAATCAAAAAAGAGATAAGTGAACAGAACCAGTAAAACACACACACAAAAAAAAACTAGCCCTGTGACCTTGGGCAAGTCATTTAACCTCAATTGCCCTCCAAAAAAAACCAAACTCCAGGTCAGGTACTCTATTCACTGTGCCACCTAAGCTGCACCACTTGGAATGCTTGTAACAGGGAGTATTATATCCAGATAAAGGAACCATACAACTATATTCTACACTGGCCAAACAACAACTGGAATAATTGTGTTCAGTTTTATACATTTTTTTTGAGACTAGGTATCTCAAACATATATTATCTCAAAAAAAATGTTATGTTATGTTATGTTATGTTATTTTATAAATATATATTATCTCAGCCAGGCTGGAAGTATATCAGCCACAAACATGATCCTATTCCTGAAAAGCACAGAAATTTTCATTTGCTGATTCCAACCTGGGCTAGTTCACTCCTCCTTAGGAAGTCCCTCACCCTAATCCTGGGAGCTCCCTTAGGAGTTTTGTATTAGTGTCAGACTTAGTGCAGACATTCAAATGACAGCCCGGCTGTAACTCAGAACTCCTGACTTCAAGTGATCCACCAGCTTCAGCCTCCCCTAGAACCTGCTAATGTACCCAAACTTAAATGTGACATTTTCAGGAGGCTTGCCAGCAAAAGGATATCCAGAGGAGAGTAATAGGAATGATTGGGGGAAGAGGAGCTTGGTTAATAATCTAGAAATTATAGGACCAATAGTTAAAGAAACTGGCAAGGTTTTTAACATGGAAAAGAAAAGCCTAAGAGAAATAGTATATCCATCTTTAAATATTTGAAAAGCTGTCATTTGTCAGAGGAATAGACTCATTCTGGTTTCTTCCACAGAGAAAAATTAATATTAAATGCAAATGAGAGAGAAGCAGATTTTAAAGGACCCAGCTTCAGTCCCCTATCTCTGAAGCTTATTACTGGTGTGGCCTTAGACAAGTTACTTAACCTTTCTCTGCCTCAGTTAACTCATTTGTTTTTGTTACCTCATTTGTCAAATGAGAAAGGGGAACTGGATGGTGACCAAGTTCCCTTCCAATTTTAGATTTATGATCCCATGAACTTTCTAACAGTGATAACTGCCAAAGTTGACCAAAAAAAGAATAGTGAGAAATGCTGGAGGGATTGTAGGGAAACAGGAACATCGTTGCCCTCTTAGAGGAATTATGTACCCTGTCCAGCAATTCTGAAAAGCAATTTGGAACCATACCCCCCAATTAAACTGTGTGCACACTCTGACCCATACTCTCTGAATATTTATACTAAAGAGATCAAAGAAAGAAGAAAAGTACCCAAGTGTACAAAAATACTTATAGCTTCTCCTTTTATAGTGGCAAAGGACTGGAAACTAAAGGGAGGGCAGTGCCCACCAATTGGGAAATGGTTGAAAAAGTTATGGCATATGAATGTGATGGAATAGTATTATGTTATTAGAAATGCTGAAGGGGATTGTTTCAGAGAAACTTGGGGAAACGTGAGAGAATCAAAGAAGAGATAAGTGAACAGAACCAGTAAAACTATAAAATGACAACTATATTGTAAAGAAAAACTCTGAAAGACTTTGGAATTCTAATCAATGCAATGACCAATCACAATTCCAAAAAATCCATGATGAAACATTCTATGTATGTGTAGAGACCATATCAGATCGCATGCTGTCTTGGGGAGGGAGAGGGAAAAAAATTTAAAACTTATGGAAGTGAATGTTGAAAACTAAAAATACATAATTTAATTTAAAAAAAGAAAATAGAAACATTCCACTGGCTTCCTAACAGAGAGGTTATGGACTCAGAGCACAAACTAAAACATATTTAGGTTTTGAGACAAGCCCAACTCAGGAAGCTGTTCTCCTTGATGATATATGTTTGCAATGAGGATTTTGTTTTTCTTTTCTCAATTTGGGGTGAGGAGGTGGGAAGGAGGGAAGGCAGATTTTCATGATTAAAAATAAATAAAATTCAAGTTAAAAAACTACTGCCAAAAAAATAACAACTACCTGAAAATAGAATGCACTCTCTTAGCAAAGGTGTATTTGGCGCCTCATTGCAGTCAGCGTTCAAATGCACAGATTGACCCTCCATCAGAGGTAATGCAGAAGCCATTTCCAGATGACCTTTAAGGTCTTTGCCAGCTCAAAGATTATATCATTCTACAATAATGGCAGAAGAAGGAACAGGTACTAGAAATGAGGGGAGTAGGCAGAGAGAGAAAAACATTACCAAAGTTAGAAATGAGGTGTAGAAAGTAATAACCAGGGACACTGAAGGACAACTTTGCCTGGTTTAGAAGTTTGCCTGAGGAAGACATGAGAAAATGCATCTTTCTCCCTTCTTTGAAGAGGGTGTGTAGGTGTCCTGTTGATCTTCTGGTTAGATTTGCTCTACTGATTGTTTTTTCTTTTTTATTTTGTGTCAAATGGGATAGTTCAATGGACAAGGGATGGAAGAGCAATATATTCAGGAATGAAGATGGTATAAAAATTTTTTGAAAAAGAACTTTGCCTGGAGTTGACCCTGCCATTCAATAAAAGACCACCTCTCTTAGGGGCGGCTTGGTGACGCAGTGAATAGTGCATCAGCCCTGGAGTCAGGAGGACCTGAGTTCAAATGTGACTTCAGACCCAACACTAGCCATGTGACCTCGGGCAAGTCACTTAACCCCAATTGCCTGACTTCCCCCTCCAAAAAAAAAGACCACTTTTTACTAAAACAAAGGGCAAATCAAATGTAAGCACCTTGAGGGCAGAGCCTGTTTTTTCATTTTGTCTCTGTGTCTACCTACAGTAGCCATATTTTAACTTGTAAGTATTTAATAAACTTTCATTGGACTATTGGGTTGGATTGTGCATTGTAGATTACTCTTAAGTAATCAGTTTATGTTCCTCAAAAAAGTTTTAAAAATGTACTTTTGTATAGTTTATTATGATTTTGAGGGAAAATATAGTAAAAGTTTTCCTTGCTCTTCACCATTTCTTGCTCTCACCAAAGTGTTCATTTTCTTGGAATGAAGTCATTAAACTTGGTTTGCTGCACTTTTTCCAAATGGTTGCCATGGCTACCAATGTTAGATCACTAATGGAAGGATTAAGACAGAGAACAAAAATATCCAGCCCATACAACTGAAGACTGAAAAGTGAAGAAAGGGAAATACTCAGAATGTGACTTTCAGGCAGACTGCCTGAGCCGATAACCCCCTTCCACTGTGCACAATGAAAGCTCAAGTATTTAACTGGAGATAAAAGTTGGCTATTGAGAAAACAGTTTGAGTTTTACCCTTTATCAGCTCCCATTGCTGCTGGATGATTTCCTCACAGAGAAGCCTGTGCTGATGGTACCGCTGAATCACAAAATTTTTCTGGCACAAAAGGTTCTTCTGGTACAAGTTGTTTGCCTGAAGCTCTGTGTTCTCGACCTCCAGCTCATGAGCTTTACAGAGAAGCCTCAGCACCTCCCTCTGGTCCTTGTTAATTATTTGTTTGGGTAACAATTTCTCCATCTGGGAGGCTTTCTTCTTGGTGTTGGCTAAGCGTTGCTCTAGCCCAGCCTGTGGAAGAAAGCAAGTGTTTGGAGGGAGATGAATCACAGAAACTCTGAGAGCATAGCTTGGGTAAACTGGATTGATTTGCATCCATAACTTTAATTGATTCAGATATCTGATTGGGATGCTTAAATGTGTTTGTACTTATATGAATTATCTGTCTATTATGGCATTTTTTGTTATTTAATATGTTATGCTATTTTCTCAGAGAGAAGTAGGGTGGTGAGGGTGGAATGTAGTCAGGCTTCAGAGTCAGGGAGACCTGGGTCGAGTCCCACCTCTGACACTCACTAGCTATGTGACTCTTAGCAAGTCACTTAATTTCTGTGCACTAGGCAACTCTCTAATGAGAGACAAGAGCCCAGAGCCTGGGTCCATGGATAGATTTCAGAGAATTCATGAACCTGAATGTGAAAAAAAATTCATTATTTTTCATTCATTTTGAACTGAAATTTAGCATATTCTTCAGTTATTTAAAAATGTATTCTGCCAAAGCAGTCCACAACATAATCAAAGATTAAGAAACTGCTCTGGGACTATAAATTGCAGAACCGGTGCTGGTAAGCTTGCTAGAGCAAAAAGATCTGGAGTTCTTCATACTGATGAAATCACAAGTCTAGGGGAAAAAAAACAACAACAACAGCAGCAATAAAAACATAAACTTGTTATCTGGGCTACTTAAGAACCAGAGAAACTAGAGCCTGATGTATGGGCTACAATAGTAGTTGCCAACCTTCTCAGGTATGAGGATCCCTTTTTCATGTCAAATAATTTCACAGACTGTCCCTCTCTCTGCCCTAGCATCCACTGATGCTAAGTTTTTAACTGAGTTAGTAGTATAGCGATGAGCCTTTAAAGCAGCTAAGTTTGGTGCCTGAACAATAATATTTTGAGAGGCAAAATGGTTGGTATAGTGGCTAGGAAAGAGGAGTTGGAGTAAGTAAGACATGAGTTCAAATCCCACCTCAGACACTACCTGTGTGACCCTGAGCAAGTCACTTAACCTGTCTACACCTTAGTTTCCTCATGTGCAAAAATAAAAAGGTTAGATTTGATGGTCTTTAAGGCCCTTTCCCTCTCTAAATCTATTTGGATTAGCCCATATGTTTAAAGTGATCCCACAAAATGATCAAATGCTTGGACTCAGAGGAGATTGAGACATATACATACATGCATACATACATACATACATATATATGTATTAATATATATGTATATATATATATATATATATATATATATATATATATACATATGGACAAGGTCAGTGAAAGAATTTGTTTTCCTTAATTTTGCATATTTGTGGCAAGAGTTTAGTTTTTCTTTCCTTTTTCAGTGGAGGTGAGATAGTAAAGAGGATGGATTTAATTTTTTTTAAAGTTTAATTAAAAATAAAATAAATCTATGATACCATGATCCTATGATTAGAGAAAATACACCATGAGAAAAAAGGTGTCATGAATTCAGTGATGCTTTTAAATTAATTTATATTTTATGGCTCTCAAAGTGTTAACCTAAATTTGAAAAAAATAGTCATATACATGAGATATTTTATTTGTTCAGTACAGAAAAGGTCTATTTGTTCATGTGAGGCCTCACATATAAATTCATGAACTCCTTGAAATAACTCCCAGACACCCTTCCCCTTCCTTCAATACATACAATAAGTTCACTGACTATAGACTGGGAGCCAGAAGACCTGAGTTCAAATCCAGATTCAGAATTTATTAGCTATATGACCCTGGACGAGTCACTTAACTTTTGTCTGCCTCTGTTTCCTCATCAGCAAAATGGGCATAATAATATCCTCCACTTCCCAGGATTGTTGTAAAGATAAAATAAGATTAGTATTTGTAAAGTGCTTTGTAAACTTTAAAGCACTACATAAATGCTATATTATTATTATTAAATGAAACTAAAATATTGGAAGAGTTTTTGTGGTAAAACAAATATGTGACCTGCAAATCTTTGAAGTTGGATATAATGCTTTTCAAGGCATTTTTGGCTCGTCCACATAGCTGCTATGTGAGACAAAACTTGCTCATTTTAACAACAGGAAGTTGCCAAAAACTTTTTTCTGTTTCCTAAAAACAGTCCTGTAAGCACTTTAACTAGCAGACTGAAGTATCATCTTGCTTCATTTTGCTTTTTTTTCTCTATAAAGTGTAGGCTCAGTAAATTCTCCAAAGCTATACCAACAGTTAAATATAACAGCTACCAGAGAAATGGTTCATCTTCCCAGGGAATTAGGTGGAGGACAGGCATGTTTTTTGCAAAGGGGGTATATAAAGATTATCCAAAGCTGTGCTTTGTTCCAGCTGCCAGGTTGAACTGAAAGATATAAGTACATCATGTTCTTTTTAGTAGTCTGAAAAGAATTCAATATCCTGCAACAGATTCAGAAATTCTTACTAAATTCTCCTAAAGAAAATGTTTTCAACATAACATCAAGTTTCTTCAGTTTATTTGTAGTTTTTTATTTATATGTTTGATTTTATATAAGCTTTTTATTTCTGAATGTATCCCTACCCCTTTCCCCACCCAAGCAATCAATCAACAAACATTACTTGAACACCTACTATGTGCCAGACACAATACTAAGTACTGAGAATACCAAAATAAAAAATAGTTCCTGACCTCAAGAAGCTTATGTTTTACCAGGGGAAATAAAATGTATGTATGTAGATATAAACAAGGTCAATACTAAACAGACACAATGTAACCTTGCATGGAAAGATACTAGCATGTACAGGGAACCAGTAAAGGTCTCCAACAGAAAATAACACTTAATGTGAGTCTTAAAGAAAGTCTGAGGCTCCAAGAGATAAGGAAGGGCATTCATTCCAGGAAGGGGAAACAGTGAAAAGACTTGGAAATAGAGGATGGAATGTCACATGTATCCAGCAAGTATGACTGGATCATACAATATGTGGAAGAGGAACAGGCAAGTAGACTGCAGACATAGGAGGTGGTCAGGTTGGAAAAAACTTGAAAAGCCAAAATAGGAAATTTTTATTTGGCCATAGAGGTAACAAGCAGTCACTAGAATTTATTGATTAAGAAGGTGACATATACAAACTGATGCTAAGTGAGAAGAGCAGAACCAGGAGAAATTTGTACACAATCACAGACACGTTGCATGTGTGACGACTAACTTCAGTAGACTGCGCTCCTCTCAGCAACACACAGTTATAAGACATCTCTAAAAGTCTTAGGATGGAAGGAGATGTCTACATTCAGAGAAAGAGCTAGAAAGAACAAGAGTTTAAATGGAGATTGAAGCAAACTACATGCTCTCATTGTTTTCCATATTTGGTTTTGTTTCTTCTTCCCCACTGTTTACTCCGTTGGTTACAACTCTTCTTTACAACCAGACTACTGTCCAATGTGAAAGTATTTGCAGATCCTCTACTTGATTGCATGCTGCCGTGGGGAGAGGGAAGGGAAAGAAGGGGAGAAAATTTGAAACTCAAGGGATTGTGGAACTGAATAT
>CM053594.1:324987463-325009299 GCA_028646575.1 Pseudocheirus occidentalis
GGAAGCACACACCTCAGTAAAGGGACAGGGTAGAGAACAAAACAAGGGGGGGCGGAGTGCAGGATAAGAAGGAGGGATATACAATAAGCCTCTCATAATATGCCCACCATGGAGATGTCCTGCGTGATTACACATGTACAGCCTGTATTGAATTGCTGCTCCTTCCAGTAGGAGTGGGTGACAAGGGAGGAACTGCAAGAATCTAGAATTTAAAGCTTTACAATCATATGCAACTGGGAAATAAGACATACAGGGACGGGGGTTGGGGTACCCTCCCTGCCCTACTAGAAAGCTAGAGGGGCATTAGAGGAGGACATAAAAGGGAACAGATTGTGGGAGGGGCTTTATGGTGGGACCACTGTTTTGGGCTTGGGGGTAGGGGATTGAAGGGGAGAAAATTTGTAAATCAAACCTTGTGGAAATGAATGATGTAATCAAGAAAATAAATTAAAATTAAAAAAAAAAGAATGAACTGAAAAAAAAAATTGGCAGACCACAAAGTGATAGGAATAGTTCAGAATATTAATTCTTCCAGCTCAGCAGCCCTCCAGCGTGGATAAGGTAAAATTTACCTATGAAGAGTTTTGGGCAGGAAAAAATCGACTAAGTAAATTTTACTTTTAAAAAACAACTTAATAAAATTGGTTTTCCTTCTAGAAAAACTCAAAGACAAGTAAACTTTCTGTGTATTTGTCTTCTATTGCCAGTTTGTCTAACTATTGTGCCTGAAAAATCAATTAGGAATAAAGTGTTGAATTTTGGAGTGCTTGGACTGGCAGCCACATCAGTTTCCCTGATGAGCATGGCACTGTGACTCAGGTGCTGAAGGCAAAGGCTAGGTTGAGAAACTTCAGGGTCTTAACAGGAAGGCCTCCCCTTCCTCTACTTTTTCTGAGTGAATTAGGGCTAGGAATATTCCAAACTCTGTGCCCTTTTACTTCATTTACCCATTTGTCTATCATTACTGTACTGTCTTAGTTTTGTTCCTAGTACATTCATGAATAGTCCTGGTCTGATCTGGTTACAAAATAACATAAAATTCTGCCCTGAGTGATCCCTAAAGGTCTGTTTTGGTATGGTCAAAAGGATACAAATCTGACATGAACCCCAATTCTATACTGGGAGACGTCAGCTCTGGGAGAGGAACTTTCAGGTTAACTTGTCTGTCTGATTGTGGTTTGTAATTACTGTACTGTCTTGACTACTGAATAATCTTGGTCTGGTCTGATATAAATTTTGAGTGGTCAGAAAGGATCCCTATCA
Organism: Pseudocheirus occidentalis; assembly: GCA_028646575.1. Lineage (NCBI taxonomy): Eukaryota > Metazoa > Chordata > Mammalia > Diprotodontia > Pseudocheiridae > Pseudocheirus > Pseudocheirus occidentalis. The sequence continues at coordinate 324,988,727 of CM053594.1, forward strand.
CTAATATAAATCTGACATAAATCTCAATTCTTCCTTGAGTGGTTACTGATCATTATGGGATCCCTCAGATAAATCCTGGTTAAATTCAGGGAATCCTAGTTTGTAGCAACTGTCAGTAGATTCAGTGGTTAAATTATTCCTTGTCTCCTGATATGAAAGGTCTGGTCTGGCCAAACTCTCAGAAAAAAAAAAGAGAAAATTGTATGAATTGTAGAAATGGGTATAAATACAATATTCATGACCCCAGGAGGATCTTTTGAAATGGAAATGTTATGGGTAAGCTTAAGTGAAGTGAATTGCTGAAGCCTAATACCTAAATTAGCTTCAACTGTGGTAACTGCAATTCTAATACTGACCTCACCTTCCTGTAAAATGGAATTATGACTATTCTTTGGTTAAACTTCTAGTAGGGAAAAAAATTTCAAGAACTGGCAAAAGAAAAAAAAAGACTGGGAACTTTTTCTCATCTTTATGCCCCTAATTCTGGCCAGATTAGGAGTGTAAAGAGAGAAGAAAAGAGAGGGAGAGAAAGAGCTAAGAAGATTTCCCCTTAGCAGAAATTAACTAAAGGAAATCTGTTTAGTGTGGTTTGATAATGCTAAAATATCCTAGTGGGTTTTGTGGGTAAAATTATTTTTTTTACATTAAATACCCCTCAATCACCCTTTTTATTATCTGGAGATATTAATAAAGAAAAAGGGGGGAGAGGCGAGCAAAAGCCAAGTCATCAAATAGTAATTGGAATGGACTTGCTTCTGTAAGAAAAATTTCTGAGAAACTGCAAAAGATCTTGTACCTAAGGCAGGAGGTATCTAACTAATTTCACTATAATATAGAGGGAGGGCAGGAAATCTCTTAAGATTGTAGAGATCTCCTTCAAGACAGGATTTTGGGTAAGTGCAGACTAAGAATAGTCTCTATTTATAAAGCCTTGTAACTGCTCCTTGAACCTCTAAGAAGCTTCAGTTCTGATCTAGGAAAAGGGTTGAAGACTTCATTTTAATTAGTATTAAGTTAATTTGAAAAGGAAAGATTTGGTGGAATGAAGGAAACTTGTTCTGAGAATAGATTTGAGATATAATTGGGAAATACAGAAATGTAAAGGATTAAGAAAATGGTAAGTAAAATGTTGAATAAATTGATAAGGCTTTGCTCAAAGTACATAAGAAGAAGGAAAAACGATTTATATTGCTGTACATTTGAAAGAGAGAGACAGGGAGAGATCAAAGCAGAGGGTGGGAGAGAGGAAAGGAAGAAGGGAGGGGCAGAGAGAGAGAGAGAAAGAGAGAGAGACAGAGATAGAGAGATAGAGAGACAGAGAGACAGAGAGGAAGAGAGAGACAGAGAGAATTCTTGAAATCTTACCAGTTCAGTGGAAACATTATGGAATTGTGGTTTGTTAATTCAACCCTGAGACTAGAAGTACTTTGAGTCTTTGTGCTACAGAGGTACTAACCCCTTTCCCCAAAATATTCATAGCCTAAAGTGAGAAAAACCTTGTTTGTTATTTATATGATATATTTGTAAATTTATCTGAAATAATGTTTTAGTTAGTTTTATTTAAATACCTTAAAACATTCAGACCAATAGTTAACTGCTATTTTTGTTATGGGCTATGAGTGAATTATTGAGCGTTCACTTTATGTATAAACCTCCAGAATATAAATATTTAAAAACATCTTCTTATTTAGCTTGTATATCAGCACATGTTTAAACTTCAAAAGTAAAATGATGAATGCTTTTGGTATGCTTACTAAGTATTGTCTATGTGTAAATGCTTTTGTTACTTATTGTTAACCAACTTATTCTAACATGAAAAACAACTGTATCCTGCTCTGAACAGTAAGCAGTGGAATTTGCTATATGGGATGGAACTGTAATTTAATATTCTCTCAGTTTTTAATTCAAGTATATCTCTATTTGAATTACTGTTATTCCTGGACTCTACCATTAAAGCAAGGGTTGAAAGCTGCTTAGAGAAACTGCTTTCTGGAAACTACTACTGGTTATTATAAATGACTAGAAATGTTGAGAAAATGGCCCTGAGAAGGGAATGACAGGAGTTTCTTGACTCAGTTTCCCTACTGTGCTATTTCTTTTTTGAATAATAATGTTTCCATCCTGGCTGATTCTGAGTCTGGTGTTGATACCCTCTGACAAATGTGGAACTCTTTTAAATGACTGGCTGTTCTAAAAAGTTATTTATAACTTTTACTGAAATTAAATAGAGCTAAAAGAGTTTTCTGCTGGTATACCTATGATAGGTCAGTCTGTGACTGACCTAAACTTTAGATTTAGGCCTGAAGAAACATTCCTGATTTTGTTGTAACAATGTCCTTAACAACTTTCTCTGGCAATGACAGGAAAACTGCAAATGTTTTATGATGAATCTTTTTGTTACAATCACCAAACATCTCTGAATTGCTAAAAAGGAATGCAGGTACAGAAGACCCTATTACTTTGTTTTTATTGTGCTGAATTTGTGACCATAATTTATCTCAATTTCCTAATCTGTATGACTAGAGAAAATCTAAGATCCGATAATAGAGAAAATCAGATCTTAGATTTTCTATCTCCTTACTCACTGACTTAATAGTTATATACTCATATATAAGATTAGATCCATGTTAGTATCATATCTTTTTCTGGATGAAATGAGGAATATATATCAATATATATGTACATATGTATGTGCATATATTACACACATACACAAATGTATGTGTTATATGCATGTGCATGTATGTATGTATACCTATACATGTGTGTATACATGCACACACATTCAAAATCTCATTCCCCTTTGAGAGAGGATATGTGTGTATGTGGATATATGTGTGTATGTGTGTCTCCAAAGAGGGAATAGAATAAAGATGTGACATGACAAAGATGTTGTAAAACATTTGCTTTTAATAGGAGCAGTAGACTTCACTTTATGGAAAGCAACAAGATTAGATTGCTTCTACTTGAGAACTAGGATATAAGTGATTGACTCTTAAATGTTTCAACAGATAAAAGAATATATTTAAGACTTCTTATGATAGATATAATTGTATTAGTAGTCTTAAAACTTCCACTGTTGTGTCAGCAAAACACTGAGTAATGATGATGGTCCTAAATAATAAGCTTTATCCTAGACATAATAGTGAACTACTGAACTACCTTCAGGTTCATTTGAATATGCATAGATGTCTATCCATGTAGATGCCAAAACACACAGATTTTGGAAATCTTTGATATATTTAGACATGTTTTTAAAAATATCATTGAATATGTTTTAGTGATTCTTGATAAAGCCTCAAATTGAATTGAAGTTCCCACATACAGAGTTGTTTTTAATTGTCAAGACACTTTTTCACTCCTATACTTGGAGGTATATATATATATATTACGTGCACACACATTTGGAAAAAAGAAGGAAAATATTTGTGGTCCTCAAGATGATCAGAAATAGGACACCTTGGGTTTTTAGAGTCACATACTCATAAAGCACTTGGCTTTAGGGAAAAGGTTCATCTCAATTTATTGAGGCTTATACATTAAGTGGACTGGTTGTCCATTGTATTTTGATATGTGCAAGATGACTAAATAGATACAAAAATTTTTAAGAAAAAAATAAAGTCTGTAGTGTGATATAATTGCTTTATTAAAAGGCCAATTTTCAAATTAGGGTAACACTGGAAAGTTACTAATCATAAAGAATGAGTTTTAACATAGGAGTTTTTTTAGTTTTTGTCTTTTTTTTTTTACTAAAGCTTCTAATCATTTAAAAAAAAAAGGAACACACAGAGCTGTTCTTAGATGGGAGACCAGTTTTTTTATTTTATCTGAGACAATTCTCTGATAATATCAAGAGACAGAATAACTTATTTTCCAAAGACTGTTTCTTCCTCTGGCCTATGGATGACATTATCCATATCATGTACCGAGTTCAGGTAAAGATAAAAAAGAACAGTCTGTGAAAACTGAAATTCTCAAAACTTTCAGATGAACTATAGATAGCCTAATTTGATGTTCTTCTTCTGGCTCTGTTGTGTATTAGGCTAGCTCCATAAGATTTGAACTAGCTTTCATTACATGGATTACTGAAAGGCCAACATGATTAGATTTTTGTCAGGCTCTACTAAATTATATTAAGCCTCACAGCTAGCAATTGTAAGCAGCATTATTTAGGGAACCTCTACAGCTGATTTACAAACTGTGAAGTGGAGCATCTGAGAACACCTTTTCAAAACTTCCCTAGGAACAAGGTACATTCCAAAATTTCCAAGGGAAAATGTTTTTCCAGAAGCAGATGACTTCATGAATCAGATAACTGAACCCAGGATGACAAGATATCTGTGGTTTAAATGAACATTAATTGAATTTTGTACCTATGTGTTTGACTGAACTCTTGATATTTCCTCAGCACTTTGAGAAACTAGGGAAGGATCTGAAGAAGATTAAACAGATGGAGATATTTGGACATTTGGGATTGGTTATTGATAACATGTTAGTTTAAAGACATCATGAAAAGCCTGCGTTATATCATGCAAATAATTGTTATTATATTACTTTCGCTTTCCTTATAATGTATTTAATGCTTCACAATATTTGTATCTGCTTGTAAAAATGATTAACAGAAAACTTGTATTAAGGCATAGAGACAAGTTTGATAGGATGTGCATCAATATGGTCAGAAATATATATATATGTTATTATGTGCATCTATGACCAAAAGCAGGGACTATAGTAAGAGAATTCTTCTGTACTAGGTTTATAACCATCATTTCCTTAAAATATTTAGTCAAATAAATAACTAAAGCTTGCAGAATTTAGCTGGTTAGTGACAGAACAACTGCTGGCTTGGTTTTATTAACTCTTTTTACTTGTGATGAACATTTCCTGTTACTGGGTCTAGTGTTAATGGTCAGCATGCAAATTCTAGTCAAATTCTCCAATGTTTGCAGTTCAGTTCATTATTATTTTGCCTGATATAGAACTTTCTTTCTGCTAGCATCTCTTTCTTTGTAAATCTTTACTTTACTTTCCCAGTCTGTAAAATTCCATCCATCTTCCTGATATTACAAAAAACTTTAAAAACTGACTTAAAATGTTGGTTGGGGCCCATTCAATTTTTTTTTCATACCATGGGACTGAGCTTCAAACATATAATGAACCAGTGATTAAAATGATTCTGTGGGCTGGTTGGAATGATTGGCAGCAGTACATATCAACGAATCCATGGACAATTGTAATGTCACTAGCAACTAAATTTTCCAAGTTTCTGTTTAGTCCTCCTTTGCTGATTAGCACATATTTTTTTTTATTGGTACCTGATGGGCCATATGCAAAGACTGTTGCATTGTATCCAGAAATTACTCCTTCCACTAAGTGCTGAGTTGCGGAACAGTACACCTCCTCCTGCAAATAAACAGTAAATCTGTCACTCTAATGAGAAGCCAAGAAGGTGGCAGTCAGCAAGTGTTTCTTTTAATTGCTATCTCTTCTCTTTCTAAGTTGTGCCTATGTTATCCCTACTTTTGGCTTCCTCAGCAAGAAACAAGAGAAATGAAAAGTAACACAAAAAAGAGCAAGACAAAAACAGCTTGGAAATCACAGAATCACAAAATTTCAAAGAAGGAAGGGATTTGTGGGTATCACCTATGAATTTCCTCACATGATTTACATCTAGATCCCACTAGTGTTAATAAATTCCCTGAAATGAACATATTATTAGAATTTGTACTGCATATTTCCACTGAGCAAGAACCAATTACCATATTTTACATGATTATATGTTGAATACTATGCATTCAAATACATGTGACAATATCAAAAGACTTTTTTAGCACTATCAAGAACTAGCTACACTTATTCTGTGAGCTTGGGATCAAAAGTACCATCAAACCCAAAAAGTGAATATGGAAAAATTTCATATTTAACAACCATATGAAAGAATGCTTCAAATCACTAATAGTAAGAGAAATGAAAACCAAAACAACCCTGAGATTTCACCTCATCCACCAAACTGGCAAAGATGACAAAAGATGGGAATGATTAATACTGAAGAAATTATAGAAAGACAGGCACAGGGGTGGCTAGGTGGCAGAGTGAATAGAGCACTGGCCCTGGAGTCAGGAGAACATGAGTTCAAAATCAGCCTCAGACACTTAACACAAAGAAAAAAAAAATACTAGCCATGTGACCTTGGGCAAGTCACTTTTAACCCCAATTGCCCTCCAAAAAGCAAAAAACAAAACAAAACCAACACACAGGCACATTGTACCTTGACTCCAACATAGTGGTGTCATTTGAGTCCTCTTTGAGAATGAAGGACAAAAATTCACACACACTCACAGACACACACAATTAATGATGATAATCTGTAAGAGGAAGGCATTGAGAGAGGGGGAATGGAGAGGACTAGAAAGGTTCTCCTGCGGAAAGTAGAATTTGAGCTGAATCTTGAAGGAATTCAGGGAAATTCAGAGGCAGAAGGCAGGGGGCACCATATTCCAGGCATGGGGGACCAAATGACATGGACAAGGAAGATGGAATGTTGAGAAACTACTTAATAGGCTATTGTAGCTGGATGTCAGGGTTCAGAGTAAATGTAAACAGCAAAAGAAGCACTAACTATCTCATGGGAAAACTTGCACATGACCCTGAGCCATCCTGGCACTATGCCTTCTTTGTTCTGTTTCTATATGCCTGACCTGACCTGGGATTGCTGTAGAATCCACAAAATTACTTTATCCTGCTGCAGCCAAGGACAACTGGCCTCTTGTGAGTAAACTCCCTTAAACAACCCAATCAACCTAATTAGCCCTAATAAAACCTATGAATAACCAAGCTAGTATTAGTCCCTCTTTCTTTGGTATATCAGTATTCTCTCTGAGGGTATGCAACTGGCATAATTAGAGCATGATATTCTGCCCCCTTACAGCTTACCACTCTCATTGGTGGTAGCCACCCTCCCCAATGACTCAATTCAGTCACTATATGAGGGGGCCTAGAGAAAGGGGCCCCTTGATAGGGACAGAGTACCCTTCCCCAGGATGTTGGACCCAATAACGGTTGTAATTGTTAAAAATTCATTAGAGAGTTACAAAACAAAGTACAGCATGAGGTCAGAGGGGGAATGAAAAAAATCAGAGATTTTGTGGAGGAGGTGGCATTTGAGTTAGGCACCTCAGCAAAATGACCCTGACTGAAACCTGGCAAAGACATCTCTGAAGAAAGAATGTGCTATGAAGTTCACCTGGGAAGCTTGCTGATCAAAAACAAGATCAAATATAAACGTCTTTTCACGAGAACGGTTGGCTCTCAAAGCATCGTCTGGATCCTCATCTGGGTCCATAAGCACCACCATCTTTAAAAAAAAAAAGAAACTGAAATAATTAATATGACAAGCAAAGTGCTAAAGGTTAACAACCTGATTCTAGAATGAGTGGAACCATGGGAGGGGTTTTTGTGAACTCTCAGTTGGGGGTGGGAAAGACAGATTCAGGAAACTCAAAGACTAAAGTCTAAATTAGTAGCTAATGGCACCACTGGCGTGGGTGATAGATATGTAAAGCCCACAGATATAATCTTTGCCATATTAGAGAAGGAAAGAATTTGTATCAAAGTTTTTTTATTCTGCTTCCATTATTATCTTGCATCTGTGTCCTTACCATGCACACAGCTACCACACAGTTGAGGCCTGCCTAACCCCTCATCTGGATGACTGCAACAACTTCCTAATTGGTTCCCTTGCCACAGTTTCCAATCCATCCTCCATAGAGGGGATAAGTTAATATTTTTTTTTGGATATGATGAATAAATTTTAATGGGTTGCTTATATTCTGTTACTTCATTTTTCATTTAATACAATCTGTGTTCATTAGGAGGATTGACTTATAGTTTTCTTTCTCCAGGATTATCTTTTTTTTAAGAAAAATAATATTTTATTTTTCCCCAGTTACATTATACATTATACATATACATTAGACACCAAATTTCTAAAGCATAGGTTTGATGATGCCATTTCCCTGGAAAAACTGAAATGGCTTTATCTTGCCTCTAGGAGAAAATGACAAACTTTTTCATTTGACTTTAAAAGCTTTTCACAATCAGATTTCAATCTACCTTTCCAGGTTTGTTTCACATTACTCTCCTCCTCTATGTGTGTTCTGTGATCCAGCAAAATTGGGTCTGTCACTTGCAATGAAATTGGGTAGGGAGGAGGAACAATCAGAACAAGCACTCATATTGACAAGCACTTCCAGATGGTGTTTAATAAATGTTGACTGATTGATTGTTGGTACTTTAGCAAGAGGTTAGAGCACACACATCTCCAAAAGTAGCCAGCATTCACACTTAGCTCCTCACATTTTCCAGGCTTTCAGGAATCAGTATGAGAGATATTTGGGGGGAAAGGGAACAAAAACAATATTTTAGGCAATTATTTAATTCAGTTACATGTAAGACCTGCCCCTGACACAAATATTGCCACTAAACAAATTTGTTTTCTCTGTAACAGTACAGTGGTTTGCACATAGTAGGCTCTCAATAAATTACTTGTTAAATTAAATCAAGCACCAAGGTTAGGTTAGGAGAAAAGAGGAAGAAAAGATTGGGAGTACATTTTTTGTCAATAATTGGAAGCAAAATCAGAGCAAAGAGAATCAGAGCCCAGGGAATGTCCAAAGTCAACCTTGAAAGTGGTATGCCTGATCCATGGGCCTCCCATAGCAACCAATAGGAGAAAAAGAAAGAACAAAAGATTCATACTCGAAAGATTATGAAACAAGTTTTGTTTAGCAAAGTGACTTGTGGGCATCCTCTGGGATATAGTCTGCTCTACTGCATAAATACATAATTATGAAGGAAAGTGTATTAGGTTCTCTGGAGGCCAGGAAAACTTATGAAGAACTGTTTCAAAGGGAATTATGCTATTGGAGGGAGTAGAGAGAAATTATAAAAAATAAAACCCACGTTCTGTTTACTCAAGAGAGGAGTTTCCACAGCTGAGAAATGTAAAATTAGCTCAGCAGCACTTTCTCAGCTGGACTGTCATCCAGGCAGGCCCAGAATTACATCATGGAAACATACAATGCTAAGGTTGGTAGGGACTTTAGAATATGTCTAGTCCAATCTCTTCATTTTTGCAGTTGGTGGTCTTAGAGATCATCTGTTCTAGTGGTTCATAACCTTTTTGTGTGTGTCAATGGACCTTTGTCTTAAGCCATATGGATCCCTCCTCAGAATAATGTCTTTAAATTTAAAAATAAATAAATAAAATATACAAGATTACAAGAAAAACCATTAATATGCAAGTATCAATTTTTTTAAAGTTCATTTATCCCAAGTTAAGAACACCTGATCTAATCCAATCTCTTCATTTTTATATTTGGGGATCTTACAGATCATTGAATCCATGGGTTCTTAATCTAGGATCTATAGACTTGGAGTTTTTTTTTTTTTTGCTTTTTTATTTTTTGTTCTTACTATTTGGTAACTTTGTCTCAATATAATTGGTTTCCTTTGTAATCTTATGCTATTTTATGCATTCAAAAACCTAATTCAGGGTGCGGGGGGTCCATAGGCTTCTCCAACTTCCAAAAGGGTTCAGGACACAGAAAAAGTAAAGAAATATATTTACTATGGGACCCTGGACAAGTCACTTAACCTCTTAATACTCTAGGTAACTAAGACTACAAATTGCAAGCCTACAAATTTGTACCCTTATTGGTACAAAGAGTTTCTTCACATTTGAGTTCCCTGTACCAATGAAATCACAGGTCTTCTTGGCTTTGAAACCAGATGTCTATCCATGTTGCTTCTCAGTTGGGGAAAGGGGGAAAAGGGATGGCAGCAGCAGGAAGGGTGGGAATGGGGAAAGAACTTTACAGAACTTTATAATCTAGTTGGGAAGGGAAAACTAAGATAGATGCAATCATTAGCAAACAAAATAGTATACGATAAATGTAAAAGCAGGCAGCTTTAGGAAGTGTGTAGTACTATGCTTGGACTTGGGGACTGTCCCCAAGGACACACTAGCTGTAACCCTTGGGCAAATCATTTTCAGGTCAAGTTTCTACCTGTAACATAAGTATGTTGGACTAGATCATCTTCTAAGTGGTCTAAGAAGTGTCTAATTGTATCAGATTTCCTTAAGCATAATGCCTCAGCAGAAGAGGAAGCCTCTACTTGGGTTAAAACCACAATGAATTTTAAAGGCTGCTAGCCTTTCAAAAATAGATTTGTTAAAATTCCTGCAAAATCGGATTAACAATATTTTTTGACAGTGAAATGCACTTAAATGCTTTGACTCTTTATTAAATACACAGTTCTATCTGGTGGAGGGCTGTCCGACAAATTTTCTCTCTAGGTGCCATGGAGGCTTAAATTACTACATGGCATTTGCTCCTGATGAATAATGGATTTGTTTGTGATGGCTTGGGCCCTGTTCAGTTTCAGGTTATGAAAATAAAGAGAAAACCTCGTTGAAGTGAATGCTGAAAACTGAAAATAAATAAATTATTTTTTTTTAAAAAGAAATGACAAGCAGGATGATTTTAGAAAAACCTGGAAAGACATATGAATGGATACAAAGTGAATTGAGCAGAACCAGGAGAACGTTGTACACAGTAACAGCAATATTGTCTGATGATCTGTGAATGACTTAGCTCTTCTCAGCAATACAATGATCCAAGACAATTCCAAAGGACTCATGATAAAAACTGCTCTCTACATCCAGAGAAAGAACTGATGGAGTCTTAATGCAGGTTGGAGAACACTATTTTTCACTTTCTTTATCTTTTCAGTGTTTTCTTTTAGTCTGTGTCTTCTTTTACAATATTACTAATATGGAAATATGTTTTGCATGACTGCACAGGTATAACCTATATCAAATTGCTTACTGTCTCAGGAAGGGGGGACGGAAGAGAGGGAGGAAGAAAATTTGGAACTAAATTTTTTTTAAATGAATGTTAAAATTTGTCCTTGCATGAAATTGGGAAAAAAATAAAATTTTATTTTAAAAAGAAAAAATAAAGAGAAACAGTAGCTTATGAAGAAATCAAGGCCTGAGGTGTGTATAAAGGCAGGTCCCTTGCAGGCATTAAGAAGCCCAAACACTTGGAAAGGATCACAGAGACCAATTAGGCAACCCCTCTCAGTTTACAAAGGAGGAAAAATGAGGCCTAGAAAGGTTAAAAAGAGAAAAGCAGTAAAATAATCAAGAAAGACCTGGGTTCAAATCCTCCCTCAAATTAGCTTTGTGACCCTAGGCAAGTCATTTGCTGACTTGGTCAGCATTTACATGACGTAACTGTTGTACAGATCAAATGAGATAATCTATGTAAATTCTAGGCCCTGATGAAGAATGAAGTGAACAGAAATAACCAAAAGAAAAAAATTACACAATAACAACCACGTTTTAAAGACAATTTTCAAAGACCTAAGAACTCTGATAAACACAACGACCAACCATGATTTCAGAGGACTCATGATGAAACATGTTACCCATCTCCTGACAGAAAAGTAAGAGATTCAGGGTGTAGACTGAGAGAGAATGTTGGGCATGTGAGAACTTGTTTTGACTATGAATATTTACATTTATTTGTTATGAGGGTTTTGTTTTTCATTCTTTTTCAAGAAGGGGGGGAGACAGAAAATAGATTTTTGATCATTGAAAAAACAAAATTTGGGGCGGTTAGGTGGTGCAGTGAGTAGAGCACTGGCCCTGGAGTCAGGAGGACCTGAGTTCAAATCCGGCCTCAGACACTTAACACAAAAAGCTAGCCATGTGACCTTGGGCAAGTCACTTAACCCCAACTGCCCTCCAAAAAGCAAAAAAAAAAAAAAAAAATTTAATTTTAAAAAGATAATATATGGAAATCATTTTTGCAAGTCTTATAGGTATATAGAGACATAGATAAACACATAATATATGTATATAATCTTACAGGTGTATGTATATGCACACATCACATATACATATCATTATGTATAACCTATAACCTTTGTATAGCACCTACTATGATGCAGACACTGTGCTAAGTGCTTTATCAATACCAACTTATTCAGTACTCACAGCCCTGGGAGGTAAGGGCCCCATTTAATAGATGAGGAAATTAAGGCAAAGAGAAGTTAAGTGCAGAGTCACACAGCTATTTAAGTTCTGAGATTCAATTTGAACTCAAGTCTTTCTGATTCCAGGCCCCACACTCTATCCACTCTATCACCTAGCTGCCTGTATATGTGTGTATGCTGACATATATGTGCATATGTGTGTGTATATTTTTTAATATTATATTATTATTATTATTATTATTAAGTGACTTACCCAAGGTCACACAGGAGGTAAGTAGAATATCTGGGATTCTATCCAGTATCTTCTGATTCTAAACCCAGTGCCCTTTCTACTGGAGACAGAAGGAGTAATTGTTTCCTACTTACTGCCATGTCTTACAGGCTAAAGTAAGGGTTCTTGACCTTTTTTTGGTGTCCTAGATCCCTTTGGCACATTGGTGAAATTTATGGAACCTTTCTCAGAATAATACTTGGTGCCTGTTAGTTAATAGTTACTAAAAATAAAGGTGTAATTTTTTTTCTGCTCAAATTCAGAGACCCTTGAAATCTATTCATGGACCCCCAGATTAAGAACCCCTGGTCTAAAGGACATAATGGTTGATAAAATCTCTTCCTAAGAGATTTCAATAGCTGTAAGGATAAAGAATAAAATAAAATGAGAGTTGGAAAAAATCCAAAAGCCATATGGACTAAGAGGGAGACAATGTGTCTAAATAAGCCACAGGAAGACAAAGGAATTTTATTTTATTTTATTTTTTGCATTTTGGAGGGCAGTTGGGGTTAAGTGACTTGCCCAAGGTCACACGGCTAGTTTTTTTGTGTGTTAAGTGTCTGAGGCCAGATTTGAACTCAGGTACTCCTGACTCCAGGGCTGGTGCTCTATTCATTGCAACACCTAGCCGCCCCAGGATTTTTTTTTTTTTAGGAATTTAATTTTAAAGCAATTCAAACCCTGAGCTTAAAATGCCAAGAGTGCACACTTCCATTTGTCAGAGCTTTAGTTTCTTTATCTGTAAAATAGGGATAATGATATTTGCACTATCTATCTTACAAGACAGTTGCTGAAGAAAGTACTTGGTAAACCTGAAGTGCTATTATAATTACTCTCTTTATCTCTTTCCCCTACCCCATATATACACATATTAAATGATAAAAATTCTCTGTCTCTGTATAAATACGTATGTATATATGTGTGTGTATATGTATGTATGTGTTTATACACATATGTATGTATCCATATGCACACACATGCATGTAGATATATAGACATGATCACATCACATCCTAGGATCACATCCTAATAGAAGGATGATTTCTAGGGTTTTTTTTTTATCGTGGCTTTCAGGTAGTCCAATAATTTTTAAATTGTCTCTCCTGGATCTATTTTCCAGGTCACTGCTTTTTTCAAGGAGATATTTAACATTGCCTTCTATTTTTCTATTTGTTTGGATCTGTTTAATAGTATCTTGATTTCTCAGAAAGCCATTTGCTTCCATTTGCTGTACTCTAATTCTGAAGGAATTATTCTCTTCAGCAAGCTTTTGAGATTGTTTTTCCATCTGGCAAAATCAACTTTTTTAGGCATTCTTCTCCTCATTGGCTTTTTGGGCCTCCTTTTCCATTTGAGTTAGTCTATTTTTTAAGGTGTTATTTTCTTCAGTCAGATTGTTGACTCTCTTTTCATGATTTTCTTGCATCATTCTCATTTTTCTCCCCAATTTTTCTTCTCCTTCTCTTACTTGGTTTTCAAAATCCTTTTTAAGCTCCTCTATGGCCTCTATCCAGTTCATATTTTTCTTGGAAGCTTTTGGTGTGGGAGTTCTGACTGTGTTGTTTTTTTCCTCCTGTTCCATGCTTTGGTCCCTTTTGTCCTCAAAAAAGGAATCTAAAGTTGGATTACTGGGCTTGCTTAGCTTCCTTTGCCTGCTCATGTTGCCAGTCAATTACTTGGCTTTTGGGCTCAGTAGTAAAACTCTGCTTTCAGAGGGGAGAGCTCTGTCCCAAACTGCTGGGGTTTTTGCAGCTGCTGGAGCTATTAGGAGGCTGCTATTTTTTGCAGCCTCCACCAGCTTTGGCTCACTGGTCACGCATCTAAGGACCACCATCCAAGACCACGATCCAATCCAGGCAGCTCAAGGCAAGAGTACTTAGCCTCTGAATGACCACTTGGTCCCCCCGCAATCTGCAGGCCAGGAGCTTCTGAAGGAGCCACGTAGAGGGAGCTGCAGGGCCATTGCTTCAGACTGCTTCTAGCTCCAGAGGCAGTTTGGCCGGATGCTCTCCCCCAAATTTAGCTGAGTTCCACTGATCTTTTCACTTTGTCCTTGGCTCTTGTGGGTTGGTGATTCTGGAAACTGCCACAGCTGCTGATGATCCACTCTCCTAAACACTACAGCCAGGGTTTCTCATGGATGCCCTGGGGCTGAAACCACATGGGGCTGGGCTCTGCCGGACTGCCTTCAATGGAAGCTTTGTTATTCCATCATTTTTATGGAGTCTGGAGCTCTAAAATTTGTTTAGAGTCATATTTTATATGTATTTGAGGTGGTACTGGGGGGAGCTCATGGAGTTCTGTTTCTATGCCACCATCTTGACTCTGCCTCCCATGATTACATCCTTTATATACACACACACACATATACACACACACAAAATAATATTTGTCTTGAGGGCTCCCTGAGGACAGGATTTTGTTTTATGTGTGTGTGTGTGTGTGTGTATGTGTGTGTGTATGTATATATATATATATATATACACTATAGAAATTGACATAGTTGCAGTGGCTAGGTGGCACAGTGAATAGAGCACTGGCCCTGGAGTCAGGAGGACCTCAGTTCAAATCCAATCTCAGACAGTTAACACAAAACTAGCTGTGGAACCATGGGCAAGTCTCTTAACCCCAACTGCCCTACCTTCAGAAAGAAAAAAAGAAACACTGGCACAGGAGCTTGTGTACAGGTGATAATCAAATGTTCTTTAAATGAATATATACACACATGCTCTATTTATATCACACACTCAAAGATGTATAGGTTAATAGATATAAATAATAACTCCAAGTATTCAAGACAGAGACAGCTAGGTGGTGCAGTTGATAGAGCACTGGAGTCAGGAAAACCTGAGTTCAAACCCAGCCTTAGACACTTACTAGCTGTGTGATCCTGGGCAAGTCACTTAACCTCTATGTCTCAGTTTTCACATCTGTAAAGTGTGAATAATAAAAGCACCTACCTCCTGGGGTTTTTATGAGCATCAAATGAAATAATAATCATAAGGCACTTAGCATAATATCTGGCACTTTGTTGTTGTTTCAGTTGTGAAACAACATTTCAGTTGTGCCCAACTATGTCTGATCCCATTTGGGGGTTTACTTGGCATGTAATAAGCGCTGTAATTATCATTATTATTAATACAAAAAGTAGAAAAAGTCACAGTACTATGTTTGTGGTTGCTCAGATGCATCCCCCCCAAAGTGAAGTATGCATTTGTCTCACAGCAAAAATTCCCTGATTTCATCATTTCATTTCTCAGTTCAGAAGTTTGTTGTTTTTTTTTTAAATTTTTGCAGGTCAGTTAGGGTTAAGTGACTTGCCCAAGGTCACACGGCTAGTTTTTTGTGTTAAGTGTCTGAGGTCGGATTTGAACTCAGGTACTCTTGACTCCAGAGCCGGTGCTCTATTCACTGCGCCACCTAGTTCAGAAGTTTTGATTTGGAAAAGATCTTAGAAGTCATCTAAATTTAACCTTTCCATTTTACACATGAAAACACTGACACCCAGATGTCATGTTGTATGATTTACCTGAGGTGGTTCGGGTAATAAGTGGCCAGCATAGGATTTGAACAGAGCCTCTAACTCCAAATTCTGTGCTCTTTCTGGTTCACAGCACACAAAAGGTAAGTAAGATATCATCCCTAACCAAGTAGTGCATGGAATATAATAGGGAAGATAAGATGGACACAAATATAAAATCAGGCAGAATGTGAAAGTATAACTAGAGGTTGTATAATCATCTGTTTGAATAGGTGTTATAGCCAATGGAGTGAACAACGAGAAAAGAGAAATAAAAACCAAATATTGAAAAGAAAAAAAAAAGTACAATTAGAGGTACAAAGTTAGTTCAAAAGATAATTTGAAAATCTCTTGCTGCTATTCTGTTGCTCATAGAGCCTCCAGCTCCAGGAACATTATCTTGCCATCTATTTTATTACTAAATTCCAACATGGCTAATAACCATTATCATCAATCAATGCTTATAAGCTCTTTAAATCAGGCATATAGCAAGCACCCAATAATAAAATTGAAGATTTCCATGTACTTTAAACACATTACCTCCACAATCATATTTGGCCTCTCTTACTAACCATGTTGGGTAGGTAGCAAAAATATTACTCTCCACATTTTCAGGACAAGTAAATTAAAGATGTTTGGGCACGAGTGTTATACCTGTGCATTCAGAATAATTGTAATTTTTTTTGGTCCTTATTTACATAGTATTACTTAAAGAATATTATTTGCTTTTTTTCAAGATACAATTTTTCAATATATTTTCAATATATTTTTCAAGATATAATTATTGAATTATGACTAGTATTTATGTGGTGCTTTAAAGTTTGCAAAGCACTTTACAAATATCTCATTTTATCTTCACAACAGTACTAGGAGGTCCCCATTTTACAGATGAGGAAATGGAGGAGAGGGAGGTTAAGTGACTTACCCAGGGTTACTCAACTAGTGTCTGAGATCAAATTTGAACTCAGGTCTTTGGAATAGCAGGTTGAGCATTCTATACACTACACTACCTAGATGCCACCTAATGGTATGGAGTCTTTAGTGATATGGGATCATTAGGCTCCAATAAGTATACTTTTTAATCTGCTTTGACCATATCCTAGATACTGTACTAAATACATTCTTACCTGATCACCCACTTTGTGGGCAATGACTGATGCTCCTTCATCCAGTTCAGTGTCATTAATTGGGCGGATCCGAAGTGCTACCTGAACATAGAGAAGTATTACAGATTTATTTTTCCAATTTTCTTTCCAAAGTTCTTTTGAAAAAGGTATGCAAATAGTGACTAATCTACCATTAATTCTTTCCAGTTAATTATATACATCTTATACCCTATAAAAGATTTTAAAATTATTTTTACTCCTATTTCACTCCTCTTTTAATATCGGGGAATCAATAACATGAGACATTTCCCCCTTAAAAAAAAAAAACCACCCAACCCTTCAAACCCAAACATCTTTATTTTAAAAAGGGGTAGGGGGAGCCTTTAGGGAACGGAAATCTCAGGTAAGAAAGAATAAATCAAGTTTTTGTAGAAAGGAGAAAAAAATCAGTTTCCAAAACCATACATTTGATTAAAACACATTTTCAAATTAAACTCTTCCACTTCTGGGAAGGCACAGGTGTGTGGCTCTGCTCTATCCCCACTTTTCTTATGCTCTCCTGGCTTAAACTGCCCCCAGCGGAGGAAGAACAATTATATTCCTAGAGGAACTATGAAAACTTATTTTTCTTGTTGCTGGAGCCAACCTTAATTGTGCTTGTGAGGGGGTCTAATCTATTCCAGTGTTAGATCAAGTTCCCCACACATACTTTTCTTCTGCATTTCCACGTCCATTAAAAAGAGAATGAATTTCCCGAAGAGCTGTAGCTCTGGGTCGTGGAGGGCAATATGTTACAATCCCTGGGCATGGGGGTGAGCGGCTGGGATCTGCTTAAGAAGTCCCTGAAGAAGAAAGAATTGGAGCGCTAAGGGTGGGAAGATGGAGAAACCTGTAGGGGAGCTGTGGAGAAAGGCAAAGAAGCTAAGAAAGGGGAAGATGGAGTAGCATACCTGAGAGCTCTCCTGGAGCGGAGAGGATTCGGGATTTGGAAACATTCGAAAGGTCTTGAAAGGCAATGGGGACAGTTCTGCGAGCAGAAAGGGGACCAGGGACAAAGCCAGCTGCCCAGCTCTCCCTACTATGGGTCTGAGGGAGAGAGAGAGCAACGCTCGGACTCACCATGAGCTGATGATCCCTGGGCTCAGCTGGGAGCTCCTTCATGACCGGGCTGCTCCGGCCCCCGAGCCCGCTGCTGGCCCGAGAAGAGCGCTCCTCGTTTGAGGGCGCGTTGAGCCGAGAAGGCATAAGAATGGACATGGAACGAAGTCACACACCTGTGCCCTCCCAGTCACCGATGGCGCCTCTTGGTACCTGCAGTCCCCACGGATGTGCTCTTCACATCCCCGACTAGCCCCGGATGACATCACCGCGCCGGATCCCAAGAGCTTCTCGCGGGAAGGACCCAGCATTGAGCAGCTTGGGAAAGGTTTTGATTGTAGAGAGCTGTCCCTCCCCCACTTATCAGCTTCCCTAGACGGAAGGAGTTTACTTAAACCTGAACTAGCGCATCCTGGCTTTTAAATAAGAGTTTAACTTCCGAGGAAGGATAATGAACAACCTCAATTAGCAGGAAACTAATGAGGTGATGAACCACATCTGGAGGGAGATGCAGAAAGTGGCGGCAGTTCTTGCGCAAGGAATTGGAAATGAAGGGGTACCCACCAACTGGGGATTGGCTTAGCCAGTCATGGTAAGAAATATCATGGATGGTTTCAGAGAAAGCGGGGAAGACTTTAATAAAATGATCCAATGAGCAGAACCAGGAGAACAATTTATACAATGAAAATAACTGATCATCGAAGTGAACAACCACAACTCCAGAGGGCAAAAGATGAAAACATTTCCTAATCTAGGTGGACTCAGTGCAGAATGAGACATTTGGGGGTATAGAGGACTTTAGGGATATAGCCAATGAAGAAATGTGTTTTTCTTGACAATACAAGTTTGTAACAAGGATTTTGCTTTTCGTTCTCAATTGGGCTGAGGGTAAGGAGAAAAAGAGAGTGAAAGTAGATGTTTAAAAAACATTTTTAATTTTTTTAAAACAAAATTCTGCATTTTTATAAAACTTGATAAAAAATAGTATTTCAAACTGTACAGTCACCAGAAGTACACAGTTATCAAAAATTCACACAATTCACTTGGCATCTCCTGCACCTTCAGCTTTCTGTGCCTGGTCTGTTTTGGCATCTCCATTCTCTGCAGGGTTGTTCCCATCCTTACCGAGGAGGCCTTTCCCTTTGGGTAACTTCTCTCACTTCTTTGCAGGTTCCTTTTTTGGGTTTGGGTTCTGGCTTCGGAGGAGCAGGTTTAGCAGATAACCGCGCAGATCTCCTCTGTGGTTCGTCCTTCACCTTGGTCTTGTCTCCCTTAGCATCTCCTTCTGCCTTTCTCTTGGGCATGGTGGTGACGGTGGAGGGGCAGAAACAACGACTGCAGCGGAGTCTGGCCGCGGGTTGCAGCGGCGGCAGCAGCCGGTCCGGGGGTCGCTCCCGTCCCCTCTTTCTCACAATGCTTGGGCTGGGGGGGTGGGGTTTCAAACATTTTTAATTTTTAAAAAATGTAAGGTAAGTTATCAAAGGACATGAACAGTCCTTAAAAGAATTGCAAACTACTAATCACCATATGAAAGAATTCTCCAAATCATTAACAAAATAAATGCAAATTAAAACAACCCTAAGGTTTCACCTCAGTGTGCAAATTGGTCAAGATGACAAAATACGAGAATATTCAATGTTGGAGGGGTTAGTAGAATATAGAAACTCTAAATTTATTGTTAACGGAACACTACTCATTTTCAAAAGAAACTATGCAAATAAAGTGACCAACCCCCCCCCCATAAAAGTGCCATTCATACCCTTTAATTCAAGGATTCCACTACTAGATTTATGCCCCAATGAGGCTACTGATGATTGAATGACATATTTATTGTGCTTACTATGTGCAAAGCACTGTCCTGGGGAAACAAGTAGAAAAGTGAGACAGTCCAGTCCCTGATCTTTCTTTTTAATTAATTTTTAAAATTTGTTTTCTTGTTTACATCATTCATTTTCATGATATTTTTGAATTACAAATTTTCTCCCCCTCTTTTCCCTACCCCAACCCCAAAACAGTGATCCCACTGTAAAGCCCCTCCCCTGATCTGCTTTCTTACTTTCTGGTAGGGCAGGGTCACCCTACCCCAGACCCTGTATATCTTAATTCCTAGTTGCATGTATTGCAGAGCTGTAAATTCTAGGTTCTTTCAATTTCTTCCTTGTCACCCACCCCCACTGGAAGGACAAGCAACTCAATACAGGCTGTGGATGTGTGATTATACAGGACATCTTCATAGTGGACATATTGTGACAGTGATCATATGTCCCTCCTTCCTATCCCTCCCCCCCTTGTTCTATTCTCTACCCTGTCCCTGTCCCTTTCATGCAGTGTGCTTTCAGCATCCCTCCCTCAGACCCTGCCCTCTCCTCCATCATCTTGCCTTTCATCCCCATGCCCCCTACTCTCCTGTGTGGCATGATGCCCAGTTTAGAGTTTATGCCATTTCTTCCCTAAGCCAAATTCAATGAGAGTAATTGAAAGTAAAGTTGTAACAGTTATCCCTTGCGTCTTCTAT
>CM053594.1:325009799-325028854 GCA_028646575.1 Pseudocheirus occidentalis
AAAGACGGGGAGGAAATTTGTAAATCAGAATCTCATGGAAATGAATGATGTAAACCAAAGTTAAAAAAAAAAGAAGATACTGTGCTTTCTTTGTTAGTAATTAGCAATCTTTGTTCAAAGTGTATTTAACAAAAAACCGCGGGAAAGCTAGAAACCAGTCTGGTGAAAACGAGGCATAGACTACTTTGTAGCCGTATACCACAATAAGCACCAACTGGGTAAAGGGCAACATAAGCAAATTAGAGGATCATCTGTGAATCGGGGAAGAGCTCATGACCGACTCAATAGATTGGATCACAGAAGGTCTGTACAAGGAATTCTAGCACTTTTACTTGGATCACCACAATGGCCAGCCGTGATTCCAAAGGACCCATTATGGACCCTGCTGCCTGGAAGAACAGATTGAGCATATGTTTGTTTCTTTTCATTCCTCCCTTCTTTCCCTTCTTAACTCCTTTCTTCCTTTCCTTCCTGCCATGGCTAATTCAAGAACATAATAACTCCACATATTTGTATGGGCTTTGTGTTTTCTACCTTCTCAGTAGGTTTGGGGGGTAGGGGTAGGAAAGAGGGAATTTGGAATTTAAAATTTAAAAAAAAGTAAAAGTAAAAAAAGTAAAAAATTCATAAATTATTTTGGCTTTTAAGTTTGGGGAATTAGAGAATGTGTGTGTGCGCACGCGCGAGTGTGCTTGCATGAATATTTTTTCATCTTTGGTGAGTTAATATCTTTAACTTTTACAGAATTACTGGGGGATGTACTCAAAGATAGACCACAGGAAGCTGATGGGATTGATTCTGTAATAGTGGTGGACAATGTTCCTCAGGTAGGACCTGACCGTCTTGAGAAACTGAAGAATGTCATCCACAAGATTTTTTCCAAGTTTGGGAAAATAACCAATGATTATTACCCAGAAGAAGACGGAAAAACTAAAGGGTGAGTAGTGAAAAAAGGTCAATTATCCTTTTCAGGGGTTTGGTTGCCCCTTCTCCCTCCATGTAAGTTGGCCACAAGGCAAACCGCTATAGAAAGAGAAAAGGAAATAATATTGTGGGTCTTGTGATCATGTAGACTGGTTGATCACTTGCAGAAATCCAGTTACTCTTTTGTCTTACTGACATCACAATTCAAATACAATTCTACAATTCAAGCATTTAACCTAAAATCCTGAGAAAAGACTGTAACAGAAATGCAAGTTGTATGAATTTTAGGAAGGCTAAAAACACAATTTTGCATTTTTTTTTTAATAAGCAAGAAAACCTAATTACTTTAAAAAAGAATAGCAAGAAACACAGATTTGTGCACAGCATAACAGCCCAATAGTTATGTAAATATATTTCGCAATATCACTGAGATACTGGTCTACAGGTAGACCAGTAATTCTGTTGTCTTTAAAATTACATTTTATTTTTTTCAATCAGCAGAAGTCTACCTTTTCTCCCTTCTTCCACCCAAATTGAAAACAAAAGAAAAACCAAACCTGTTGTGCAAGGACTTTGTAGCAGCAAGCACTCTAGCATACCCAGGATGGCTAGCATAGGTTCTTAGATCTGCTTTTCTAAAGGAAAGTAACTCGGAATGGGTTATCAATCTTACTTTAATCAATCAAACACATCATTTACTTTGTTCAGGGAGAAAAGTCAACACTGGAACTTCAGAGAATACAGACAGAAGTTACAAGCAGACAAACAGGTCAGCAGATGGGCTTCCAGCCATCTGACCGTTACATCCATACCTAGTTAGTTACCAGAGAGGGAAGCACCAACATCTGGGTTTTCAAAGCTGGGGGCTCAACGGCTGCCCAGAGTCTTGTCTGGCCAAATCACACAACCCTTTCCGGAGTGATCCCCAAAGCAAAAACTCACATTAGGGTATATCCTTCTCCTGGATCAGAGAATGTCACAACCCTCTTGACCCACTGCCCAATCACAAAGTAATAAAGCATGGGCATTCCTAAAGAACAAGCCTCCTGCCACAGGCTCCATGTGACCACATTCAGTCTATTAAGGGGCAGAGTATATTTTCAAATCAGGGAAGGTTCTCAGAGTCACTTAAGCCTATCAAAGGGCCTGCAGGCAGGGAAAATCTTCAGATTCCCATAATACGTGTATAATCAGGCAATACAAATATGTCCAAAAGGATTGAGATCGGTGATATGAATTTATTTTCGTCTTATTCTGTACTTTTTGACCTTGGTCTTTTGTCCCTCTTTCAGGAGGCAGGTAGCAAGTTTCTTTCTCTGAATTTGTGGTTAATTATTAAATTGATCAGTTTCTGAATCATATAAATTATTCGTTTGATTCACTGGATCAATTTGTGTCATCCCAGAATTCTGTCTGAAATCATCCCCTTTAACAGTCAGGTTAATTAATAAAAGGAACATTTGCAAAGAACTGCTTCCTTTTTGAGAGGGTGGTGGGGTGGGATTTGTGAAGTAGAAAACTATAGACATGCAATATTGTATATACTATTAGATACAACTGCGTTGTAAGAAACATTTTGTGGGGGTATTTTCGGAAAGCAACTAATATTAAAAACTGTCAATGAAGTGTTTTTTAAAATAAGTGGTAAAAGTCCATGCTTTCTTCAGAGCTAAACTTCCCAAATAAGGGGAGTGAATCTGCAGTGCCATAGGCTTGTTGGCCTTTTTAACACACCCTTTCCTAGAGTTCATTTGTGAGCTTTGCATGCTGCCTTTTCTGGGATTCCTGTTGCAAAGGCATACCCCCTTCCCATTTTTTTACCCTTCTCAGCAGATCCTGTTAAGGGAGGCGAGTGGCTTTCTTGCCCCTATCTTCTCCAGAGTACCTGGTATACAAGTGCTACTTTGAAGAGTACAAACTCTTGTTAAGATTTATCTTGTAGCTTGGTATTGCAGATGTGCTGTTAGTACAATAAGGTAAAGGCTGTCTGCCCAGAGAAATACATAACTTATATAAAGAAAGTACATTTCATAAATAAAAAAAAAAGTAAAATAAGTGGTAAAATTTGAGGAAGCAGTAGAGAAAGGTAAAAAAATGGAGCAAGGTGACTTTCTGAAGTTTTGGAGAAATGACCAATAACCTTTTTGTAATATAATGGAAATTTTCCTCTTGTGAAATAGCGTATTAACCATAACATTTTGCTTATGTTAAGAGTAAAACATCCTTTTAATATTATTTTACCTGTAATCAGCAAATATACTAATATTCATTAATTACCTTGATTTCTCTTTGTTAAACACTCTTTGTGGGGATGGAGAATATATTTTTGTGTTTCCATTCTTCAAGTTAGAGTTTATGTTCTGGTTAAGA
The DNA here is from genome assembly GCA_028646575.1 of Pseudocheirus occidentalis. NCBI lineage: Eukaryota > Metazoa > Chordata > Mammalia > Diprotodontia > Pseudocheiridae > Pseudocheirus > Pseudocheirus occidentalis. The sequence continues at coordinate 325,013,094 of CM053594.1, forward strand.
GATTTGTGCTAGCTGCTTTGGCTGCAGTTTGTTAGGTTTTTTTGCTTATGGAAGACATTGGATGAGTATATACCAGGTACCTAAAACTTTTATTTGTTTTATCTACAATGTTAAAAGCATTCTAGCTGTCCAGTAACAAAGAGGTTTAATGATATGTCAATACATGCAAAGGACTATTTCCATTTTTTATTTCTTATACAGTTATATTTTCCTGGAGTATGTCTCCCCTGCTCATGCCTTGGATGCTGTTAAAAATGCTGATGGCTACAAGCTTGACAAACAGCATACATTCAGAGTAAACCTTTTTACTGACTTTGACAAGTAAGTACCGACTTTTGGCTATAGTTAGTATTCTTCGTACAAACATGCTCATAACAGCCTTGTGATCTAATCAGTGAACTCTAATATTACATTGTTTAATAATAGGTTACGGTCTCTTTCAGATACATGACAATCAGTGATGAGTGGGACATTCCAGAGAAGCAGCCCTTCAAAGACTTGGTATGGTGTTTTGTTTTTAAGTTTAGGTCCAAAGGGCTAAAAAGGCAATGCCCAATATCTAAACGCTATTTTTTAAATCCTTCAAAACCATAAGAGAAAACAAAGATTTTTCTCATCATTTGACAATTTATTGTGATTAAATTTGAAAATAATTTTTTGACGACATGGAACGAGCATTTCATCTTGTTTCATTATTCTAGGGAAATTTGCGCTATTGGCTGGAGGAGGCTGAATGCAGAGATCAGTATAGTGTCATCTTTGAATCTGGGGATCGTACATCTATATTCTGGAATGATGTGAAGGATCCAGTCTCCATTGAAGAAAGAGCGGTGAGAGTCAGCTGCTCTGGGGCCCCTAGGGCAATAGTAGGGGAACCTGTAAGACCTCTCAAAGAATACCTATGTCATCTATCTTTAAATTTGGACTTGGAGAGACCTTGCTCTTCACATATTTTATGTTTCTTAAAACCTTTTCTTTTAAAGTAAGTGTTATTATATGAAAATTTTGTGAAGGAATATCACTGTCTTTCTTTGAGATTATAACTCCCTAACTGTCTATTATAGTTTTCTTCTGCCAAAGTAAATTGGGTCATAAAAATGAAGGTACTTGATTCAGTGAGACTTAGCAGTAGTCTTTAATTCTGTAGTTCTCCTTTCGTATGGTTGTTTTCTCAGTTTTTGTTTGTTAATGTTGGTACTGATTTCCGCAGAGATGGACAGAAACCTATGTGCGCTGGTCACCAAAAGGCACCTACTTGGCTACATTCCATCAAAGAGGAATTGCTTTATGGGGGGGAGAAAAATTCAAACAAATTCAGCGATTCAGCCACCAGGGGGTGCAGCTTATTGACTTCTCACCTTGTGAAAGGTATGCTTTATGAGATCTGATGTTCATTTCATTACCCTTGGGTCTGGTGATGCTCATTTCTTATCAAATGAGAAATCAGTTCTTAGTCACTATTTCTTTATAAAAGTATGAGATGTCTTGTGTAGCAAAGGGAGGATAAAGTTATGTGAAAAGGTTTGGATGTAAAAGCAGATACGAACAACTGAATCCAAAGTAGAAAGATCTAGTAAGCCCAAGTTTAGGTCCTTGTCATTACAGGCTGTCATGGTCAAAAAGTAGTCTCTTTAGTGTCCTGCATGTTTAGGGGGAACCTCTGTATTTTTCTTGAATATTTGATCTCGTTCTTATTTTTTTTTTTTTTTTGCCTTATTCTTTAACCCCTTACGCTTGAGCTTCTATTCCCAGTGTTGTATTAAAAGTCACTTTAGAAACAGTTTGACTTTTGGTCAGCTGGGAAATTTTCATCTTAACCTCTCTAGCAATTTGACATTTGCTTGCTTCTTCGTTGGAGCCTTTTATTCCCTTAGCTTCTTTGGTATTAATGTTGTCTTCTATCATTTTTCCTTCAGTGGTTCTTCTTTCTCCCTTCCCCTGTATGAATCTTCTTAGGCTCAGTTTTCTATCTCTTTCTGCTTTCGTTGTCTTACATTATTCATCATCTCATGGTTTCATCTATTACCTGGATGATAAATGACTCCCATATTGGTAACTGTCTCACAGCTCACTTTTCTTGTCTAATGTCTCCTCCTTCATTATACAAACCACAGACAACTAAGTACCTTATTCTTCCCTTTTCTCTTACTCTTCTCACAATAAGAACAGCTGTATTCTTTACTTGCTCAGATGCCACCTTTTGTGTCTGGCAATATGACTGATTCAGACACAGTTTACCTATGTTTCGGTATGGAGTATTGTTTTAATGTTTAAGTTTGTATAGGATGAGATGATTAGTGTGTTGGCATAGTTTATACATATCAAGAGCGTTCTAATTAGTGTCAAAGAGGTCTATCCAAGCATATGAAGTAGGTCAAAATAGGAGTTTTATTGTGAAATAAACTGTGGCTTGGGGTCAATCCCAGATTGAATTTATCACACCGTAGGTAGTCCTGCCAAGAGAGATACATTCAACTGAAGTCATTGCCCAGGATATCTTGGGCTATATCTGTCACTCTGTCACACTATGTTTTCCTTCTTATTTTGCCATTCTGTTATAAGGGAGCAATCTGGCTTAAGAGTTTTCTTTTTTTCATGGTATAAGTAAGTCTGAGCAGCGGTTCTCAAGATATGGGTCGTGACCCCTTTGGGGGTTCAACAACCCTTTCACAGGGGTCATGGGTTGCCTAAGACCATCAGAAAACACATTTCCGATGGTCTTAGGAACTGAGACACTGCTCCTCTATCCATATCCAGGCGGGTCCGCCCACATGCAGATATGCCCACATATAAGTATTAAAAGGTCACAGCATTAGGAAGGTTGAGAACTACTGCTCTGGAGATACAGAACGAATAGTCAGGCCTCTAGGAACTGAGGTTCCTCAGCTGTTAAATGTCTAAATATGAATCATATCTGACCATCATTGTATTTATTTACCTTGTTAATTTTGTTAATCCCACATTAATAGAGATATATGGGAGTTTCTTTTCCCTCTCTCCTAGGGCACACACATTATTTTATTTAGATTTCTTTTTTTTTCACAGTCTTGACTTTGAAGGAGAAACTTTTTCAACTATATCATTTAGCACCAAGAATGCCTGCTTGGAGCTCTTGAAATCCAATAGCAGCAACTGCTGAAATGAGAATATTGCCTTCGAGCTGCTCTTGGGGCTTTTGGAGTAACTGTCAGTCATACCCCATGTGATTATGCCGCTTTGTCCTTTACCTCAGTCCATTTCAAACCTGGGGGTGTATAATACCTGCCTTACTGTATGGTTATGAGTGTCAGAGGAAAGAACACACAAAGAATTTTAATATAGTGGTTATTTCCTTTTTTCTCCTAGGTATCTTGTGACCTTCAGCCCTCTCATGGATACCCAGGATGACCCTCAGGCCATAATTATATGGGACATTCTCACGGGCCAGAAGAAACGAGGATTTCACTGTGAAAGCTCTGCTCATTGGCCTATTTTTAAGTAGGTTCAATATTAGCATCCAGGGTGACCTTTTTATTAGACTCTAAAATTGTGGAACTGACAACTAATCTGATATATATTTACTTATTTGCCTAGGTGGAGTCATGATGGCAAGTTTTTTGCCCGAATGACAATGGATACTCTCAGCATCTATGAGACTCCAGTAAGTGACTATTTGTATAGGCAATAGAGTATTTAATGTAAGTAATTTTGCTGGATGGTATTTACTTCCATTCACTTTACCTTTTCAGTTTAGTTAATCCTCTGGATTCTAGGCTCTGACAATGAAGACTGGTCACTATTTCCTAATGTCTGTCATTCAGCAAATTAGTGTTACTTCCTAACCTTTCCTTGGGCCGAGCTAATTGAGGCCTTGTACTAGATGTTTTTTAGTGTTAGTAAAATTTATATTTTCTATTGTTCTTTACCCACCTTGTGAGAACTGTAGTTCTGACATGTTTTTATCCAGCTATATCTTTTTCTTTGTAGTCCATGGGTCTTTTGGATAAGAAGAGTTTGAAAATCCCTGGAATAAAGTAAGTGATTTCTTCCTTTAAGGAAAGCTTAGTTTCCTGTTTGTCCTCTATCTTTAAGTAATTCTTGTGCTTCTTGTTTTGACCTTTTTTTTTTTTCATTTATCATGGGATTAGTTAACATCTTCCATGTGTTCTTTTTTTGAGGATGGAAGAAACTTAATGCCAAGCCTAGTAATTATTTCTTAGTAACTAGTCTAGATGGTTCCAGAAAGCACTAGGCTAGGCTGCCCTTTGTTTTATAGAAGCTTTAGTCATGAATCATTAATAGTAATGATTAATTAATAGACAGAGCTTCATCATTTTCATAGAAGCTCGTTTTTGTGGGTACAAATTGAACCCTAAAACATAGTTCATCATCTCCCATACTTGCTGTTAATCACAGGATGGTTCATAACAAAAATTCAACACTGTTCTAACATAAGAAGTTAAGATGCCTTTCCTGTTGATAACGTCATTTATGACTATACTCTAGTATGTGTTTACATGTCTTTGATTTGGACTATCCTACTTTCATTTTGCAGCATTGATTAGGACTGCAACCTAAGACATTGATAGTCTATATTCTTGTCAGCTTGTATATGGAAATGTTTTTGAGATGTTTGTGTGTTACATGATTTGTCTTCATAAATTGTTCTTTGTAATAACATCTTGTCCTATGAAGAAAAAATGTGGATAAAATGTTTTATACCGTCCACAATTTTTCTTTTGCTCTCATGTTTATTTGTATTGTAGCTTTTTCTGCCCAGTTTCCAGCTCTAGGTCTGTGGTCCAGTAATGTCAGTTTTTGAAAAAAAAAAAAATCAGATTGTAGTTGGACCTGTCTATCTTTACTTCTGCTGCATGGTCTGTCAGCTGGCCTTGTGGCTTATATACTTAAATTGTTTATATAAATTAATAGCATGACACACTGTTTTATATTATCAGAGCAGATTAAATGGCTTTAGTTGTTCTTATAGTCAATTAATCATAATTTATTCATTAAAATAATTGTTATGATAACATCTTTTCCCACAGGGACTTTTCTTGGTCACCTGGTGGTAACATAATTGCATTTTGGGTGCCAGAAGATAAGGACATTCCTGCTAGGGTGACCTTGATGCAACTCCCTACCAGACAAGAAATCAGAGTTAGAAATCTGTTTAATGTTGTTGACTGCAAGCTACATTGGCAAAAGAATGGAGATTACTTGTGTGTCAAAGTAGATAGAACTCCAAAGGGTACCCAGGTAAGTAACAACAGTGATCTCCTGGTTTCTTGCTAACTTGGGCTTTTTACTTCATGTTTAAATAGCCCAATTCATGCTACAGATAAAGGATTTTTATTTTGCTAGAGGGAGCAACTTCGGATTTTTTTTGTTTTTTGATAACTCATTTAGATAGTGGTTTAAGATTTACAAGCTACTTTTGTGTCAGGAGAGCTTTGAGGTAAATATCCCCACTTAAGAGAGAAAGAAACTGAATTTGAGAGGTTAAGTGTGACTTGTTCAGAGAAAACCAGATAGTGTCTGAGCTGAGATTTGAACTGCAAGTCTTCTGACTAAAGCCAGCCACCTTCAATTACCTCAAGTTCCCTTCCTTTTTTTTAAAATACCAACTCACATTTGTATAGCACTTTATAGTTATGTGTCATTGAATTCCGTGATTTGCAATTGATATGAAAGTATCTGATACTAAATTTGTAGTTGCCATGTCAGATTAACTATATTGTAGGAGGAGAAACATTTTTAAAAATTAATCAGAGCTGATTTTTCTCTCCCTCTTATTCCCTTTTCCAATTGAAAGAAGGGAAAAATCCCAAACCCTTGTAACAGATATGTATAATTAAGGAAAAGAAATTCCTGCATTGGTCAAATCCGAAAAAGGTCTCTCATTCTGAACCTTTAGTACCTTCACCTCCCTAGGAGGAAACATACTTCATTGTCTGTCTTCGGGTAAATGCTATTAATCAGAATTCTCACATTGATCAGAGGCTTTTGTTTTTACAGTGTTACCACATAAATTGTTTTCTTCGTTTTATTCACTCTTCATCAGTACTTTCAAGTCTTCCCAGGTTTCTCTGAAACTGTCCCCTTCATTATTTCTTGCTGCTAGTAATATTCCACTACATTCATGTACCATAATTTGTTCCATCATTCTCTAATTTATACCATTCCTTTTGTTCCCACTTCTTTGGATGAACAAATAAGCGTTTATTAAGTGTTTATGGGCAAAAGTACAATGGGGTCCTGATAAAAGAGTAAGACAGTCTCTACTCTGAAGGAGCCCAAAACATCCCATTGCTTTGATGCTGTGTAAAACAAATTACTGAAGACAAAGTTGCAAATTACTTTTGACTAGAAGGACTGGCCCAGTTCACAACTCCACTAGTTGTTACCAGTACCCCTGATTTTCCCACAGTCCCTCTTGGAGGTAATCTGCTGGATGTGAGGTGGAATGTCAGAGTTGCTTTAGTTTTTTATTTTTCTAATGATTTAGAGGATTTTTCACAAAGCTATTGATCTCTAAGGATTTCTTCCTTAGAAAGCTTCTGGTTCATAGAGTTTTAGACCATTTACCAGCTTGGAAAAACAAGTCATTTAAAAAAATTATTAATCTCAGTGGAGTTATAATCAAGTGATCCATATTCAAGTTCTGGTTCTCTTGTTTTGTTTTGGCAGATAATGTACCCTTTGGGGGCAAATCATTTAACTTCAGGGTAATCATGTTTCTTATGTGTAAAATGAAAGGATCAGATTTGAAAGCTTTTTAAAGTACATCCCATCTCCAAAGGTCTCTCCCTGACTGACTTTATAAAGAGTTCTTTCTGGATTATTATTACATGGCATTATTATATGTTATTATATTAAAACAGTATTTTTCCTTACTTTTAAACAGGGTGTAGTAACCAACTTTGAAATCTTCCGTATGAGAGAGAAACAGGTGCCTGTTGATGTAGTAGAAATGAAAGGCAAGTTTCACTTTTTTGTGTTATGTACCATGTTTATATAACTAAACAAGGGAAATACTTCTGGCTTTTTAAAGTTAAATAGGGATTTATATTCCATTTAGAATTAACCAGAATCTGAATACATGTGATTCTCTTGCAAAATTTCATTTTAAGGTGATGTATTGAAGCCTATCAGAATGTTTAAGGGAGAGCTTAAATGCTCTATTAAAATAAGATCGTATTTGTGAAGTGCTTTGTAAGCCTTAAAGTGCCACATAAATGCTGTCAATAATAATAGTTCCTATTTAGTACATACTCTCTTATAAAAGTAGACTTTGTGGTTGGCTTTATTTTGAGAAAAAGTTATTAGTGATTACATTTGACTTTTCCAACTTAAATATTTTCCTTTTAAAAAATATTTATTTTTATACTTTCGGGATTCCTTCTCTTGCCTTTCTCAGAAAGCTATCCTATATAATAAAGAATATTTTTTAAAAGGGAGAAAAAAAGGAAAAATAATCATCAAAACCAATCCTTAGTATTAGTTAGGCCTGTAGTATTATTTTGACCTCTGCAAAGGAGTGATGTGGGAGTATTATCTCATTTCCCTACTTTGTTTTTCATACCCTTTGCACTTTTTTTGTGGTTCTTTTCCATTTACGTTGTTGTAGTCAGTTTTCTTGGTTCTGTTTACTACACTCCATCAGATCATGTAGATCTTTCCATGTTTCTCTGTATTCACGGTTTTGGTTTTTTTATTTCTTAGAGCTCAATAATACTTCGTCATATTCATGTACCATGATTGTAGCCATTCCCCCAATTTATGGGCATCTGCTTTGTTTCCAACTCTTTGGTATCCCCAAAAAGTGCTACTATAGATATTTTGATTTTGTCATATATGAGGCTTTTCTAATTATCTGACTCCTTGGTGTAAAAGCCTAGTTGTAGAATTTCTGGACCAAAAGGTCGTGGGTGTTTTAGTCACTTGCATAATTCCATTTCCAAAATGGTTTGGTAGTACTGACTCCCAGCTTTACCAGCATTGCATTAGTACGGCTGTCTTTGCACAGCTTATCTGGTGTTGACCGTTCCCTTTGTCAGTTTGCAAACTGTGCATTGAAATCTTGAGATTATTTTAAGTTTGCACAAGTCTTTAATTATTGGTGATTTAGAACATTCATATTTCCTTCAGTATTTTTAGTATTAGATGAAGATGGCTTACATCAGAGATGTCAGACTCACTGGAACCACACTAAAATGTAACTGAGAAACGTTTAACAAATAGATAAAAATACAGTACAACATAGATAATTCATTTGTTATTTTCTAAGTCAGTATGAGACCCACAAGGATCCATGGGCTTTGATACCAGTGACCTACATCCTTTTCATTCCACTGACAAAATGCTTGTGTGAGTGGTTAAAAAACAGCAGTCATTTTTATTCTGCAAGGAAAATGCTAAGAACACCACATACTGAAATAGAAATGTTCCTTAGAAAAATTTGTAACTCAGTATTAACATATTTGTGAAAATACTTATTTCTATTGTTTGAAACTATACTTTCTAAGAGCATAATTCTTCCCTTTTTGCCCATAATGAGTTACTTTTTAAAAATAATAACGAGCATTTACATAGTACTTAAAAGTTTGCAAAGTGATTTATACATGTTAACTTATGTGATCCTTCAAAAACCCTGTGAGGTAGGTGCTATTATTCCGTTTTTCTGTGTGTGAGGAAATTGAGGCAGAGAGGTTAAAAGACTGCCCACTTTCAAGTGTTTTATCTGTCTCCAGTGTAAACCTGTCCCAGAAGTAAACCTGGGTTTACTTCTGTTTGGCCCATTGAACAAAGGATTACACCTACATTAATTTACCAAGTTAAATATCCCATATTAAGCATAAATGTGACTTCATCTTTGGTCTGTCTTTGAAAATCATTATATTGCATAACAGTTTTTATTCCCAGGTCTGTGAGGACCAAATGAGAAGTGCTTCATAAGCCTTAAAGTACTATATGAATGGTAGCTATTTTAACTATATGTGTGTGGTAAGACTGATTTAGTAGTGATTGCTGAACACCCAGGTTTGAATCCCTTCTCCTGCACTTAATTTTGTTAAGCTGTGTCTGCATCTGCAAAAGGGGAATGATGTTACCTGTAGTATCAACCTCACTGGCTTGTTTTAAGGCTCTAGTGGGATGTTAGTTACACTATAACCTTTAAATCACTATATATAAACACTAGCTTTTATCATGGGAAAGGAAGCATGACACAGTTTTTTTCTTCCAGAAAGCATAATAGCCTTTGCTTGGGAACCAAATGGAAGTAAGTTTGCTGTGCTACATGGTGAGGCTCCTCGAATATCCGTTTCTTTCTACCATGTAAAAAACAATGGAAAGATTGAGCTTATCAGTAAGTAGACTTGACTTGCATTTATTGGGAACAGATATCTTTTCCTTACTGTTTTGTGTCAGTGATGTTGTATTGTTTATCCCTTGTGAATGGTGCTCATTTTACTTTTTTTTTTTGGTTTGTTTTTTGGAGGGGGGAGGGCAGGGCAATTGGGGTTAAATGACTTGCCCAAGGTCACATGGTTAATGTTAAGTGTCTGAGGTCAGATTTGAAGTCAGGTCTTCCAGGCACATTCACTGCACCTTCTAGCGGCCCCTCATTTTATTTATGTAGGAGCCATTGTTTCTAGTAACCGAAACTCACATAGCAAGATATTATTTAAATGTCTAATAAAGATAAAAAATAAAGTACAGTTTAATCATCATGGATAGGGAAATTGAAGCTTTTTTAGAAGCCCTGTGTATTAAGGTACTATGTTTTACAGGACCTGCATGTGGAAAGTGTAATCAGGTATTCTTAGTCTTATTTTTGAATAAGTATATCCTGAGCAATAATTTCTCTTGTTCTATAGAATATATCGTTCCAGGTAGTCTAGCTTTTGTTGCTGTGTCATTATGTGACTTGGTAGTCGAAACTCACTTTAAAGAGTTTAAAAGACTTTGACCAAAGTAAGGCAAAAATAAGCATTTATTTGAAAGTTTGGGAGATGGGAAGCATATTTTTCTATTATATTTTCCTTATAACTTGAATGATTTACATTGTTCTTCCAAAGTGTTCAAGTTAAAAAAAATATCTGCTGATTCCTTTTAAGTGAAGCAGACACATTCAGAGTCATCTTAAATAATCATAAAGACTAAGAAGATAGCCTTTTAAAGAATGTCAAGCACATAAGAATTATCTTATTAAATCTGTTAAAACCATAATTTAGCAGCCATAATATTGTAGAAAGGAAAAATAACTGGGTAATCTCTGTCTGGAATGTCTGTCTCCTATCCTTGTCATCTCCACCTATTAAAATTCTCACTGGGGGCAGCTAGGGGCGCACTGAATAGAGCCACCAGCCCTGGACTTGACTTCAAATCTGACCTCAGACACTTGACACACTTAGTAGCTGTGTGGGCTTGGACAAGTCACTTAACCCCAATTGCCCTACCCTCCCCCCTCCAAAAAAAGCAAAAAAAAAAAATTCTCACCCAGTTAGAATTCCATCTCTCTAAGAAACCTTCCCTGGCCATCTCTTGTCAGAATGATAGTGCCTCTGCTTTTTTATACATTCTGTCTTTTGACCTGTGGTAGTTGTCTGAAGAACAGTGAATAAATATTGTGTGGCATTACTTGCTGTTAGTCTAAGTTCCACAGAGACAGGAGCCACAACATGGTTGTCTTTGTGTTTTCCCCACTGCCTAGAAAAATGCTTTGCCATGTAAGAGATAAGAGATTCTTTAAAAAGGTTGTTTGAATACAAGGATGGATGGATCAATGCTCTGAACTAGAAAATGATACTACTTTATTAACGTGTAATAATAATAATAAATAAACTTCAGTTTCTAAAAATAATATAGAAGGACAAACTTTAGTGCACAGACTTTATAATATTATTTTGGGTTTATTTTTTTCTTTGTTTTGTTTTTTTGCTTTTTGGAGGGGAGAGGGCAGAGCAATTGGGATTAAGTGACTTGACCAAAGTCATATGGCTAGTAAGTGTTAAGTGTCTGAGGCCGCATTTGAACTCAGGTCCTCCTGACTCCAAGAACAGTGCTCTATTCACTGCGCCACCCAGCTGCCCCTGTAACATTATTTTGGCTGCTGGACGTTGTTAATTATTTTGTATTGGCTAAGTTTCAGATAGGTAAGGTTGCCAAGTAAATGACCTCTGGAAAAGTGGTCCTGTAAATTTGGAAATGAGATATTTAATAGGTAAACTTGTTAAGCAAACAGAATTTTTTAAAAATCCAGAAAACATTTGAGCTAATATCTAATTTTTTAAAAGAAAGAATAGGAATAAACTAGCAAAAAAGAAACTTCTCAGTGGAATTATTTGCCCTGATCATCCTCTTTTTAAAAATATTTTCATGGGAAAGTTAAGAGTTCGTCGACTTAAGTGGTATTGCTAAGGTTTCCAAATTTTTTCTCTTTGCCTTTTAAAAATTTTAGATTATTATTTACTTCCTTAAATCATAAATCTTTTGTGAACTCTGGAAAAACTGTAAAGACTGGGTTTAAAAAAAATTTTTAATAGCATTTTTTTTAAATGACACATAAAGATAATTTCTAACATTCTTTTTTTTCTTTTTAATTGTGAGTTCCAGATTTTCTTCCTTTGAGATAAGCAGTTTTATAGAGGTTATATATTATAGAAGTTGTTAGTTAATTTCCTAGTAGACCTTCAGGAAACAGCACAGACTCATCATTAAACCCTTTTTGGTTTGCCGTGATTTGTCATTTATCTCCTTAGGTAGTTTCCTTAAGAAAATTTTAACAAAATATTTCCTTCTTTTCAGAAATGTTTGATAAACAGCAGGCAAACACGATCTTTTGGAGTCCTCAGGGACAATTTGTTGTTCTAGCTGGTCTGAGGAGGTGGGTTTCTCTTATTGAGTGCCTTTTACTTGTCTTAAGAAATTTGCTGCATGTGATAAACATGGAAAGTTGAGATTTGGTTCGTGTTCTCCTCTTTGTAACATGAGCAGTTGTCCCAGTGTTTGAAGTGTTTTGTAGAAAATATATTCTTGTACTTTGGAGAGGTAAAATTATCTCTCCTCCTCATTTTACAGATAGGAAAACTGAGGCCCAGAGAGATGGAGGGATTTTCCCCAGGTCACAACCATAATAAGGGGCAGAAAAGAGGATTAAACTCATCCTCTTATTACAGAGACCTTGTTTTTTCCACTTCGTCTGTTTATGCCTTTCTAACATTAACACACAGCAGTCTGTCATCAGTGTCCTTAGACTTGCGACTGTGAGATAAAAGCAAATAAAAGTTTAATTTGCAAGTGCCAGTAGACCTAACGGACATTGATGTGTTGTAATTTTTGTGTGATCATTTTCTGGAAGCTCCATTACTCTGTCTTAATTGAGTACTGAGCTACCATTTTCTTTAGTAATGATCCTAGTTACCTTTGAGAATATCCTTACTTCTGAGACCAGTCATATAATAACTCAGTGGTTCTCAACCTGTGGGTCACAACCCCTTTGGGGGGTCGAACAACCCTTTCACAGGGGTTGTCTCTGACCATCAGAAAACCCATATTTCCGATGGTCTTAGGAACTGAGACATGCAGATATGCCCACATTCCAGTACTAAAGTGTCCTGACATTACGAAGGTTGAGAACCACTGCAGTAACTGAAAAGGTCCTCTTGTTTCTCAGCATATTAGCTATTACCATAAAAGGTATAGTGCTGCAAGTAACATGGCTCTCATGTCACTACTATATATTATTGGAATATACTCCAATTGTTAACTTTTCCACTTTATTGTAATATTGTTATATTTACCAGTCTGTGAGGTCACAGTCTTTCATTAAATGAAGTGCTACAGCTGAAGCTGAGAGATGTTAAAGAGCAGTTAGGTGCCTTAGTGGTTTGCTCCATCCCTTAACCTCTAGCTTTCTCATAACAAGTCAGGGTAATAAAGCTACTTGTATGTAATGACCACCTTATCTCTGCAGTATGAATGGTGCCTTGGCATTTGTTGATACTTCAGATTGTACCATGATGAACATTGCAGAACACTACATGGCTTCTGATGTTGAGTGGGATCCTACAGGCCGTTACGTTGTAACTTCTGTGTCCTGGTGGAGCCATAAGGTAAATACAATTGTTGCTGGGCCTTTGAAAACAGGCAGCAAATAGATATCGTGCTTACTTTCCTAAAATATCTAATGAATGAAGGAGTACATGCTGGAATTGTAGGTCATTGGTCTTCATCTAATAGAGGTCTCTGTGCCTTGGAGAACCAATCAAAGGGTGCTGCCTCTGTTTAACCCCACCCCCATTCCATGCTCCTCTTCTGACCATTGGGTTTAGGTGTACTGAAATATCTTAATAGCATCACATAAATTCTTTGCTCTTGTGACTTGCCTACTAGCAGGACACCTGTTGAATACCACCTGTGGATCCTTTTCTTAAATCACACTTTAGGCTATAAGTCTGTTGGGTTGACCTACTCAGCACTGAGGTCCGTTGTGAATTACTGGAGTAGGGAAAAAAGCGTGGAAATTGGCCACCTCATACTCACAAATATTTATATTGAGAGAATTATGGCAGAAAAGGTAAAGTGGACTTCAGTAATTGCTAGTTGGATACTTTGAATCATAACAAGCAATCAGAATCAGCTCATGGTCAAGATCAGAACCTCTTGGACAGAGTTAGAAGGCTTAGAATTTCATTTCTGACTCTGGCTCCCAGATATATAATTTGTGGCCTGTTTCTCCCATTTAATTCCAAGCTTGGGTGTCCCATAGACCTTAATTAAGCTCAACATGTCCAAAACATTCTTTTTCCAAATCTTCCATCTTCCACAATTTCCGATTTCTGTCAAAGGGAGCACCATTCTTTTTTTTTTTTTTCGGGTTTGTAACCTTTGTTGTTTTCTTTGACTAATCGCTCTCCTTCGCCCCACATAAATAGACAGTTGCCATTCCATACTGCTTTTCTGTCTCCCCACCATCTTTCACATGTTACTATCCTCTTTCCTAAGCCGGCTTCTGCCTTAGGGTTCCTACCTCTTGCCTAACATTACATTTTTTGCCTGTCTATTTCAAGTCTACTTTGTTGCCAAAGTGGCAATAATTGTATCATTAAAAGTAGCATTAACTATAGATGTGACTGTTAAACCCTCCCCCCCATCCACCCACACACTGGATAAATTCCATTACCTTCCTATTGCCTCCAGAATCAAAGCCAATGTTCCAAAAGTCTTATTGCACTAACACTTTTGAGGCATCCTATATGAGCTGTAAAGGCCTTCGCAGTCTTCCCCTGGACCTATCTTTATAGCCTCATTATAGATTACTTCCTCTCTCATTCTGGTTGTCTCCCATGCCTAGAATGCACTTCTTCCGTACTTCTGCCTCACAAAATTCTTCCTTTAAGCCGTAGTTATATCTTCTCCATGAAGCTTTTCTCAGTCCTTTCAGCTGCTCATACCCAAACTTCCAGGTATTTGTCTCCTTTGTTTTTATTGTTTACTTACATCACTTCTTGTTGTCACCTCCATATATAAGGTAGGGATTGTTTCGTTTATGAAATTTGTATCCTTACAGCCAATTTGACCATCTGGCAGTCAGTGCTTGTTGATTAGTTGTTTCAATGTATGTATGTTTTAGTGGAAAAGTTTGGGGGGGCTACAGTGAACTTTTACTTTGATGTGTTGTTGTCTATGAGCAACTGTAGGGCAGGGCTGACAGTCCTTTCAGTAAAATTCGTCATTATTCACCAGAGATCTGGTGCCTACTGTGCACAGGTGCTAGAAATACACAAGATGATCTGCCTAGGGCATGGCATACAACACATACAAAGGAAACTCACTCTTGGAGGAGGTGATGCCTAAACTGAGTCTTAAAGAGAGAGCATGCTGAGAGGTAGAGAGGAGGAGAGAGGGCATTTCAGGCCTTGGGGAATGGCCCATGATTTAGAGGCAATGGAAGGCATCTCTGGAGCACAGAATGCTTGAGGGGAGTGATGTGGAATGATACTGGAGAGGGGATTGGAGTTGAACCATAAAGGACTTTGGGTGTCAGGTTAAAGAGTTTATTTTTTCACATACTAGCGGTTAGAGATTTAGAGCTGGGAAAAGGCTTAGAAGTTATTGAGTTCCTCATCTTGTAAATGAAAGAGCTGAGGCACAGAGAGGCTAAGCAACTTGTCTGTGGTCATGTGTCCAGTTAGTGTTTGAGGTGGGATTCAGACCTAGATCATCCTGTCTAGTGCTTTCCACCACCACACTCTTCTGCTGAAATGGTAAGTCTTCACAAAGTGACCACAGAGTCTGAATGAAAAGTTTTAAGGAGTTTTAATTAGCCAGCTGACAGCTGTCTGTCTCATGCCAATCTGAAAGAATCAGCAAATAGCTCAGGGATACAGAATCTTTTATACAGTATTGTTTTATTGTTTGGAGGTGCAAGTAAGTTGCTGAGGCAAGGCGGGTTGTGATTACAGGGCACGATGACCGAGCATGAAGAAGAATGAATAGGCAAGGGGGGGAGTTTGTGATAACATCTCTGGGTAGTGGGTTGTAGGGTAAGCAGAGAGGGGCATAAAGCATGATGACCAAGAAGTAAAACAAATGGAGAATAGACAGATTACTCTAGGCCAGTTTCTTGACTCCTATCTTAAGTCCCTGAAGTTTCTCACTTAACTAGTTCCTGGTCGCTTCATTCTTTTTTTTTTTTTTTTTTTTAAATTTTAATTTATTTCCACAAGGTTTTGAGTTACAAATTTTCTCCCCTTTTTGTCCCTACCCCCCAGCCC
>CM053594.1:325029354-325058793 GCA_028646575.1 Pseudocheirus occidentalis
GAGGGCTCTGAAGCAGCCCAGTGGAAGCAGCTGCGGCTCTCAGCCGTTCCTGCTGCTACAGCCGCCTCCCGCTGCCTCCTTGCCCTGGGAGCAGTTTGGCTGGACCCGCTCTTCTCCTCCCCAGTTAGCAAAATCCACTGACCTTTCTCTTAGCCTTTTTTTCTTCTGGCCTAATAAATGTGGTAACTCTGCCTCCAGTGCAGCTGATCTGCTCTCCTATAGTCGCAGCTCCCCGCCCAATGCCCCAGGGCCTGAGCCGGCTGGATTTCGGCTGTGGCTCCCAGACTGCTGTGAAGAGCCCCGCCTGCTGTGCTGCCTGTAGCAACAGATGTGTTTTCTGTCTTTTGGAGAGTTTTGGAGCTTGAAAATCTGTTTAGAGTCCCATTTTATGAGTTTTTTAGCGTGTTTGTGTGGGAGTTGTGGTGCTTTGCTGCTTCTACGCCACCATCTTGGCTCCGCCCATTTGGATTCTGCTTTTTCATTTGGAAAATGAAAATGTTGGAAGAGATCTCTGAGGTCTCTTCCAGCTATAACTTTCTGTGCTTACAAAAGCATATTTATTGAAAGGTGGGGTTTTGAATAGAATCTTGAAGGATGAATAGGATTTGAAAAGAGTCTAAGAATGGCATTCTAGGAAGAAAAAAAAATTAACACATAGGCAAAGAGGTTAGAAATTAACATAACTTATTTTGGAGATACTGACGAAAATAGCCTGGTTTGTCTAGAGTATTAAACAAAGATGGGAAATTAGATTAGATAAATAAGGGCCAAATTCTGGAGGGCCTTGAAAATCAGATATAAGAATTTGAACTTTTATGTAGTAGAGAGAATCTGGGAAGACACATACACACACATATAATCAAAGTAAATAGAAGATAATTTGTGGGGAGGGGAGTGGGGGATGGCACTAACAGCTAGAGGGATCAGGAAAGGCCTTACATAGGAGGTGGCACTTGGGCATAATTTTGAAAGAAACAAGTAATTCTAAAGTGGTAGGAGTGAGATAGGAGTACATTCTAGGCATGGGGGATAGCCAGTGGAAAGGTTTGAAGATGGGATGTGTATTGGCTTGAGTGAGTTAAGAGCAAGAAGGCCATTTTGGCTACAATGATTTTAGGCTGATAGCAGCAGCTGGCTATTACTTGAAAATATATGGATGATTTCATGCAGGATCTGAGTAGTTACATTGGAGTCATTGAAAACAAAAACTATGTCTGGAGAGTCGTAGTAAATTTGTTAGCCTTTTGCTGATGTGGATTATGGATTAGTACAACTGCATTTTTTTTACAGTTTGGTAAATATTCAAGCAAAAAGGGGGAGAGGAAGAGAATAAGCATTTATGTAGCCCTTCATATGTGCTGGGCCCTGTGCTAGGCACTTTTACAAATATTCTCACTTGATCCTCCAACAATCTTGCAAAGTAGTTGCAATTATTATCCCTATTTTACACTTGAGGAAATTGAGGTGAATGGCTTAAGTGGACTTGCCCACGGTCATATAGCTAGTAAGTGTTGGAGTCTGGATTAGAACTCAAATCTTGCTTATTCTAGGCTGAGTTCTTTACTGTGCTGCCTCTGGGAGAAGGATTGTGTCTTCACATAACAGTCACTTTGATACATCTCAGGCCCTTCAGTACATGTAGGTGGAAAAACCTGTATGGTATCTTCTTGTGCAGTATTTCCTTACTGTAAAAGAATCTCAGCTTGAGAGTCTGTATTTTAGAAGTTGCCAAGTTATACTGATGTCTTCCTGAGTGAAGAATACCAATCAAAATGCAATAATTATTCCTTTGCCCTAGAATTTCAGTGAAATTCCATTCATTTGAAACTTTGTCCCTCATTGGCAGACATAATACTTTTCCTCTCAAAATTCAGTGTTTAGGTCTCTGGCTGATTATAGCCAAAAAACCCCAACCAAACAAAAACAAAACAACAAAAAAACAAACAACAAACAAAAAACCCCCAGATAATTTTCACCCATTCTCCCTTCTTATCCCCTAATTCTCATCCATATTGTCTTATGTCTTCTACAGAGAATCTATACAATATGATGGAGGCCTTCCTATAGGTCCTTGAAGATTTTGTGGTTATCTTTTTAACAGTCAACCTGTCTGTTACTGGTTCTGTGTTGACTAGTCTCTTTTTTTCATACATTTCCTGCATTATGTCCTTTAAGCCATTTCAAAATGAACAGTTAATAGAATGAACTGAATATACTTCCTTTTTTTTCCTTTTTTTTCTTTTTTCTTTTTGGAGGGCAGTTGGGGTTAAGTGACTTGCCCAAGGTCACACAGCTAGTTTTTGTGTTAAGTGTCTGAGGCCGGATTTGAACTCAGGTCCTCCTGACTCCAGGGCCAGTGCTCTGTTCACTGCGCCACCTACCCGCCCCCTGAATATACTTCAAGCAATTTTTTTATAGAAATCATCTCATAGACTATTGATGTGATGTGAAAATGAGTTTTTAAAAAAATTTTTTTTATTGACTTGTTTGTTTACTTTTAATTTACAGTATTCAGTTCCAGATTCACTTGAGTTTCAGATTTTTCTCCTCTTCCTCCCCATCCTCCACCCCCACCATGGTGGCATACAGTCATGTATAGGATCTGCAAACTCTTTCACATTGTACAATAGTCTGGTTGTATAGGTGTTATAGCCAATGGGGTGAACAATGAGAAAAGAGAAACAAAAACCAAACATAGAAAAGAGTGATAGCATGCATTGCTTCAGTCTCCATTTAACCTCTGGTCTTTCTGGATCTTTCTTTGAATGTAGACATCTCCTTCTATCCTGAGACTTGTAGAGTTGTCTTTTAACTGTGCGTTGCTGAGAGGAGTCCAGTTTTTCAAAGTTGGTTGTCACACATATGATGTATCTGTGACTGTGTACACATTTTTTCTGGTTCTGTTCCTCTCTGAAAATTAGTTTTTAAATAAGGGTTTTAATATAGAACCTGAGTAAATAAGAAGGCTTTGGAGAGTTCTTTAAAATCTACCAGTCACGGGACATCTTTTCAAGGCAAGGTTGACTAAAGATACCTATCTTCATATTTAGTTCTGTGCTTAACAGTACAGGATTTTCCAGTGAACCAAAGCAGTACTTAGATTCTCTTACCAAAGACATTTCTTCAACAGCTCCTCCATCCGCTATTGGTCTGAACAGTCATTTGACAAGCATGAGGCCTTGTATGGCAGCACAGAGTGCTTCTACAAGGCTGCCAAGCCAGCCTTTGGCTTGCAATCCTGTAATGTTGCCTGCCCCTCCCTGTGAGTCTTAATAAGCAGTCCCACCCCATATTCAAAAACAACCTTAACTTACAGCATTTTAGTTTCAGTCTTAATTTTTTCCTGTATTTTATTCTTGTAAAAGAGATTGCACAAGATGACCCCTAAATCCTTTCTTAGTTCCAAATTCTGATACTTGTTTATTAAGTCCCTGTAGTAAAATATCAAAAAATATAATAGACTTTTCCCTGTAAATGTTTTTGATGGTTAAACTTGATTGAAATATACATAGAAGGTTGTTTGCTTTTCATTTGTAAAGTTAGCCAAAGTTATAACACACACACACACACACACACACTTGTTCTTTGGCAGCTTTGTGAAGTGCAGAGATTTTTGGTTGGAAATAACTCTGATTTGGATGAAAAAATCATTTTTTGAGGAGGCAGGGTCTCAGTTGTGCTTTTTTGAAACCCTCAGGTTCATAAATTCAACTGTCAGCTTGACCTTTTTGTTGCACATTTTCTTCTTGATACTATGGTAGATCTCCTACCTCATAAAATGAGATAAGATGTTAAATACATTGTGGCAGATTTAGACGTTTAGGCTCCAGTATCAGTAATTTAGGATGCTTAAGTGTAAAATGAAATTGATAGCTGATAATTTTACATTCTGTTTATTTGTTATTCTATGACCATACCCCCTTCCCTGCTTTCTACATCTATTGCCAATTCAGAGAGCTATTTTCAATCTGACCACAAACCAATTTATATTTTATGTAAGTATTTTGGAAGGAAAAAAAGGGGGAGGGGCATGGCTAGGTAGTACAGTGAATAGAGTACCCGCTCTGGAGTTAAGAGGACCTGAGTTCAAATGTGGCCTCTTACACTTAACACTTACTAGCTGTGTCACCTTGGGCAAGTCACTTAACCCCAACTGCCCACCCTTCCCCCCTCCAAAAAAAAAAATTTTGGAAGGAAAGCGACCAGACTACTTTAAAAAAAGGTTTCTTTCACAGGTATGTTTCATACACTTAGTGGTTTTGTTTTTGTAACTGCTATTTATGTGGCTTGTTTTGAAAGTAGAATTACTACAGAAATATGAACACAAAATACTGCCTTTCTACTTAATTTTTAAAAATTCTTTCAAGTTCATAAACAAAGCAATGCTTTGAGTTACTTATCATCTGGCTTAAAAAAGTCAGGAACCATAAATGTTAGCTAGATTGTTTCCCCCCCTTTCCTCTGCCTTTTTGGTCAAAACTGGAAAGGGCAGAAGCAAGACTGGTTCAACTACTGAACTTCAAGTTTTAAAGTTGATTAACTAGAAAAGCAAGGCTTTTGCAATCGTATTAGTAAATTCCTTTTATTTAAAAACCATAGAAGTTATGTCACTCTTTTCCTTTTCATTTATGCCTCTTTTTTTTTAGTAAGTTATGTATGGATCAAGCCCGTGTGTGTGTGTGTGTGTGTGTGTGTGTATGCATGCATATACAGCATATGTTTATGTACACACACACGTATGCAGAAAATGAGACAACATAGTATTTGTTAGAGAAAAATTTACTTTGTTTTTGGCATGAAGATGAGCTGTAGTTCCAAGAAAAAACTATTGATTTCAGAATTCTGGTTACACATAGATTCATTTTCTTATATTTAGGTTATTTTGTATAGATTTTTAATACAGTAACCAATATTTTAAGAGGAGAGTTAAAGTGTTTTAATGCCATGGTTCAACTTTTTTTCATCTTAAAAAAATGAAGAAACTGAGGTCCAGAGAAGTGATTTATTTATGATCACACCATGGGGCAGAAATAAGTAAAAGAACTGGGACTCACAACCCAGTTCTTTTGTTATTTGATTGATTGAATCTTAAAGTGTGAAGCTGGTTTCTCCCTTAGGGAAACCAGCTGATTCTTCTCTTGTTCCTTGTTCCTTTCTGTAATAAGATATAATATTGAGACTCTCCTTGTTCTGAAGATTGTATATAATATTGTAAACTGTTGAAACTGTGAACATTGTACTGAATAAAGATTTGTAATGGAATAAACAGAGTGTTCACTAATACTGTGTAATCCGAATCTTAAGAGCTCTTCACAGTAGCATTCTCTCAGGAATCTGCTGCTGATTGGCTTTACATTATGGCTTTACATCATCTTTATTCCTTGTCCAAATTTCTTTCCAGCACATTGTGTTTTCAGCATTATAATGGGCTATGGGTTGAAAGATTTAAAATAGTTAATAAATAGAGCAAATGTAAAGGAGGAAAAGTTTGAATAACTTGAAAAGATCATAATAAGCACCATCCTTTTAAACAGAAGAAAACACATAACTTCTAAGTGTATTCTCAGTTTGAATAAACAATGAAATGTCAAATGACTCAACTCTGGCACAGTCCTTTTTCAGAAATGGATATTGAGTTGAATATAAGAAAGGAAAATTTATTATTGAACTTCCAGCTAGATATAAATTCTAAGAATGTATCTGAATTTATTTTAAGGAAAGTATCAAAATAGAGTTATAATTGTGCAATTTTTTGTCTTCTTTGTTACCCAAAGATCAGAGACTTGGCATCTGGTGGATGTGAAACTGCCAGGAAGTGAAACAACTTGATTTTCACATAACAAAGAAGCATAATTCAGCTGAACATACAAGTGAACTTGTCTTCCTTCCTTGTTATTGATTAAACTCAACTCTGAAAAATAAGAATATTGTCACCTGTGCATAAGATCCTTGGGAAGAGCTGGAAAAACATGGATCATGAATTTCTGTTAAAATATATTGCTTCTGTTGGTTGGGGACAACTGTAACCACCAGAAAAATTGTGAACCTGTCAATGAAAATTTTATTACATTGCTTGGCAATTCATAGGACCACTTATCTTTCTTGCATTTAAATTGAAAATAAGGGGTGGCTAGGTGGTGTGGTGAATAGAGCACCTGCCCTGGAGTCAGGAGGACCTGAGTTCAAATCCGACCTCAGACACTTAACACACACACACAAAAACCTAGCTGTGTGACCTTGGGCAAGTCAGTTAACCCCAATTACCCTAAAAAAAAAAAAAGTAAATTGAAAATAAAATTTTAATAATTTTCTACAAAATTTTGCCAAAGTTCAAACTAATTACTACTTTGTAAATCAATCAACAAGCATTTATGAAACTCCTGTTATGCTCTAGGCATCGAAGAGAAAAGTAAAACTGCCCCTGTCTTCGAGAGGCTCTGGCTGTAATGCGGAGGCCTTATGCACCTAAATGGGGGGGAAGGGAAGGGAATAAACATTTATATAGCAACCACTATGTTCTAGGCACTTTGCTAAGCCCTTTTTTTTGTCTTTGGAGGGAAGAAGGCAAGACAGTTGGGGTTAAGTGACTTTCCCAAGGTCACACAGCTAATAAGTGTGTCAAGTCTCTGAGGCCAGATTTGAACTCAGATCCTCCTGACTCCAGGGCTGGTGCTCGATTCACTGTACCACCTAGCTGCCCCGAAAAGCATTTTATTTTTTTTGCTAAATTTTTAAAAAAACATATCTCATTTGATCCTCACAACAACTTTGTGAGATAGGTGAAATTATTGTCCCTGTTTTACAGTTGAAATTGGAGATTAAGTGACTTGGCCAAGGTCACAGCTAGTATGTGTCTGAAGCTGGCTTTGAAGTCATATCTTCCTATTCTAGTCCTGGTGCTGTATCCACTGCACTATCAACTGTCTCCACATTACGTGACACACAAATTGGATACAAGATAAGCTTTTGGGGTGGAGGTGGGAGTGGGGTAGTGGGGTAGTGGAAGGCACCAGTAGCCAAGGGGCAGGAAAGGCCTCCTGCTGAAAGTGGTGCTTGAGCTGTGTCTTAAAATAAGGAAATCAGATATTCCAGAATGGAAAGAAGGAAACCTGAGGTGAGAAGGATTCCAGGATTCAAGGAATGAGGGACAGCCAGTAAGAAAGCATTTGTGGGGATGAGCAAGGAAGCAAGTAGAGCTAGCTAGACCATAGAATATGTGGAAGGGAGTAAACTGTAAGTAAGGCTGGAGAAGTAGGATGGAGCCAGGTTGTAAAGAACTTTTAAGTGCCAAAAATACAGTTTATATGTAGTAATAGGGAGTCAAAATGTTTATTGATCATGGAATCATAAATTTAGAGTTGGAAGGCACAAGTTGCCTCTAGTTTATATCCCTCAATTTAGAGATGAGAAAACAGAGGCCCAGAGGAGTTAAGAGACTTAGCAAAGGTTGCATAGGTAATGTGTCACAGGTAGGATTTCAGCCTATATCTTCTGACTCTGGAACCTTTGTTCTTTTTGGAAGTGACTTGATCAGATAAATTGAAATGGGGAATGAGTTGAGATTGGTAGGCTAGTTGGAAGGCCTTTGCAATAGTCCATATGCAGGGGATGCTGTGGAAGCAGAAATGTGATATATGTGGTGTGAGTGAGGAGAAGAGAATAAGTTGTGAACTGCAGTAACTGGAAGGATGGTGGTGTTCTTGACAGACATAGGGAAGTTTGGAGGAGGGATGGATTTTTTGGGGAAAGTTGATTTCTTCTGTTTTGGACATGCTGAATTTGAGATGCCTATAGAGCATCCAGTCCAGTAGGGAGTTGATGATGCATGGCAGGAACTCAGGAGAACCCAGGACTGAATACATAGATTCATAGATGGGAGCATTCTTTTTTTTTTTTTAACTTTCCACATTTTATTTACATTTTAAGACTAACTTTAATCTCAGAATCACATATCCATACACCTATTTCCTTTGTTTTTTCACTTAAAACTTAAATTCATGGTTTATCAGAACAAAGACTGTAAACAAGTATTTACCATGTCTGTTACATGTAACACACAGGAGCTGCTTTAAACAGAAATCCGTCTCCCTCCCTCAATCCCTCCCCCTTTTTATAAATACAGGTATTAAAACAATCCTGAATATATTATTTGTTACTACTAGTAGTTGGTACCCACACCTCTTCAAAAATTAAAATTAGCAACAGTATTTATTGTACCTGCTACTTTAAACAATTTAAATTGCATCCCTTTCACTAAGCAGGATGCGTCAAGCATGCCATTTATAATTTTCCTTCTTGAGAAATTAGATTTCTGAAACATACATTACTCCACAGCAATCTGACACTTCTTTTCATGCTTTTATCTTGTAAAACTTGAACTGCATTGGGAGTACTCCAGGTTTATGCTTAAATGATAATGCCTTGATAAGAGGAAAAAAAAAATTGTGCTGCATTTTTCTTCCCATTGTGCCTGAAAACATAATGGGTGTACATATATTAAATATATTCTTACAAATGTCCCGGTCATGTATACCAGCTGGAATTCTTTTAATGTGTGGGTTTTGCCTTGTGAGATTTAATCAAAACATTAACATGAGTAGAAGGTTGTTGGTTTAGATAAGTTTGAGATTTGTTAAAATTAATTGCTGTATGTTTGTCCTTCTGGAGGTTGTGGAAGCTTCGTGTTTTCTTTGGACACCATTAGACACCTTAGCTCTTGAAGTACAACTTTAATGCTATAACAGTTTTGCCATTTTGCTAACACTGGTATGCACCATGCATCCACCATTCCATTGGAATTATTAATCCCATTCATATTAATTTTTGTTACAAATCTGATTGTTGGAGGTCCTTCTGGGTATTTAGATCCACACTCTACTTTCAGACTGTATATTCTGTTTTCATAGTTTGTCTGTGGAGACCGCCATCTTCTCCTGCAACCCGGGACTATTTGGAGCATTCTTTACAGAGATGATAATTTACCTGATGGTCACCATGTGGGAGTATAGTATAGAGAGAAGAGAGTCCAAGACAGGATCTTGGGGTGCATCTCTAGTTGGAGGCGTGGCACTGATTTTGTAGCGCAGGTGCACAGCATATGTAATATTTCCTATATGACTAAATATGCATAGCTTCTTTTTATCCCTCCTGCTCATCTCATACCACTCAGATGCCCTCAGCCCTCATCTCCTTCTCTCCTGTTGAGGTGGCCCTTCACAAGGGAAACCTCTACATGCACAAGTGACCTTCTCCAGCAGATTGCTTCCTTTGTCATCCCACTCTTTCACTTATCTTTAGTGTCTTCCTGTCTTCTAGCTGCTTCCCTACTGACTACACATGTGTCCATATCTCCCCCATTAAAAAAGTCCTCACTTGATAAGCCCATTCCTGATAGCTATTGTCTCATATCTCTCCTCCCTTTTGTGGCTAAACTCATTAAAAAACAAGCCATATATAATAGGTGCCTCTTCTTCCTCTTACCCTCCTCTTGTCTGAGAGTTGCTTCATTCAATGGAAACTGCTTTCTTGAAAGTTACCAGTGATTTCTTAATTGACAAATTTAATGACTGTTTCTCATTCTTCATCCCTTTTTTGACCTCTCAACAGCATTTGACACTGTTGATCACCCTCTTTTCCTTGATAATCTGTTCTTTCTAGTTTTTCAGGACATGGCTCTCTTCTGATTCTTCTTCTGCCTATCTGAAGGCTCCTTCTCCTTTTCTGGATCTTCATCCAGGTCATAAAACCAGAGATGTCACATAGGGTTCTGTCTTGGTCCCTTTTCTCTTCTTCCTCTGTATTTGGGGTGTCCATTTCAAATAGAAGCTGGATCTCTGTGTGTCACATTTTGACTTAGAAAACCACAGGTTAACATTATGTTGTATTTTAAAAAATTATTTCATCAAACATTTCACAATTAAATTTTAATCTGGTCATAGGGCACTTGGTTCTGAGTTTGACACCTCTCTTCTATACTATTTTACTTATTGATCTCATTAGCTACTATGGATTCAAATCATCTCTGCAATGATGATTCTCAAATCTACTTATTCATCCCTAACCTCTCTGCTGACCTCCAGTGTCTCATATCCAACTTCTTTTTATACATTTTAAATTCCATACTACTCACTCTGTTCATAACTGAACTCCCCATAAAAAAACTTGCCCTTCCTAACTTTCCTATTACTGTTGAGGGTATTACTGTCCTCCTAGTTACCCAGGCTTGAAACCTAAGCATTATCCTCAATTCTTTACCCTCTCCATCCCACCATCTCCTACAGCTAATCTGTTGCCAAGGCTGGTAAGTTTGTAACATTTCTCATAAATGTCTCCTCTGACACAGCCACCATGGGTCCTCATAGCTTTGTGCCTGGACAGTGGTCTGCTAGTTGGTCTTCTTCCTCAAGCCTTTCTAGTCCATACTCTACTTAGCTCTCAAAATGATTTCCTAAAGTGCAGGTCTGACTGGGTCACTTCCCTGTTCACTAAAGTCCAATGACTCCTTATCACTTCCATGATCAAATATAAATCATCAGGCTTTTAACTTGATCCCTTGCTACCTTCTTACATCTTATTCTCCCTCACATGGATAGCTAGGTGCTACAGGGCCTAGAGTCAGGAAGACTCGTCTTTCTGAATTCAAATCTGACCTTAGACACTTACTAGCTATGTGACCCTGGGCAAGTCACTTCACCCTGTTTATCTCAGTTTCCTCATCTGTCAGATGAACTGGAGAAGGAAATGGCAAACCACTCCAGTATCTTTGCCGAGAAAATTTCAAATGAGGTCATGATGAGTTGGACACGACTGAAAAATGACTCAACAAACTCCCTCAGATACTCGGCACTCCAGTGACATTGGTCTCCTTGCTGTTCCTTAGCATATAGCACTCTCTATTCCCATTCCATGCATTTTCACTGATTTTCCCCATGCCTGAAATTCTCTCCCTCTTCATCTCCACCTTCTGGTTTCCCTGGCTTCCTTCAAGTCTCACTTAATATCTTTCTTTCTACAAGAAGCCTTTCCTCATCCTTCTTTATATCAATACTCTAGAAGTAGAGGGAAGGAAACAGAGGAAAAAGGGGTGAGGAAGGTAGAAGAAAACCAGCTTTAAAATATGTCACAAACATAATGGGGGAAGGGGTATTCAGTAGGCTTGCTATTTTGGGGTGGGGGTAGAGGAAAGATGGGGAGAAAAAATTGTGACTCAAAATCTTGTGGAAATTTATGTTGAAAACTAAAATAAATAAATTTCAAATATTAAAAAATGTCACATAAAAGGTATTTTGCATGTTCAAATTTCAGAGGATAGTGTTTTAATGGGATTTGCAGGCTTATCATTTCAGTAACCAATAATCAAGATACTTTGGTTCTCATATTGATTCTAATAGGTCAATTAATTATTTGTACAAGTCTGGGTAAGTTAATTGGCCTCTCTGAGGCTTGATTTTCTCATCTTCAAAGTGAGTGACTAGATGACCCCCTATAGCTATAGCTCCTCTTGTATTGCTTAAATGAACACTATCCACAGTTTTGAAGTTTAAGTAGTTTGGATTACATAACCCTATGCACATACTTGCTATGCAGTAATAATAATGCAGCATTCTAAATGACTAAGAAAAGAAAATGTAGATGTTAAAAAAATAAAAACTACAAACTAAAAAGATTGCTACTACGTTTCCCCTGTAATAGTCGTTTCAATACCATCTCCCTCATTAGACTGTGAGCTCTTTTAGAGCAAGGACTATTCTTTGCCTCTCTTTGTATCCCCAGTGCTTAGCAGAGTCCCTGTCATATGATAGGTGCTGATTAATGATTTTTGACTCACTTTGATTAACATAACCAAAAACTTAAGTTGTCAGATGGTTTTGTTTCTTAAAATAAAGTATAATATGATATGCTAAAAGAATTGATATATTGGAAATATGACTAGACTGAAGGTTAGGAGATTTGAGTTTAATGTCTAGCTCTCTGTGGTCTTCAGCAAGCTTGAGGTTCGGTTTTGCCCTCAGTAAAATGGAGATGAGGTTTTGATGCCTACCTCATAGGACTGTGGTGAGGATGAAATGAGACTGTTTGTGTAAAGTGCCTTATATTGTCATAATATGATAGTTCCTCTGGGTGTTTGAAGGCTCTGTTAATGGAATGCTATCTCTGGTAGGTCCTACCCAACTTGAAATGCTTGATAACATACTGTATGTTTGTTCTCTGAGGACCAGCCTTGTTAAGCTGAGGAGGGGCTCACCCCCTGGATGACCACCAGTTCAGCCATTACATTTCCTGAAGACTCTTTAATAAGTTGTTTATGGGTTCTAATCCATATTGTTAGAGGCAGCACTCACATCTATGAAATCAAAGATCCTGGAAGTGACTAATGATTAAAATACATTCATTATTAGTGTTAAAGTGTCAACTAAATTGTTTAATTTTACAAACCTGACTTACTTCACATTCACTGGTACGGCTCTATTAATCTTTAAAGGCATTTCACTTACTAAGATACAGGATTTTAAAATTTTCTTTGAATTAATTTGATGTATTATAAGATTCCTTCCTTTCTCAAGCTTTTAGGAAAGTCCTGTTTCTTCCTTTTTTGATGCTGGTTTGATCTTTGTTGCATCAGAAAACTACATATTTATAATAATGCTCTAATATCTCAAAATTTTAAACTAACTTTATTTCCTCTTTGCTTCTATAGTGCCTGTCCAAAATGGGAGGAACTAAGCTGTCAGATTTCAGAGTCACAGAATTTCATTGTAGGAAGGCTTCTCAGTAGCTATCTATAGCAATCTTCTCTACATTACCTGACAGCAAAGGGAGGAGAGAGTCAATCTGCTGTGTACCAGCAGGAGCAGGATCTTCTCATTGCCAGTTCCCACTAGACACTGGATGTTCACCCCTTTTGCCTGAACCGCATCTTACTCCACTTCAACTTTTGGGACCACTACCCCCTACCCAGTAGTTATTGCTTGGATCCATTTGCCCCATTGCTTCCTAAAGACCATGGGGTCTTACTATCTTCCCAGCTGCTTTACCTGCTAGACTCTTAAGTATCACCATGCATTTCTATCTGCCATGAAGCCAAATCTATATGTTGTCTTCCTCAATCAAAATGTGAACTCCTAGTGTAAGGGCTTTTATTTGCATACCCAGTGCTTAGTGCAGGGCTTGGCTAATAGAAGTGCTCAATAAATGTTTTTCCATTCTATGACCACTCAGTCTTTGCTTAGAGACCTCCAATAAGAAAAAACTCCGCTGCCTCCCAAGGCAGCCCATACCTCTTTTGGATAGCTCTTTTTGTTAGGAAATTTTTCCTTATGAGAACCTTAAATTTACTTCTTTGCAAAGTCCACCCATTATTAGTTGTGCTGTTTGACACAAAGCAGAACAAATTTAATACTTCTATAAGACAGCCTTTTACATACTTGAAGACAATTACCATATGTCGTTAAGTATCTTCTTTCTTACGTCAGATATCTCCAGTTTTTTCATTTTGTCCTCATGATCTCAAGGCATCTCACCATCCTAGTTGCCCTAATCTGTACATTCTTCAATTTATTAGTATTCCTCCTAAAATATGATGTCCTGAACAACATGTTATTCCAGATGTAGTCTGATTGGGATAGAGTACAGTAAGACAGTCCTCTTTGTTCCTGGAAGCTGTTTCTTTCCTTATATAGGCAAAGATTGCTTTAGATTTCTTGGCTGCCATATCATACCATTGACTTATATTATTAGTCTGCTAAAAATGCCAGGTTTTTTTTTTTTGGTCTAACAAACTGCTATCTAACTATACCTCCCCATCTTGTACTTGTCTTTAATATTTCAAGTATATAACTTTTACATTTATCCACATTAAATTGTATCTTATTAGATTTGATCTAATGTACTTTTCAGGATCTTTTTGAATCATTACTCTGTCTTCTACTATGTTTGTTGTGTTTCCTTTTCATCATCTGTAAATTTAATTATCATGCCATCTATACTTATGTCCAAGTCTTTTACAAAAATGTTAAACAGTACAGGGCCAAGCATGGATCCCTACATATTCCACTAAAAACCTTCCAAGTAGGCATGAACCATTAATGAATATTCTGAAGAATAGTTAATGAAACCCATCCACCTCTTCCTGGTAGAGGGATAGGGGCTCTGAGGGGAAAATGTTGCGTGCATTGTCAGACACAGTAACTGTGTAGATTGTTTTTGTGTGGCTGTTTTTCTTTATTACACGGAAGGTTCAGATTTGCTGGAAAGGAACTGGTCTAGTCATTCAATAATTTCTGAATTCTTTTTCCCCTCCCCCCCCCAATTGTATTACTATCTCTTCCACAGTTCTCCATGTTTTCCACAAAAATAGTATGAAAGACTTTGTCAAATGTTTTGCTAAAATCTATGTAAATTTTACAGCATGCCTTAGTAACCCTATTAAAAAATAAAATAAGAGTAGTTTCATCTTACTTGTTCTTGATGAAGTTATGCTGGTTCTCAGCAATCTTCCTTTCCCTGGCTGTTAACTATTCCTTTTGTTCTAGAATTTTGCCAGGAATCAAATGAAATAAAGATTACCTACAGTGTACACACTCTAATCTTTTCCCCTTTTTTAGAAATGAAAACGTTTACCCTTTTACAGTGCTCTAGTATTCTTCATCTTGGGGAAAAATTTATATTTATGCTTTTTGTTTTTACCTTACAATCATTTATTGATACTTCCCTTTCTCACAAAAAAGAGAACCAATTAAGCAAAAGTAATGTGCTGAAAGAAGAGAGTGAGACCCCAAGTGCATATTTTGGAAGTGGATTTTATTTAGCACGTGCTGTTTGGGGCTACATCTTACCTTGCCCAAATCAAACAGGCCTGACCAATGGGAGATCACTGATATATATATAGGGTCCCCCCCAACTCTCAATGGTCAGGGAATTGTGTAATAAGAGGTTTACAGCAGGGATTGGCTAGTACACATTTTAAGTCTTGCACACAGGGAATCCTTGGAGGGCCCTGCAGCCAAGTTCCTTGACAAAACAGGAAGAAGATGACTGGCTAGGGCAGAATGGGGGGGAGGGGAAAGGATCAAGGGAGCCAGGTGAGCCCAAGTACAACAGTAACTATACAGTTATTGTATCTGGCAAGTATATAGCATTCAGCATTCAAAAATCCTCCTACCTTCCAACCAATAGGAAGGAAGTCTATTTTCTTATCTATTTTCTAGGACCATGGTTGGTTTTTCCGTTTCCCACTGCCTTTGTAATACCACTTTCCCCCCATGATCTTATATAGCAGCAAGCACCCCGGCATACGCAGGATGGCTGCTAGAGTTCTTAGAGCTGCTTTTGTAAAGGAAAGCAACTCAAAATAGGTTAACAGTCTGACTTTAATCAATCAGACATATATCATTTACTTAATTCAGGGAGAAAAGTCAACAGCTTGAACTTCAGAGAATATAAACAGAAGTTACAAGCAGACAAAGAAACAGATCAGCAGATGGGCTGTCTGACCATTACATCCATGCCTAGTTAGTTACCATAGAGGGAAGCACCAGCATCTGGGTTTTCAAAGCCTGGGGGGGCTCAATAGCTGCCCAGAGTCTCATCTGGCCAAATCACACAACTCATTCTGAAGTGAGCCCCAAAGCAAAAACTCACATCAAGGTATATATTCTCCTGGATCAGAGAATGTCACAACCTTCTTGACCAACTGCCCAGTCACAAAATAATAAGGTGTGGGTGTTCCTGAAAAACAAGCTTCCCACCACAAGCTCCATGTGACCACATTCAGCCTATTAGGGGGCAGAGTATGTTTTCAAATCAAGGAAGGTTCTCAGAGTCACTTAAGCCTATCAAAGGGCCTAGGGGCAAGGAAAATCTTCAGATTCCCACAACATCTTATAAAGATCAATGATAGTAGCTAAGTTATACTTGTCAGTTCTTTCTTTTTTAAAAAATTATTTTTTTTCAATTAGCAAAAATTTTCCCTCTCCCTTCCAGTTAAAGTAAGGAAGATTACATAAACCCTTTTGCAAAAATGTATAGTCCGGCAAAGCAAATTCCCTCATTGACCATGTCAGTTAAAAAAAAAAAAATTCATACTGCTTGCTGAGCCTTTCACCTCTCTATCAGTAGGTGGGTTGTTTGTTTTATAACCAGTCCTCCTTCCCTCTTCTCCTTCCCTTCCCTCCCTTTTTATTGAGGGGTTGTGACTGGGGGAGATTTGTTTACCTATTTCAGCTAAGCTGGAAGTACAATAGCCTCTTATGGACCCAATCCCACCACTGATTAGCTTGGAAGCTTTGACTGACTTTTTCCCACCTGGTCTAATCTCTGCCATCCTCCCCCTTCCCAAGGCAGCCTGGTGGCACTGTGACCCCCAGGATTCACTGTAATGGTGGTGAGTTTAGTGCATCAACCTGATTAGCTTCTCAGCTTTCTGAAGTTTAGAACTACTGAGTTCAGTTGTTCTGTTGACTTCATCTCCCCTGATAGCAGTGATTATACATGTGTATCACCATGACTAGCCACCCTTCTAATAAAGTAAGCAAAACAAATTGACCATTTTTGATCAACCTATGCCTCATTCTTCAGTTATAGTCCACTACCAATTCTCTGTTGGAAAGAGGGAGATATGTCAGATCATTCTTCTGGGATTAACCTTGATCATTTCATTAAAGTGTGATTTCCAGAACTACAAAGAGTCTTCAAGGTATGGTTTGAATGTAGACACTGTGCTTTTTTGAATGTAGCAGAGGATCTCCTTGACTTTCTGTTATCAAAACATCTAAGTCTTTATTTTTTTCCATCTCTTGTGTGCTGCTTTTGCACAGGCTGAGTGCTCTTGCTGGAACATTTTTCCTCCTCAGTTCTGCCTTTTGGACCCCATATCTCTCTTTAAGGCTTAGCTTGTGTTACCATCTTATAGTGAGTCTTTGTTGATTCTTTCAATTTTTAGTGTTTCTCTTTCTGAAATTATTTTACATTTATATTTTTGTGTTTTATATGTATTTTACATATTATTTTACTTTCACATTCAAGTAATTGAAATTGTTTTACATTTATACATTTATATTGGTATATCTGTTTCAGTCACTTTCTCCTCTCCCACCATCCCCACTTCCACCTCCTGTCAAGCTCCTTGAGGGCAGCAGCTTCCCCTCCTCCAGTTTGGCACAGGGCCTGGCACAAAATAGACACTTATGAAATGCTTGTTGGATTTGTTTGAATAGAATTTTTCATATTGATACAAAGCCAGGATTCTCCTATCCTGTACTTCTGCAATCATTTTTTTCAACCTAATTATAAAACTTTGTATTTATTGCTATACTTTAACCTTATTCTTTACTTATGGAGGCACCATTGTAATCCCAGTTAGAAGGTCAGACTTGTTATCAGGAAGACCAGGGTTCAAATCTTGTCTTTGCCACTACTATGTATGATCTTGGGCAACTCAATTAACCTTTATCTCATGGAAGTCCCAGGCTTATTAGTAAAAGACAGTTGAAATCTGGGATCTGCCTTGATACGAGTTTTCACGATCAGAGTCCCTGTCACTGACAAAAATCAGATTCTCTGCATATGTCAGGTACTATATTGATCCTTTGTTATAGCCTTCAAGATCTCCTTCAATCCTGAGTCTGTTAATAATCCAAATACAGGAAAGGGGAATAAAAAGAGATATAAAAATAATCTCTAAAAAGATTTGCTAATCTCCTAAATTTTATTAGCTTTCAATGTAATTATTTATCCACATTAATAATTAAAATGTTGATAGGACAGGACCAAATCCAGAATGTTCTGATGCTATTAGAGAATTCCTTCTGGGTTGTTATCAAATCCTTAGCTGATGCTTTATGGTTATAATTGTTCAACCACATAATTCTGCTGTCATCCAAACCATATTTTTTCCCTTTTTTGTGAGGCTCTTGTGAAAGACTCTCAAACATCTTGTTGAAATAGATACATGCCTTTCAACATTCCCCAGCCTACCTGTCTAGCAACCCTATCACATAAGGAAATGAGCTTTACTTAGTATGATTCACTCTTCCTGAACATGGTGATGTTATCTCTGCTTCCTTTTCTAAGTGCTCAAAATTTATAGAGCACCGGCCCTGGAGTCAGGAGGACCTGAGTTCAAATCCAGCCTCAGGCACTTAACACAAAAACTAGCCGTGTGACCTTGGGCAAGTCACTTAACCCCAACTGCCCTCAAAAAAAGCAAAAAAAAATTTTTTTTTCCTCCAATATTAACATCAAGCTCACTGGTCTGGATTTTTGGGAGGCCTGCTTTTTTTTTTTTTAATTGTAGCATTTGACTGACTCTAATCTTTGGGTTCTCTTTTTCTCTACCTTTCTTAATTCCTTGAAGATTATGTGATTGAAGACCTATTGTCAGGATTTCTTTTAGTCCTCTGGGATGGGAAAGTTTAATATTTATTCGGTGAATTTAAATTTACTTAAAACAGCTAAGAGTTCTTATACCATCCTTTCACTCATTTGGGGATTCAGTTCCTTTTCAGCTGTGTACTCTCTTCCCCCTCCCCTCAGGTTTGAAGTTTATTCTCCTTGATTGGAGACAAATAGTGAGCCAGGATTCCAGAGTTCTACTTTCTGTCTTGTCTTTTGTTAAAATGGCATCTTCCCCCCAGGACAGCATCCTGTCCTTTTTTGTTTTTATTTTAAACCTCTAAATGTAGCTTTTAAAAAAAGTTTCATTTTGTTCTTAGTATTTTTTTTTTTTTTGCCAGCTCCAGCTTATTCTGGTATTGAACTTTTTTGATGTTTCTGATTTCTATGGATTTGTGTCACTCTTTATAGTGGTCTTTGTGCCATTTTTTTTTTGTATATCAAAAATTTGAACTTAAGACGTGATGCACTTTATAATTATATTAGCTCTTTAGGTACCTCTCTTCTTTCTTCTTTAGTATTATGATAAAAGGATTTCAAAATAGGCTCATTTTTCTCTTTATTCCCAAATGCTAATCTGTTATCAGTTTCAATCTGAGTTTTGTTAAGAACCTAATTTGTGACTGATGTAGAAAGTGAGGCTATATTAAAGGGAAACTATTATTTTTCAAGGTTCCTAATTTGGTTCAGAGAATGTAAGAGAGAATTTAATTTTTAACCTTTTTTTCTTATTATCTTCTAGGCTCCTCACTGCAGCACAATGTCTGATCCCTGTCTAAAGCGGAAGTCAACCTGAGTGAAACGGAGGAGGTTCCCCTTGCCATCACAGACAGAATGACCAAGATGAGACTCTTG
This sequence comes from Pseudocheirus occidentalis, assembly GCA_028646575.1. Taxonomy (NCBI): domain Eukaryota; kingdom Metazoa; phylum Chordata; class Mammalia; order Diprotodontia; family Pseudocheiridae; genus Pseudocheirus; species Pseudocheirus occidentalis. The sequence goes on from CM053594.1 coordinate 325,048,600, forward strand.
AGACTTTGGATTGTCCTGGGATCTGTCTTTATGATCCTTTTGATCATTGTTTACTGGGACAATGTGGGTACAGCACACTTCTACTTGCACACAACCTTTTCCAGACCTAATCCTCCAGGGGCTATCCCCACCACTGGAAAGGATGAAGAGAGAGAATTTGTATCAGATGTAGATGAATTTCTATACAAACTGCTTAGTTCTAATGGGAGACAGAATGACCCTTTGAGAAAAAAGACTGAGCAGCCTCCTCTTCATGGCTCTAATAAACCTATTCTGGGCAGTATGGAAGAGAGGGTGAGAGGTTATGACTGGTCTACTCATGATGCTAAGCAGAACCCAGATCAGGAAAAACTCCAGGCAGAAAGGAGAAATATATTGCGGGAATTTTGTGCCAACTCCAGCTTCGTCTTTCCTACCAAGAATCGTTCATTTGATGACATTCCTAATTATGAATTGAATCACCTAATTGTGGATGACCGCCATGGAATCATTTATTGCTATGTGCCAAAGGTGGCCTGCACCAATTGGAAACGAGTAATGATTGTATTGAGTGAAAGCCTCCTAGATCAGGGAATCCCATATAAAGACCCTTTAGGCATTCCCCGGGAACATGTCCACAACACTAGTACTCATCTCACTTTCAATAAATTCTGGCGGCGATATGGGAAATTTTCACGTCACCTCATGAAGATTAAGCTGAAGAAGTATACCAAATTTTTGTTTGTTCGTGACCCTTTTGTGCGTCTCATTTCAGCCTTCCGGAGCAAGTTTGAGCTGGAGAATGATGAGTTCTACAGGAGATTTGCAATTACCATGCTAAAACTGTATTCTAATTACACTAGCCTCCCCACCTCTGTCAGTGAGGCCTTCAGTGCTGGACTGAAGGTCTCATTTCCTGATTTCATCCAGTACTTAATTGATCCACGAACAGAAAAACTGGCTCCCTTCAATGAGCACTGGCGACAGGTGTACCGCCTGTGCCACCCTTGCCAGATTGACTATGACTTTGTGGGGAAGCTAGAGACTCTGGATGAAGATGCAGCTCAACTATTGAAACTTCTCAAAGTAGACAAACTCATTCATTTCCCTCCTAGTTATCGAAACAGGACTGCTAGTAGCTGGGAGGAAGACTGGTTTGCCAAAATCCCTCTGGCCTGGAGACAACAGCTTTATAAGCTTTATGAAGCTGACTTTGTTCTCTTTGGGTACCCCAAACCTGAGAACCTACTTAAAGACTAAGCAACAGGGAAAAACTCTCCAAAACCAAAAAAACCTTGTATTTTTATTTTAAAATAAAATTAAGGATCTGTCACATTGTGATTTTTTTTCCTACTGAAGACAGAACAATTAAGTATCATGGATATATACATATGTGTGTATGTATGTATGTATGTATGTATGTATGTATTTTCAGCCCCTATTGCTTTTCTCTCTCAGTTTGTACATTTCTAGGATGCTCCTACCAGTGGAGGCACAGAAAAATCTGTAACTGACTGCAAACAATCCAGTTTTTATTTTTTAATAATCTAGGACTTTGCAATCTGGACACATTCTTTACTCCATTGCCTGTGTTCTTTGAGTTCCTTTGTTAATATTTTTTTCAAAAATTAATATATTTCAGATATTTAATATGAAATATGGAAAAGGAAATGATGGAGTAAAATATCACGTCTAATTTTTTGTTGCCTTTTGTGGTTATTCTTCTGGCTAAGTAATGAATGGATATATACAAGTTTAAGTATTTTTATTGCTGAAATGGCCTCAGGAAACCTAAGGTTAAAGTTTAGTTTTTCTGAAGATTTCTAGAAAGTGGGGAGCTAAACTTTTAGTCAAGATGTCATACCTATATTTCCAAAATTAAAAAAGCAAGTCCTTAAAAGGTGAATATTTAACTTAAAATAGTGTAAGTAGCTTATTTAACAACAACAACAAAAAAGTATGAAATTTGACCATAGCAATGTAAAAGTTAATAACAACAAGCTTTGGTATCTATTATAATCTTTTTTGGGAATATTTTTCCTAATTATATGTAAAATACTTTTTTAAAACATTCTTTTTAAAATTTTGAATTCCAAATTCTCTCCTTCCTTCCCTTCCACTCATACTGAGATGGTAAGCAGTTTGATAGAGGTTATATATCTGCAGCCATGCAGAACTTTTCCATATTAGTCACATGAAAAGAAACAGATCAAACTGGGCCCCCCAAAAGAATATTATTTCTTTTGACATAAAACAAGTAGGAATACATGCTAAAATTAAAAAAATTTCACAATTGGGCAGTCCGTTATTCACAGTGGTAAAACTTATGTGATATCAACTCTAGTGATTTTCTTTTTTCTGTTAATTAATTGGTTTCAAGCATTATTAGGTTTGATCTTTGATTTATTGATAATGAATATTGCTCCTTCACTGAAAATCCTGGAGATTAAATTTTAAAGAAGGTTCTTTTTTTTTTTAAACACAAGACTAAAAGTTTCTTGGTTGATTAAAATTTTTAGATTGTTAACTGACTAGAATCTTGCAGGTGGTGAAATGTAATGTCTGACCTTTTGTACAATCACCCCTATGTTGGTTGATAATGTTGCTGAGTTCCTGAAAGCAGAGGAAGCTAGTGATTAGGATGTCAAAGTAAACGTCAAAGACATCACCATGTCTTACTCCATGTCTTAGGTATAAAAATCATTGTGACCTTCAGAGTGCTAATCCTGACCTTCAGAGTGCTAATCCTGTTAAACCTCAGGCCAGAAAGTGACAATGAATGCCACATTCACCTTATACTATCTTTTCACTTCTCGTGTTCTTCCTGTTAGACGTAGTGTGGTCGACAGAGCACTGAAGTGAGTTAAGAAAACCCAGATCAGGCTTCCACCTGAGCCACTTAAAAACTTTATGATCCTTGGCCTCAGATCCTGAAATGGTAAAGTGGGGATGCTGATAATAGCACCTATGTCATAGGATTGAATAGGATCAAATGGATAATGTTTTAAAGCAGTTTACTAGCCTTAAAGTGCTATCTAATTTTATATTTTAACTATTTTTAAAAGCAATGGCCTGACTTTAATCTTCAAATGAAATCTTTATCAAGCTAATATTCTACTGGAGAATAAATTTACTCCAATGCATAAATACAATATAATTTGAGGAGAGTTATGCAAGTAGGAGGAGAACCAGGAGAGAGCCATGTCTTGAAAATTAAAGGAGAATATCCAAGAGGCTGGAGCATGATCAATAGTGTCAGACTTCTCAGAAATCAAAGAAGGATGAAAACTGGGAAGAAGCCCCTGGATTAGCAATGAAAGAGATTGCTAGCAAACTTGGAGCAAATAGTTTCAGTTAAGTGGTGGGATCAGAAGCCAGATTTTAAAGGGTTGAGAAATGAGTGAGAGTTGAAGTGCAGGCAAAGAATACAGATGGCTTTTTCTAGAAGTTTAGTTGTGAAAGGAAGAAAGAGAAGATAATGGTTTGAGGAATGTCATGGTCAAATAAAGGTGTTTTTTTTTAAAGATACATAACACATACCTATGTTTGTAGGCAACAAGGAGAGATTGGTAAGGAGAGATTGAAGATGAAGGGTGGTGATTGAAGGGCTGAGTTCCTAGAAAAGACTGGAGGGGATTGGGGTCTAGGTCTCAAAGTAACTGAGCTGGTCTTAATCAGGAAAAGGGCTATGTTTTCATCAGACTGCAACAGATGAGAGAATGAGAGATGATGCAGAAGGGCTTTAATGTGGAGGAGAGGGAGCTCAGGATGAATAGGCTCTCAATAAAGTGTGATTTGTGGTCCTCTGCTAAAAGTGAGGGAATAGTCACTGGAGGGTGGACTATAGTAAATCAGAGAAGGATAAAAGGATTCATTGAGTACCTATTATGATGAAGGTAATGTACTAGGTACAGTGGGAGTGGGGTGTCAGTAGATGCATAAGAACCAAACTTTATTTTCAAAGAAAGTATAATCTATATTTAGAGGGAGATAAAACAATAAATGCATACTTCAAGTGCCATTCTATAGGCAAAATATAAATGTCAGAAGTACAAAGTGATATGGGGGATAGTTTATCACATCTGTTTCTATGAATGTTTATGGCATTTTATGGTTTATACATTGCTTTCTTCACCATAACAAATAAGCAGTGTTAGTACTTTAATACTACAGAATTTTACAGATGATGAGGCACCAAGAAGTGTCAGAGCTTGAACTTCCAACTTAAGAGTTCGGGTTTCTGAATCTAATGCTCTAGTATTCTATACTGCTGGTAGGTGGTATTTGTATGGAGATGAGAAGAGGTTCCAGAAGTTTTTCAGAGTTCTAGAGGCAGAATGGGGCAAAGTGTGGGATATGTTTGGAGAATGAGGAATAGTCTAGTTTTGATGTATATATGGAGGGACAGTGGTAATGGCAATGAGAAAACAGGAGAGGTAGGCTGAGGCTGTACTGTGGATCCCTTTGAATTCCAGGTTGAAGAGTCTGAACTTTATTGGAATGATACTTGCAGTTCTTTAAGCCAATAGATGTTATAAGAGCAGTGCATTCAGAAGATTACTCTGGCAATATTGTGTAGGATAGTGTAATGAGAATGGGAATTTGAAGATCTTCCCTGCCCTTTAATAGACCTATGGGGGAGTTTGAAGAACCTGTGATGGAGGGAATTTGATAAAGAGTGGAGCAGAACCCACAGGAAGCTTCCTTGCTGTGAAGATAAACTCTGCCCCTAATAGGCTGAATGGAGCCTGTGATGGGAAGAGTTTGCTGAACGGAAGCATAGGCCATAGGAGCTAGCGAGATGGTAGGGGAGAGAGGATGCTCAGGCAAGGTGTCAGGTTCATGGGTAGATTTTGATCTTGCATTGGTTTGTGGGAAGGCTGAAGGATGCTGTGGCTTTCAGCAGCTTCTGAATTTCTTTGGTACTATGATGGAATTGGCTTACTGGTTTTGGGATTAGGTTTTCTGTTTTCTAAATAAATGCTTCATTTCTATCTCTCTGCGGAGTTTGGTGTATTTTGTGATCGAATGTCATGCAATACTTAAGAGTCATGGTTTTTGTGTTCACTGAGTGTTGTAAATATTGCATTGGTGATACAGATAGGCTAGAGCAGGGGTGGGGAACCTGTGGCCTTCTAGGTCCTTGGGTGCTGCCTTTTGACCGAGTCCAAGTTTTACAGAACAAATCCTTTTATTAAGGGAATTTGTTCTGTGAAGTTTGGATTCAAAGGATCACACTTGAGGACCTGGAGGACCACATGTGGCCTTGAGACTGCAGGTTCTCCACCCCTGAGCTAGAAGATGGAGGGACCTATTGGTCTCCTTGTCTGTAGTCTATCTTAATATTTGAGATCACAAGGGCCTGATCTTAGGGTTTCAGCATCAAGAAATAGAATTATGTTTGACTGTGAAAACACTGTGAAGGTAGAATCAATAGGATTCAGCAATTAATTGGATGTATGGGAATGGTAGAAAGGGACTAGTCTGTGTGTTTCAAGTTTCAAGTCCTAAGTTACTGGTGGTAACCATCAACAGAAACTGAATTCTGGAGAATAAACTGTTTTTGTTGGGAAGGTGGTAATTTCAGTTAGGTAACTAGTTGTACCTTGTCCAGGAAAAAGTTAATTACCCATCAGGTCTTTTATGGATGTAGATATAATGTAGTTCTCACCTGTGCCCACTTCTTCCACATTTATACACAAAAATAAATTAGACCATGAGGAAACAAAGCAGAAGCAGGGCTTACTCTTAACCTTGATTTTTTAAGTAAACGGAATAGTAACAGGTTATAGAATCAGTCATTTGTTAGCTACTGCAAAGTTGGAAGAAAAATGTGTGCCACTGTACTTTATTGGTACCCCTTCACTTTAAAAAAGAAAACTGAGAGCCATTAATTTCTTCAGAGTGGGCAGCAGCTCCCAGGGAGGAACTTTTTTCACCAGTACAGATTGGTATCTTCTCTTAAAATTATGTTCTTAGAGAGATGCCTGAGTTTCTGAGAAGTTAAGCAGAGTCACAGACTCTGCGCCCAGAGTCACACAGCCAGTATTTGTCACTGATGAGTACTCTCCATTATGCCACATTGTCTTAGCTTTTAGGCTTCAAATAATTTCACTTGCTATGATCTCATAAAAGTTTACACTTTAGGTTCTTTTAATTCTTCAGATTTTTATATGATATTAATTTTATTAGGACTTTACTATTCTTGGGATTTGATATTCTTATGTTATAGAACTTTTTATGCTTTACATGAATCCTATTTGATTCTCTCAACAACCTTGTAAAATAGGTATTGTTTCAGTACTGTCCTCATCTTGCAAAAGCTGAGGTTTAGAATAGGTAAGTAATTTACTTAAGGCCATACAGCTAGTAGGGGAAAGAAGAAGGGAGTATAGCATTATATTTACTAGCTGTGACCCTGGGCAAGTCTATTAACCTCTGTTTGACTCAGTTTCCTCATCTGTAAAATGGGGATAATAGCATCCACTTTCAGGATTGTTTGAGGATAAAATGAAATGTTATTTTTAAAATGCTTAGCGCTGTGCTTGGCACATAGTAAGTTCTAAGTAAATCTTAGCTATTATTATTATTATTATTATTTATTATTACTATTATAGCATCTATGTGCCAGGCACTGTGCTAAGTACATTACAAATATTATCTTATTAGATCTTCACAGCAACTCTGCAAGGCAGATGCTGTTATTATCTCTACTTTACAGTTAAGGAAACTGAAGCAGACAAAGGTTAAGTAACTAGCCCAAGTCTAGTCAATATCTGAGATCAAATTTGAACTCAGATCTTCCTGACTCCAGGCCCAGGAATAGAGCCAAAGTTAAAATCTAATTTTTGTAAATTCTAATTAGTACTCTTTTTATTTTACCAAACTGCCTGTTAATAATGTAATTCGGATACATTATGGCTAAAATAAATTTATGCTGAAATATGCCACTTGTCTATCATTCTGAATTATATTCTTTGAAATATCCAATGTAGATAATACATCTATTTTACACTTTCTTTCTCTTGCTCACCCTCATTCTCTCTAAGACTTTTCTAAATCTCCCTTTTGAGGACTGCATTTTTTGCATTACAAATTTATTTTCAATTAACAGAACAAAACAAGCATCTCCATAACACAATACAATAAAAAAGATGATTTCATGTGAAACTGCAAATCTACCATGTACAACTTTCTATTCTCTCTAAATATGCAACAAAGTTATGAAATTTCTTTTTTTCTTTTTTTATTCCCTTCCCACACCCTCAAGATGACTACCATTATAGAAACACATGTATGTAAAATTATTCTATATATACTTCTATTTATCAGTCCTTTTCTCTGGATGCAGATAATGTCTTTCTTCATATGTCCTTTATTTTTAATTTGTGTATAATAGTAAAAATGACAGTTACTCAAAGAGAGGCTGAGAAAAAATAGTAAAATAATTTGCAGAGAAATTCACAAATAGAAATTATAACTTTGAATGTAAATGGGATGTTTATAGCAACTATCTTTATGGTAACAAAGAAATGAAAATTGGAGGGATCCACATCAGCTGAGGAATGGCTGAACAAGTTGTGGCATATGGTTGTGATGGAATACTACTGTGCTATAAGAAAAGATGAGCTCAATGATCTTAGAAGGGCATTAATGGCTGTATTTTGAGAGTTATTTATAGAAGGTTGGATGATAATAGTTGCCAATGATGAATTATAACATATTTTAGCCATTTGTAGGTGCTGTTGTGTTCCACTGAAAGACATTGTAATGTCAATGGAGTAGAAAGATCTTCCCTGCCCATTAATAGGCCTATGTGACTTGTTTTGAGGTCTGATCCAGCTCACAGCTGGATTTAGATAGTTTTTTAGAGAAAACTATCCCTTGAGTTGGGGCACAATGTATTTTTTTTGAATGTAAACAGTTTAACTTTATTGACTATGATGACTCTTTCTTGTTTATCCTTTTATGCTTCTCTTGAGTCTTCTGTTTGAAGGTTAAATTTTCTATTCAGCTTTTATCTTTTCATCAGGAATGCTTGTAAGTCCTCTGCTTCATTAAAATCTATTTTTTCCCCTAATGCTTTATACTCAGTTTTTCTGGATAGGTTGTTTTTGATTGTAATACTAGATCCTTTGCCTTCTGGAATATCATTTTCCAAGTCCTCTGATACTTTAATGTAGAAGCAGCTAAATCTTGTGTGATTCTGACTATGGCTCCATTTTATATATATATATATATATATATTTGCGTTTTTGTAGGGCAGTTGGGGTTAAGTGACTTGCCCAAGGTCACACGGCTAGCTTTTTGTGTTAAGTGTCTGAGGCCGGATTTGAACTCAGGTACTCCTGACTCCAGGGCCGGTGCTCTATTCACTGCACCACCTAGCCGCCCCGCTCCATTATATTTGAATGCTTTCTTTCTGACTGCTTGCCTGAAATATTTTCTCCTTGACCAGGGAGCTCTGGAATTTGGCTATAATATTCCTGGGAGTTTTCATTTTGGGCCCTCTTTCGGGAGGTGATCAGTAGAATCTTTCAATTTCCATTTTGTGCTCTAGTTCTGTTGTGCAGAGAATAAGAGTGAGCCAAGACCTGGGTTCAAGATAAATTTAGGTGTGGATTTATTAAGCAAGCATGTGACTACTGGAATATTCACTCAAATTGGTAGTAATCCATTGGGGGTGCAGGCTTTGGTTATAAAGGCTAGAACCACAAAAACCACAATCAGGGAGGGGAGGTAGCAGAAGTCATGATATACAGAAGCAAAGAACAGCCATTGGTTAGATCTATAGCTCAGGGCTAATTTGGGAATATGGCACAAGGGCACAACCTTCCTATGACATGGGGGCCCCTCCTAGAACAGGGTGGAGGACTGTAGTCAGTTTTTTAGAGCAGGGTGGAGGGGTCATGGGGTAAGGGGACAGGAATTCCCCAGAACAGGCCAGGGTCATGTTTTGGATGAAGAGTGTAGGGACCATGCTTGGTCAGCAGAACAGGAAAGGGTGGTCCCTACATAAGATCCTTGCACCATAATGAACCTTGTACACTATAATGATTCAAGGAGAATATTTAGAATGCTAATTAGGGAAGGAGGGGTCAGGGAACTATGCCTTGAGCAATGCCCAGACATGCATTAAGCACTTTTCAAGCTATGACAAGAGATAGGATAGAGATAAAGACAGAAATATAAAGGGGGCTTAATGGTGGGCCACAAATCAGGTGATGTGCAGTCACCTGGGATTTGGGTTTCTGTACAACAGTTCTGGGATATCAGGGCAGTTTTCCTTTATAGTTTTCTGAAATATGGTGTCTAAGCTCTTTTTTTCATCATGGCTTTCAGATAGGCTAGCAATTCTTAAATTATCTTTCTGTTTTCCAGGTCAGTTGTTTTTCTGATGAGATATTTCACATTTTCTTATATTTTTTCATGCTTTTGACTTTATTTTGTTGTTTCTTGAAGTCTCATGGAGTTGTTAGCTTCCACTTGCCCAATTTTAATTTTTAAGAAATTATTTTCTTCAGTAAGCTTTTGTACTTCTTTTTCCATTTGGTCATTTCTTTTTAAGGAGTACTTTTATTCAGTGGATTTCTGTACCTCATTTTCCATTTGGTCTATTCTGCTTTTAAAGGAATTCTTTTATTCAGTGAATTTTTGTGCCTCTTTGCCACTTCTGTTTTTTAAGATGTTATTTTCTTCAGTATTTTTTGTGCCTCTTTTACCAAGATGTTAATTCTGTTTTTATAAATTTCTTTTTTTAAATTTCTTTTTTATTTGTTTTCTTGTTTACATTATTCATTTTCATTACACTTTTGAATTACACAGTTTCTCCCTGTCTTGCCCCTGCCCCAACCCTATAACAGCAATCCCACTGTAAAGCCCCTCCCCTGCTCTGCTCTCTTATTTTCTGGTAGGGCAGAGAGGGTCTCCTTATCCCAGCCTCTGTATATCTTAATTCCTAGTTGCAGGTACTGGAGAACTTTGAATTCTAGATTCTTTTGATTCCTCCCTTGTCACCCATCCCCACCAGAAGGACACTCAGTTCAATACAAGCTATGGATGTGTGATTATACAGGACATCTTCATAGTGGACATATTTTGACAGTGATTGTCCCTCCTTCCTATCCCTGCCCCCCCCTTGTTCTGTTCTCTACCCTGTCCCTGTCCGTTTACTGAAGTGTGTGCTTCCAGCATCCCTCCCCCAGACCCTGCCCT
>CM053594.1:325059293-325098717 GCA_028646575.1 Pseudocheirus occidentalis
CCCCCCCGCATTGAGACCGAAATCTTAGATTCTACTCCCTCTTCCTTTCTCCCCTTTCGTCCTCCTGATGCCCTTCCCTTCCTCATTACCAACAATTTATTTATCAGGCATCTGCTGAGCAGGTGTCCAGGCTTTAAAGTTCCAATATCAGAAAAGTATCGGATTAGGAGTCAGTCCTAGGCTCTAGTACCAGCTCTGTCACCTAGGCCCTAATCAGACTTGGTTGAGCCTGAACATCTCTGGACCTTAGTTTTCTCATATGCAAAATGAGTGGGATTGAGTTTAAGTGAGTTTCAAAGTAAATTCCTGGTATAGAAGGCTACAATTTTGAAAGTTGAGTACTTCTGGACCTCCCCAAAGTTAAGAGGTTCATTGGATTAGCCATATTAGCCTAGAATGGTTTATGGGATGGGGGTGGGGTGGGATAGAATGAGCAATAACATTCTCTATCTTCAGAAGAATATTAGATAACATTTTTGAGTTACGTTTCATTTCCTGCAGTTTTACCAACGGCACAATACATTTATATTTCCTTCTCTTCATCGCCTCCATACCTTATACATAAAACTACATATAGAAAAGCTAACAAAATTCTTGGCCCCTCTAAAAACTCTGTTGTTGGGGGGAAAGACCTAGGTACAGAAGGCCTGAGCATGAAAGTAGCTTTGGCTATCTTGATTAAATCCTAACTCTTCAATATTTTCAAAATATTATGCAGATTTTAACCTAAAATTGGTTTAGGTAACCTACCCAAAGAACTATGCCCAGATTAAGTTTGGTATATACATATACTTTATATATTTATGAAAATTTTTGAAGTAACGAAACTCCCATTGCATCTAGCAGTCTACCAAAACACTGGGGCCTACCCAATATGGCTCTCTTGCCAAAGGCCTTACTGCCTTGTGGTAAGACCCACTTTCTTCTATCCCCTTACTCTTGTTCTGAGAGTAGTCATAAAATCAGTAACTGCCACAGCAGCAGCAACCTGGGAAGGACAATCACTGTTAGTCTCTGAAGATACATTAATTATAGAAGTGAAAGTTTCAAAGGGGTTCCCTTCAAAGAGGTTACATTGTAACAGGAGAGTTAATTTATACATTTAAGTATATACAAAGTAGTTTGTAGGAGGAAACTCAAGTAGTTTAAAGGGGATTGGGAAAGGCATCATGTAGGAGGTACCAAACTGAGCTTTGACAAAAACTAGGCATTCTAAGACTTTGAGGTAAAGAGGGTGGGTATTCCAGGAATGAGGGGTGGAGGTGGGGTGGAGAGAGCCTCTCCCAAAGCAGAGATAGGATAGAATGTCATGAGGAATGTCGAGAAGTCCAGTTTGGGGTGTAAAATTTGTGAAAATCCTAGCTTCTAGAAGAAACTTTTCCCTATTATTCCTCCTTAATGCTAGTGTCTTTCCTCCAAGATTATCAATAATTTAGCACATAAATGTGTGTGCATATGTATATATATGTGTGTGTGTATATACACACATATGCATATGTATACATACACATATATCTTGAATGTGCATAGTTCTTTGCATCTTATCTCTTCAACTTCTTGAAAACAGGACAGTTTTTTGTCTTTGTATCACCAGCACTTGGCATAGTACTGGCACATAGTAGGCACTTAATGTTTGTTTACTTAACTTTAAGGATAGATACATTAGAAAGAATAGAGACTTGAGACAAGGAGACCAATTAGGGCCCTATTGCAGTAGTCCAGGAAAGTGGTGTTGAGGACCTGAACTGAGGTAGTGGCCATGCAAGAGATGTTGTAGAGATAGAATCAAGCATACTTGGCAACTGATGAAATATGTAGGAGAGTGAGGAGTTGAGGCTGGCTTTGGGATTGAGAACCTGGGAAAATGGAAGGATGGTGGTGCCTTCACCAGAAACAAGGTTAGGAAGATAAGATTAGGTGGTTTTGTGGGTTGGGGAGAGGGATGAAATGCATTGTGTTTTGCACACTGGGTTTGAGGTTCCTATGGATTTGCAGTATGAAATGTATAACAAGCAGTTAGTAATGTGGGAATGGAGCTCAGAAGTGAGACTAGGATTGTAAAAATAGCTTTGGGAGCTTTGGTTCCACTCACAGTTCCTGTGACAGTTCAAAATGCCCTTCCCTGTAAGTGTTATATTATTGCCCTGTTAAAATGTAAGCTTCTTGAAGGCAAGGATTTTCTCATTTTTGCATTTATATCCTTAGTATTTAGCACATAGTAGGTATTTAGTAAATGCTGTTCATTCCTTTAAGTAGCCTTATTCAATACAAAACAAAACCCTGTCTTGTAGGATATTCTCAAATGAACATTATTTTGATATAAATTAAAACTGTTGCCTTTAAATTTTACATATTCATTTTGGGCACTTAGTTGATTAGCATTATTTCTACAATGCACCAATGATACAACTGATCGTTATATCTGTAGGGCTTTTCTCATAATGTTGAGCTGGAATTTGAACCCAGGTCTTCTGACATTTAGTTCAGTGTCTTTCCATTACACCACAAGTGGTCATTCAGTTAAAGCCAGATGAACTGGGTAACTGTCAACATTTATTTATATGATTTATTAACCCATACCCTCAACCCTCTTGCTTTAATATTTCCGACAAGAACAGGAGGTCTAGATTCCTTCTCACTTCCTTTTTTTTTCCCCACAGAAAAATAAACATGTTCACGTCTCGGATTTATACCTTAGTTTTAGTGATGAAGCCTCAGCAAATTCTTCTAGGAATGAAGAAACGTGGCTTTGGAGCTGGGAGGTGGAATGGGTTTGGGGGAAAAGTAGAAGATGGAGAGTCTATTGAGGAAGGAGCCAAGAGGTGAGTGGAATGAACGTTAGCTTGGTGGTATTGTAGAGGGTGGTATTATAGAGGGCTCTTAAGAATAGGAAAAATTTGGTTTTAACTCTGAGAAAATAAATCTGCAACAAAAAGACCATTTCCAGGTGAGGAGAAAAACAAATTCCTAAATACCTCCTTAGTCCAGGCAGCAGTTTCAAGGAAGAGAGACTTAACAATCTCTGTGATTGGTTTGACTAAACTAACAGTAACAGGATACTCAGAAGACATGCTTACTCTGTTTCATTGCCACCCTCATGTCTCATGGTTTGTTCGGGTCCTGATAAACAAAACAAGACATATGCCATCCAATTCTAGTATAATGGCTTTTCCAAGAATGGGCTATGCCTGAAAGGCCTGGAAAGGTCATTGTTTTATATAATCAGGACAACGAAAGGCATTATGACCCTTTGTAAATGCCCCAATATAAGGTAATAATAGTAATAATAGCTAGCATTTATGTATTTGCTATCTCATTTGATCCTCAATATATAACATATATTATATGTAGCTAAACTCTCTCTCTACATATATATAGCTAAACTCAGTATTATAGCTGAACTTTATAAGATTATAAGAAAAAGAGAGAAGGCTAAGGACAAAACAATTTCAGTTCTGTAGTCTTTTGAAAAGATCTTCAGAATCAAGCCTGGAGAAAATCCAAAAAAGATAATCTCTAAATTTCAGTTATCCTGGGTAATGGAGGCCAGCATGAAAACATATTAAAAACCTCCTTTTCAGTTTTGCTAGAAATATTAAATAAATATTTATCTAGGAGCGGCTAGGTGGCGCAGTCAATAGAGCACCAGCCTTGGAGTCAGAAGGACCCGAGTTCTAATCCAGCTTCAGACACTCTAACCAAAAACTAGCCGTGTGACCTTGGGCAAGTCACTTAACCCCAATTGCCCTCCAAAAAATAATATATATAAAAAAAGTATTTATCTGGTCTAAAAACTCTTTCTATACTTTTCCTTTTTGGAAAGTGGGTAGATCAACAGCTAAGGCTTTTATTACAGAAACAGATCAGTGGTAGAAACTAAACCTAGCTTGTCTAGAAAGATTGTTACTGCCCCTACACCTAAACTGACTGGAACCAAGACTCCCTTACAAGTAGTGCCTGCTTTTGTATCCCAGGGTAAGAATTTGATTCCAGAGATGAAGTCCTTTTTAATTCATGAGTGGAGCTGTCCAAGAAGGAATTGAGTAGTCACTATTTTGAAGTGTCAGATCCATTCTCCTTGATCAAGATTCTGACAAAACGTTATCTCAGATCATCTTGGAATCTTGAGACATGTTGCGGGGAATGAAATAACTGTGCCATTTTGCACGTCTCCAAGATAGAAATGATTTAGATAATAACGATAAAATAAAGTTGTTTCTGGCAGACTTGTCTGAAATGCAAGTATAGTATTACCATCTTTTTCTTTGACGCCAGCAAACAGGATAAAGGCCAGAGATAAAACTAAGTGGTTGAACTTTTCTTTATGAAACCTTTCATATGTAGCTAGATTGGCTGGCTTAAGTTCTGCTCCTTTCCTTACCCTCTCCCTTCTAGCAATAAAAGAGAAGAAGTAAATGATCTAGATAAGCACAAATCAAGACAAGTCACAAAATGAGCCAAAAGTCCATGAATAGTCAAGAATTTGTAATAATCTGCCTGCACTTTCAGTTTGGGGTTTTTTTGGGGTTTTTTTCCTAAAACTTTTTATTAGGGCTTCTTTCTCTCCAGACATAAGTATAGTTCTATCACTATAGCCCCTAAACATGTTTTGTGAGAGATAAGGAAACTGAGGCAAAATGAGGGAAATTAACTTGTTGAATTTTATACCACAAGTCCATCACAAAGAGAGCCCTAGACCCCAGAACTACAACTATCTATCACTAATCTCAGTGGACCACATGAAGGTAACTCATTTTCTAGACAACTTTACCATAAAGGCCTCAATTATTACCATAAAGTTTAATATTATTTTTCATTTTAGAGACTTCTGGCCAAGTATTTCAAAACACTTTATAAACATATGATGAATACTTTTTACTAAAATGAGCCTGTTTTGTGATACAAAAATGCTCACACTCACATCCATCAAACTACATCTTTACCTCAGTTTCTCCTTGCCATGGCTACTTCAGACTTTTTAGAGAGTACTTCCTCTGTATAGATCGCGCCAGCCAGTTTATTGGACCTTGAAATGCCAGATAATTCTTGTTGCAGTTTACAGCCAAAAACATTCTGGACGGAATATCCCCTACTGCTGGATCTAATTTATTGGTGCTGTTTTTCAGGTCTAGGCTGTCTCCTTACTGTGTTTTAGTTGGAAGCAAGAAAAAGAGAGCTAAAGTTCACCTCCTTTCCTTTGGACCTGCGTAGTTTATTCTGTCAGACAGTGGCACTATTTTGTAGTCTAAGGGGGAATTTCACACTTAGTCCTTAAGTAAAAGTCTAAATTTAAGTAAGCACCATAGGGTAAACATTGCCCATTAGGCTTGAAATAGCATTTGATTCTGCTTAAGTTAAGGCTTTTAGGATCTGTGGTACCTACATAAAGTTTTCTTCTACCTGTGTACCCTGATTTCAGAGGTAACCTTATAATATCAGTGATGATCAAGATTGTAGCATTTCAGTGGTTTGGCCCATTCTCCAACCTAAATGACTTTGTTTGAGATACAACCAGACCAGGAATGTTGGATTGGTTGGAAGTCAGACAATAAAGGATTAATATTTCTTAGCTCTGCAGTGGACCTTTGTAAATAACACTAATTGTTCTTAGTTCTTATGCATATATATCTCACTTTATTAATTTCTGACATGGAGATTATTCTAAGATATTTAAATGGCATTTCAAAGGTGATAAAAGTTGTTTACACACATTATCTCAAGTTTCACAACAGTATATGATGTAAATACTTCAGGTATTATTTACCCCCATTTTACAGATAAGGAAACTGAGACTCAGAGTTCAGATGACTTGCCTATGGTCCCATATAGCTAATAATGTTAGGTGCAATTTGTGTCTAATATGCTTCAAGTACAATTTGGGTACCCAGGTCTTCTGATTCCAAGTCCAGCAGTCTAGCTTGAACTGTTGGAACACAGCAAAAACAAAGTTAACATATATTAGCATCAAGTAAGTAACTCAGATGGAAAAATGAACATTCCCCTGAGGTACAAGAAGTAAAACTGCATGTCTGATCAGGCTGTGCTGCAGCTTTCAGGATTATGGAATATACACCTTCCCATTTCCTCATGCTTAACAAAAGCACATCAGCTCAGTATTTCTGTTTAATTTATTTCCATTAGTTTCTCCTTCTGTTGTCTAGGGAACTGAATGGCACAGGCACACAAATTCTTTCAAAAACTATAGTAGCATCACTCCCATCTGTCTAGTTATCAGATTGGCTGAAATAGAGCTTTTAGCTTTGCAAAAGAGGAAATTATTGATAATTCAAATACTGCCACATACTCTGAGAAGATTAACTAAAATTAGTCAAAACATTAAATCAGCATTCAATTTTTAAAAAATCAGACCTACTGCCCTGCTGCTACAGAGAGGCTAGAGCCCCTGCTAAGAGTTCCCATTACACTTAATTGGAGCGCCATTTACCCTCAGAAAGAAAATATACAAAATTCCTTTTTAGGTCATGTCTAATTTTAACTAACCATCTCAGGTGAACAAATTTCACCTTTTAAGATATCTGGTATGTTTGTACATCTGAGATAGCAGAGCTAAGACAGCAGATGGGAATTTCAATTCCTAGCCTTGACAGTGAGGTCAAGGAATATTGCAAACTACAGACTACATTAGTCTAAATAAAACAATTTAATCTCATGATTTTTTAAATGAACAAAGCTTCCCTTACTGCTTGTTACTGGAATCCTAACAGTTGTAATCAAGGAAAGCAATTATACTTTGTGTGTTTATTGTACCTTTGAGAATGGAAATAAAAGAATGAAGTAAAATTGCATAAAAGTGGCCAGACTTAATTTAGTAGGTTTTTTGTGGAAACCAAAAAAAATACAAGGAAAAGTATTCATGTAGTTACTTTCCTGGCTTAGTTTCCTCAGTGTGGGAACTTTAATAAATCTCAGTAGCTATAAGTCAGAGGTTACTGGCAGGATTAGATACTTTAAGATTTCTATCATGTACTGCTTTGTTCTGGGAAAACCTAAATTCCCTTGGCATACAATGCTATATTTTCATAAGCATTGTTAAAAACATACATAGCTAATTAAAGGCAATCTATCTGGCTCATCCTAGGCCCTCACACAGTGACCTACCCTAATGAAAACAAGCAGTGGTTTAGATAACCCAAAACAGTGGCTGAGTCAGAAATCTAATTTCTGACTTATTTGTACAGTAGCTAGGTTTTCCCCCCAAGATACAGTAAGCAACAACATAAGATTTGCCATCCTAATTCTATTTTGCTTCAGGTGATAGTAAAATTAAATTTCATCCCCCAAGCACACATTCTTTGGATAGTTATGAAAATGTCCTGGGAATACAATGTGCTGCTGGAGGCTGGAATTAAAATTTTGTTGCAGATAATTAGTACATGGATAATAAAAAATTGCCCATACTTGAAGTCATTACTAGAAGTCAAATAGCTCCTTCTGGAAACAATATAGGTCCAGGAGCTAATTAATTCATTTTGTTCAAAGATCCTGCAAACAATGCAGGGCCTTACTAAGAATTATCTGGACAAGATGCTGTTGTAGAAGAGAAACTGGGCATAGCCATGAAAACAGATCCAACAACATAAACAGAATCACTACCACAAAACAATAAAAAATGTTGCAAAATTACAAGGAACTGTCTTGGCCCCAGAGAAAAAAATAGGAGATAACCCCCCCACCGCAACTTCATTGCAGAGATTGTGGGGCATCCTTGGGAGAGAACAGAACATTGCACATGATGGTAAGACTTTTCAATATACAGATCAGTTTTGCTCACTTTTTTTCCCCTCCTTTTTCTTTTCTTTTTAAATTTTTTTGTTATAAGAAATGGCAGAGAGGGGAGGGAGAAACAGAAAATTCAATAAAAATGTATCTTTTTAAAAGTACTAGAATCTAGAAAGTGATGAGGTAGGAAATAGGTCTGAAAGCCAAGTTCCTCAGAATATCTCAAGATACTAGATGTCCCTTTACCTCTCACCATTAAAAGTCTTTGTTCAATGGTCTCCCCTTTGTGCTAAAACAGGGAGTTGCTGGAGGAAAGTGGACTGACTGTGGATGCTTTGCAGAAGATAGGAAAAATCACATTTGAATTTGTAGGTAAAACTGAGCTAATGGATGTGCACATCTTTTATGCGGATAGTTTTCATGGAACTCCAGAAGAAAGTGATGGTAAGCAGTATGTATCTGTTGTTCGTAGTTTCAAAGAAGTTACATCTCTTTCCACCCAAATTCAGCATGGAAAGCTAATTCAGAAAGCATGAGTGTGAGCTGTAGACTCTCTAGGGTTAAGACAGACTATGTTAAATATTTACAACACTGATTTCTGTCTAACTGATTTTTCCATCCAGCCCCACCTTAGCTCCACTGTTTTAGCTAGCTAAATCCAAATGGAACCAAACCTTGGGTAAAACTTTCCTTGTTTCCTCAGGATTAGGATCAGAGCATTTCCACAATATCTCCATTGTGATGAAAAGATAGGATTATAGGATGTATGGCAGAAAGTGATTTTTTAAAGATAGTCTAAACCCCTTTACTTTAGCTCTCAAAAAGAGTGCATTGCTCATGATCACTCTTAAGTAAGGTGGTAAGGAGACCTTTGATACTTGTTTCCAGAAGGAGCCATTGAACTTCTGGTAATGACTTTAAATCTAGTCAGCCTTTTGGTTAATCACATTACTGATTATCTGAACCAACTTTATCTGAGTCAGATTCACCACTCTTGCCCCTATACTGCAAAGGCCTCAATTAGCTGAACCTTTATGTGTAAAAGTAAAGAGCCATAAATGTTGATGGATTTATGTTCAAAAGAGTAAAGGCAAGTAAGTGAATCTTTTTGTTCCTTCTGGTGTTACAGAAATGCACCCCCAGTGGTTCCAGTTGGAGCAGATTCCCTTCAGTGACATGTGGCCAGATGACTACTACTGGTTCCCACTAATGCTCCAGAAGAAGAAATTCCATGGTTATTTCAAGTTCCAGGGACAAGATACCATCTTAGACTACACACTGAATGAAGTGGAAATTGTCTGAAAAGAGAGCAAAATTGGTGCCATTAACACATGGCATACTTGAGCCCATACAGGCTAGGGAAGCTGGCTGTTGTACAACCTTATTTCAGCTGTGTATAACTTCAGCAGGGGTTTCACTGTCTTTAGTTTTTAAGGCAATTTAACACTCAGTATTTGTTTGGGGAGCAAGAAGAAGCTGTAAGACCAGAAATATTCTTGCAATTGTACATATGTCACATAATGAGGAAACCCCACCTCCCATCCCCCGTATGGACCAGGAGTCACAAATACATTTTGGTTCTAAGGGAGAAAGGATGAGTGTGAAGTGATTCACTGTGCAGCATTTGTCAGTAAAGTGTTCTAAGAGCCCACACTAGGGGGCAACAGCCACTACAAAAAAGTGGAATGTTTCCACATTTTTCTTTCCTGCTGAAGATTCTGACAAATAATGGAAAATAATGACATGCCTTGTGATTTGCAAAATGCTGACTAGATTCTTACTGGCCTTACTAAATCGAGAGATTATTTCATTTGAATCCATTTGAATTCATACACCGAGTTAGTCCAAACTTCTCATTCTTTGAGAAAATAACTACCTGCTTCTTCACATGATGGTCTTCCCTCATCTAATTCTACTAATATTTTATCAGATTATAAAAGTAATAATAATAATAATAATAATACAAGCTCACATTTACAAAGCTTTTTATATTTCACAAATAATTTTCACAAACATCTTATTTGATCTGAAAAAAAAAAATCACCCTATGATGTGCCTCTGTCTTACATGAGGAAACTGAGGCTCCAGAGGTGGTAAAGGCAGCACAAAGAACTGGGGTCTGTATCCTTATCAGGTGTGCTTTCCAATATACCACACTGCCTCAACATCATTCTACAGAAGGTAGACAAGCAGAGAGAGAGTCAATCACACATTACATACCTCTTACAAATACATTTAATAACATTTGTTCATATATAAGTTTTATTGATAAAAGTTTTGGAGTGTAATCATTTGTAAACATTTTCCAGTTCATCAGCTGTAGTAATAACTAATTCCTGCAATTTGATAAAGTGCTTCATACATAAAACTAGTACAGCAAAGCAAAAGTAACGGTAAATTGGCCCAACCAGGAAAAGGTCTTCATTTTGGTCAAACCAGCTTCCTACTCAGTTCTTACGTTAGGCTTCTTAAGATGAGTAGAGTTTAAAGGGTTCCCCCCCCCCCCGGTATTTCTGAATAAGCTAAAGCTCCTAAAGAATGGGTGGGATCTAAGACAAAGCCATAAAATGAAATTTTCACATCTATACCCCATGATTTGTGACAAAAATTTCCAACTCCAAAAAGCTTGGAAATGTAATCTAAGATAATAAGAGCACTTAGGCTTCTAAAATGCCATTAAGTTTCAGCATTGGTCTAGGCCTGTCAGAGGTCACTTTTTTTTTGATGACAAGCATGGTCCCATATTCAGAACAATGTACTCTTTGACTCACTTTTTACTGAAGCTGATGATTTTTAAATACTGACATTGGGCTACTGTGCATACCAATAGCTTTCCTTTGAAGAACAGTGGGAAGCTAGTCTACTTGGAGAGCTTTTAGCTGAGTGACCATGGACCTCAACCTGCAACACCTATTCCCAAGTACCAGACCAACTTCCTGGAAATTGTGTTCTTTCCACTGCTCCTACAATTAAGAGTTGATCCAGGAAATAGCTCTTCAGGAACATCTCACAATCATGCTCGACTCAGAACTAAGAAATCATGTTGAAGAGGAAGCTCCCTGATTTACTCCTGTTATTCTACAGTTAAGGTCTGTTTGCTTCTCATTCTGTCTCGCTGGGATGGTCCCCCAAAACTAAGGGAATACCATTAGGATGCACAGTACCAATAGATGGATCCAAACGCTTCCACCACTGTTTATAATGTTCTTATAGAATCTCTTAAGAAAAAAGATAAAATCTTATAAAAAGAATAGTTTCCCATTTAAATAAAATACAACAATTAAGTGTAAAATAGGAGACTTTTTTTTTCCAACTCTGTAAACATTGGAAATTCTCCTTACTAGGGGATAATCTGGCTCTACTTGTTGCCATGGTCAGTTCCCAGAAAGGGAACAGCTAGAATGGACTGCAAGCTTCTCTCTGAAAATTGAAGGACTAGCTTTGAAGAAGAGTCCATCTACCCATTTATTTTATGTATCTAAAGAGTTTTATTCCTCAAAGGGAGCCTACTGTTAGTAGATACTGAGGAAATAAATGTCCTAATAGATCTGATTTAACTCATGACTTTGTCATGATTTACTACAAACTCCCAAAACATCACAATTAGTAGAGAAAAGGAGAAAAAAAAAGTTTTCAGAAACTCTTTGGTAGTATATTTCCTTCAAGTGAGTGTTTTAAATTGGGGCAACAGCTATATATATTTAAACACATCTCTCATAAACTTCCTCTAACTAAAAGACTCTGGCCAGCATGCCAACTGAAAATTCTTAAATTAATACCATTTGATATCTAGCCCTTGAGGAATTACAGGTCTTCTGGTCATTTGCTTTTATGTTTTATTGGAGTCACATATTGACTACATCTGTAATGGTCTCAAATACTGCAAGCAGAAATCCCCACTCCCACTATTCCTTTATGTTTAGAACATCCAAGACAAGGAGGTTAAGTCTGGATCTCTCGATATGCACTCTAACCATGGCCTAGACTGTGGCACGTTCTTCTAGGCTCTCTACAAAGACTTGAGGCCATAGGACAGTAAGATAACATGCAATTTAGGGCCCCAGGAGACTTCAATGTAATAGCAGTGAAGGTGTGTTTAGCACACTTTGCAGCTGTGTAGGCAAGAAGGAAAAGGCCCCATGGGGTTTGTACAAATAAATTTTATGTTACATGGCTTAAGCAAATCACAGTATAAAAGGGAGCAGCACAAGAAACATGTATTGATCCATTCAAAGTGGGTACAGACTTTATTTCTGTAAAAGGGGAATGGATGGTAGGCAGGCAGAGACCCTGAAAGCAATGACGACTCCACTTTTCTCTTGGCCAGCTCTAGTTACAGACCAATAATTCTCAAAATAGAACTTCAGTACTATTTTTAGGCTCTAAAGCCCTGCATTTTCTCTTTTGAGAGGATAAGCCTGTTCAGCAGTAGAAATAGACCACCTTCTATCACAAGCTATTTTAAATGTCACATTCGCTTATATAAGCAAAGGTTGCTTTCCTAGTCAGAGAGAGGATGTGAGCCTTACGGCAGTGAGTTACAGATCCAGGTGCCTTTAGTGTTTTCTTCCAAGTGACCCTTATGCCTCTAGCTACTTCGTGAAAGCAAAGCAAATATCTGAAGAATATGCTGACATGCCACATAGAGTACACAGTTCACAAGTCTTATACTTCCACTCATATCCTCTTTGAATTTGTTAAATACAGCAATGTGCTTTGAGACCAGACCCCTGGTGCAGCCATTTGAGTACACAAAGAAAAGCCCTCATTTTCCTGTGCCAGAAAAATGAATTAGCTTATCTGCATAAATCAAGTATTTTTGGCTATTTGGACTCCTCTTCTAGCTAGAGAGAATACTTGGTGGCTTCTATTTTTATTCTAGAATCCTTCATGCTACATATTTTAAAACTTAGAGAAGGTGAGAATACAACAATAAAATATCAGAGAAAATCTCCTTGGAACCTGACAAATACTCCATGAGGGTGATATTTTCAGAATGCATGCTGCCCATTTAGAGCCTTTTCCAATTTTTTCTGTCTTTATAAGAATAAGAAAAGCTAAGTCTAAATAGACCCAGAAGTCCCTGATGTCCAGTTTATTTTCAATCCCATAGAGAAATGTTCCACTAAGGATTTGGAATAGTAGCATATTAAGGCAAGAAATGACACCACCCATCTCTACAGGTCTCCACCAGAGGATATCTGAGAACTCTCCCACATCATCACAAGGTGGAAAACAGAGCTGAAGAGTTACACAATAAACCCCATTGAGTAAGAGCTGGGCTAAGGAAGGGAAGGCCTGAAATTAGCAGGAATGTTCCACTACCTCAACCGGAGTTGTGCCATCAGGAAACTAGCTGGTTTTATTTTTTTCTTTAATTCCCAAAGAATACATTCTCTCTTGTGTATTTTAAAGCACAACTGAAATAAAAATCATGATCCTCTGATTTCTTCATCTCATCTTCACCACACCCTTCTCAACTTGGTAAATTCTGCACTCTCCAATATAAGCAACCAAAATAAAAGTGTGGCATCTTTTTAGAGAATTAGGTTTTAGCACATGACAGACTATTCAATTAGTTCACTTTAATATGCCAAATATATTGTGCAAAAAGACAGATCATGCCATTAGGTACAGAAGAGGGTAAAAGTGGAGGAATGGAAAGTGAAATATGGCAAGCCTTGCCAATTCAGAATGAGTTTTGTAATATCCCAAGGTTCCTAGTGTTTGTCTCTAGCTGCCTGGAATAGACACTGTAGCTTGTCCCGCATTAAGCTAATACTGTTTGTACCTACCAGCTAACGACACCCTCCATAAGCAAAATGGTTCTCTTCTGTACATGCACGCATACCCATGTACACACTTTGAAATTGAAAAGTTCTAGTGTAAGGCAATTTGTCAGGAGTGTTCAATAGCATTAAATAATTACTTTTTAGACCTTTCACTGAAAATTCATTTTGAAAAAACATTATTTCAACCAAAAGGCATGACTGCACTGAAATAAGCCTGCTACATATGTGAACTTCACCCTCTTCTCACCCTCACTCATCTGTTCAGTTAATCCTAGATCCTAGAAGGCAAAGAAATCCAATAAATTCTGATTCATTTTATCTGTCCCCTCAAAAAATTAAACAGCTATCATCAGGGGACTACCACAATCTTACTTCACTTACATGAACGTATCCTTACTCTCCCAGCCTTACTGGAGACTAGGAAAATTCCCTTTCGTAGAGTACATCTATTGCTTCTCACTGCCAGAGAGGAAACCAGCATGTATATATTAAGGAATATGGTGGTGGAGGGAAAAGGTGGATGTAAGGAAAAGGAAAGGGGATTACCAACCACCACAAGTGGTCCTGCAGCCCACAGCATCTAAGTGCGTTCTTTCCTCCCCAAAGTACCCTACAGTAAGATGTCTCTCAGTCTTGCCTCTGAGCTCTACGAAATGAAGGAAGATGAGTGGAGGACAAGACACGAAATTAAAATTTGAGTCCCATCCCCTACCACTGAATCAGGGTCTTCTGCTCAGTCTTCAGTCAGTCCAAGCATCTGTGAGCACCAGAGTGGCAGCTATTGTTTTAAGGGAAATACACAATGATCCAGTTTAGTGATATGTTTTAGTAGGGCTGGAAGGGTACTCTTAGCATTGGCTAAAATCCAGGCAGTTCTCCTCCAGTAACTAATGAGAAAACACATTGCCCTCCTGTGGTGATCGTGGTGGTGTAGGCATGTTATTGGGTCCTGCAAAGAGGCAGCTTAACTTGGGCTTCAATTCATTCCAAACTTTACTCATCTGAAGGGAAAAAGACAAAAAAAAAAAAAAAAGCAAGATGAGAAAGATTAGCGAGACATGCATCCTGCTGAAATATATGCTAAAAAAAAAAAATATCTACCTAAGTAAAGGGGACAGCAGAGAACACACCTGCTTGGGGGTAGCCCCTTAAGATCTAGGTAGCCCTAGAATGCCAAGCACGTCAAGGTGATCAATGTGATCGGGTTATATGTCCAGGTATAAAGCCAGATGTATCCATTCCCTTCTTTTATATATAAATAACTTTGTAAACATGAAATGTCTTAACATTGCTAAAAGATAACAAATGGACAAAAGACCAGAGTGAGGAAATCCCAGGGATAGAAATATTGCAATTTTTCACATCTTTGTTGTATTGTTTCCAATTGTTCCATCTAATGATTACTCAGGAATAGGTCATAGAGATTATTCAGTAGGATTGTGCTGATGCAAGTTAAATATCAAGTTTTTTTGTTATTTCGAGATGAATGTTTTTTTCCAATAGCGGTTTATCACTCAAAGATTAGAAATCATTATTAGGCAACTGTATCCTAATGAGATTGGGACTGTGGTATATTTTCAGTGCCCAAGAATTTATATGGTACTACATTAAGTACCAGAATCCAGAATTAACAACGACCATAAGAGCAAGGTCTTCCTGACCTTGTCTCCCATATTCTCCCTAGGATTTCAATGTTTCTTCTAAAAGATTGGCTTCATTGCTTAAGAAATAAGGGCTGAAATCCAAGAACAAACCAGTGCATATATGCATATAAAGGTGCATACAAGTGTAGGCAGACGTGTCAGGTTTGCTATAAAACTCTTGGGGAAAAAAATCCAGTTTATAGCCTTTCAAAGGATTAAAAATCCCAACTGTCACCCCTAAAGATTTTGGAAAAATCTAGTCTATGTTCTTCAACTCACCCTGGCTTTGGGGCCAACATTCCTCTGAATCCTTTTAAAAGGCTGGTGCTAAGAGTTAGAATTCAGAATTAGCTTTCTAAACACACTCAGAAAGAAATATACAGCTCTTATCTACCGAGCCCAACAAAATTATACAGGGAATCCTAGCTTGAAAAGAATTTCATTTTTTAACTTCCATACTTAAGCCACACCCAATATCTCTTTTAGTTTTTTTTGAGGTGTCCAAAGGACACCAAAAGAACAAGAAACACCAACCTTAAGGACAATATAACTGGAGAGTAAAGTGGCAACCCTTATTTACATAACTAGGGTGGATCTCAAGATAGAGTTACACAAGACAGACAGGCAAGTGATCACCTCTTTGTGGCCTTGTATCTGAGAGTTGACAAAGGCTCCTAAGATGTGAGATGTAAGAGGCAGGTAGACATGAATAAGCTGGGTCTCTTGATGTAGGCAGTATAAGGAGAAATAATTCCGGAGTTCCATTGTTTGAATTGCATTTTCTTGCTGAAAAGGAAATAATCTTGGAGAAGCATGTCTAGATATATCTAAAGAGAAGCATTATTTTTATTATGATTATTATCATCCCAGGATGTAGGGCTGATCCTTTTTCATTCATTTGATCAATGAAGCCAAATGGAAGTAAAATTGCCTTAACAAAGCATTTGGAAACTGTCAACTGGGGTGGGGGTAGGGATGATGACCCACTGGGGAGATAGTGCAAAATCAGTTGTAAAAACGATAATTTCAAGTATCTGCTAGTCTGCATGTCTACATACCATGCAGCTTCCATTGTATCATTGGCCCTGCTTATTAACTATATTTTAGGGGCTATTTGTATAATGGGCTCAACTGGAGAAATCCAAGCTGACTTTTCAATGCAGAGGAAGTCTAGAATTCTTTCTTGCCTATCTGTCTCTCTAAATATCCTAAGGCTGCCTTCTTCCACCATGTTGCTCTGCACCCTTGGCTGCTGGGTTGCTACCTCCACAATGCGTGACTCCAGCTGCTCCACACTCTCTGGTTCTCTATTCTGCACTGTAGCACTCATCATCTGTTTCTTCATCATGCTGTACTTGTGCAGTGCCCGCTGGTGCTTGTGAAGCACACCCTTTTCATGTCTCTCACAGAGATCCTGGAATAGAAGGGAAATAAGGCACACCTACTAATACCTGCTCCATCCCCCCTGCTAAGAGCCAATTGCAGAAGAATCCAAAGACAAAATGATTGCACGGGGCCCAGTCTACTTCTACTTTCATTTAATTTCCTGGGAAGGTAAACCTGCTGAAAGAGGACAGAGTGGGAAGGTAGGGAACACAGAACACTTTGTGGGAATTATACCTATTTCCACAAAATGACTTTTAATTTTTTTTTTAATTTCCCAATATGAAAGACTTACCAAGAAATAGCTTCTCTTCTTCAAAAACCAGCAGAAAGACAAACTTGATTAATTTTGTGTTCACAAAAATGCACAAGGCACAGAGGAGGGCACAGGATGAATTTCAACCCATAAAAACCTCACAAAGAAATACTAGTTCTAATTTGACCATCACTCTGATGATTTTTGTGGAGAATTGACAGTGCAAATCAATAAAGGTCCTAAACTAAACAAACAGTCTTGGTTTTGAAAGAAAATCAGGCCAAGGACAAAGAAGTTTAATAAAATTCAGATATACAATCCATAGCCTACAGACTTAATTACCATCAAATTTTTGAAAGATCAGTGTCCAAGTGTAGAAATACTGAAGATTTTTCTATGTTTTTCTTGAGGTATTTTAACCCAGTTTATCTTAGAGCATCCCCAAACTAGGAATCTCATCAAAAGACACAGACACAAAATCTTAGCACTTAGAAGGGATATCAGAAGTCATCAAAGACCTCAGTTTAAACTAACCATCAAGGTACTAACTGCATTATCTATGACAGATGGTCAACTACCTTGTGCTTCAATACTTCCACTTGTGGGAACCTCAAATTAAAAAAAAAAAGAAAAAGTAAAAAAAAAGAACGTCTTTACTGAGGCCAAATCTGCCTTTCTATAAAATATCAAACCAGTTCTGCCCTCCACAGTCATAGAGAAAAGGTCTAATCCCTCTTCTTTATAGTACTTTTCAAATATCTAACAATTATTATGTACTTCTCTCCCACCTCAGTCTTCTCTTTTCTAGGTTAACGATCCATTTTTTTCTTGACCATGTAATATGAAAGAAAGTCTGAAATTTTCCAGAAGACTATGAACCAGAATAATGCAATGAAAGCAGAAGTGTCATGTGGAGTCCACCAAGGATGGGATATTATGTTTTACTCTTCATTTTGCTCTAAGATTGACTTCTCTACTTCTTTTCTATTCCCTTAAAAAAACTACATACTAGAAAGGTCACAAGACCATTCTGAGAAGCTTTCTCTCTGGCAAGGAAACAGCCAAAACTCACTTTATAGGACTGGAGCAAATCCAAGAAGAGATTCAACTTCTCCACCACATCATTCTCTTCCTGTTTACCCTAGAAAACAAGGGGTGAATTAGCCAGCACATCCATCATACAGATAAACCCAGTCAGAAACCCATCATTAAAATTTCTCAGACTTGCTTGTTACTTAGAGCCTCTTTCCAAACCCCATCTAGAGTCAGCTCAGAATCATCCTTTAAAAGAATCAGAAGTTTAGAACTAGAGGCTTAGACTTTAGCAATCCTAGTGCAATCCCCTCATTTTAATGAGGAAACTAAGACCCATAAAGAGTAAGCGAATCAAAAAACAAAATAAAATAAAATAAAAAAAAAAACCAAAAAAAAATGAAAAAGAGTAAGCGAATCGTCCAAGGTTATACAGGAAGTAAATAGAAAGCATGATATTTGAACTTAGATACACCAATGCCAAGACCAGACTTCTTTTCATTAGACAGATGCCACCACAAACCATCAGTGCAGTACATTGTCATCATCTTCATAATGCTACAGAAGGCGGGATAAGCACTGGGGTTAAGCCAAGAGCATTATAGCTAACTAACAACATGAACAGTCTTGGCTCTAAAATAGATGTCTGTCCATTTCTGTTTAACACTTTGCTATCTCAGCTTGAAACTTCTACTGTCATTTTCTTAATCCCCAAACATCAGAGGCAAAAGGAAATATATACTGTTATTTTAATTCCATTTGACTGAGAGCAAGGACTGTTTTTGCCCTTCTTTGTATCCCCAGTATTTAACACTGTGCCTGTCACATGTAGTGCTTAACAAATGCTTGTCTTTCAAGTAGACAATAACATTATATTATTTTCAGAATGACACAGGAAAAAAAACCACTTGCCTGGGAGTCAGGCTCTGTTAACTAGCTCCGGAACCTGAGGCATGTTAAATTGGTACAAATGTTCTAGGCCTAAAACTTTAAGTAGTACAAAACTGCTATACAGGCCAATGACTAGAGCTTTCAAGCGACTTGGAGCAACAAGAGGAAACAAGAAAAGCAGATAGCACCCACTACTCCTACTAGTATTTTGCACTAAAATAGATCCATGATTCTAATATAGAATAATTAACCACAATATGAAATCTTTTCTTTCTACTAAGACAATATACATGAAACTGGAGATTGAACCACACTATCAATCCAATGTGCTACAGAACAGATTGAACTCTATGCTCTCTGATGTCCCTTCTACTCTTCAAATCTAAAATGTAAAATCTACCTCCCAGTGAGTTCATCTAATAAGGCTTAATGGAAAAAGTTAGATGTTAAGTGATATGTGAAATATGGAGAGAGAGTCTGATGGCTGGGAGAGTACACAGTATTCCCATATTGCTAATAAGAGAAAAGTGAAGACTTCTTTACTGGCCACGAGAAGATGGCTAACTGCAGCTCTTACTCCTAATCCTACAATTTACCAATGAGTCCAGTTCACATACCAAAGCTTTGAAACATAAGGCCATAAAATGTCAGTGCAACAGCTGCCTTTGAAAATTTTCAAAATGCCAACTTTATAACTAGGAAACAGTTATGTACCTCTAACCACAATAATTTCTCCCTCATCATCATGAATTTTACTGTAACTTGCCTAAAAAGTGCTAAGGATGCCAATTAGAATACAAAATTCTTAGGAAAATTTTCTATAACTTATACAGTAGTATTTCTAAAAGAATATACAGAAAATGACATTTTACTTCCTGGCTGTTCTCCCAAAACTCAGCCTCCAGGCATTAAGAATGAAAACAGTCTTTACTATGTTAGAAAACACAGGGTTAGAAGGTCCCTTAAAGATTACGTAGAGCAACCTCCTTATTTCACAAATAAGGAAACTGAAACCTAGTGAAGTTATAAAGACACTTAATACATATTTGACAGAGTAACTGATAATGGCAAGGCCAGGATAACATTCTCCTAACTCTAGATTCAGTGCTCTCCCAACTATGCCAAACTGCCTCCTGTTATCTAAAATTAAAGCAAATCCACATTTCTCCATTTCTGTTTCCAAACTCTCCAAAGTAGGGAGTAAACTGTGGGCCTACAAAACTGAAGGATTAAACCTGATGGTCACTGGGATAGGCAGATTCCTAAAGTCCATGTCATGATGAATATTGAAAACGGAAAGAGAAGAGATATACATGATAACAGCAACCAGGAAGGAAACCTAGGGCTTTCCAGGGCCACAAACACACCCAGTTATCTCTTAATTATAACACTCATCAATGGGCACCCAATCATTAGATGAGAAAGCCCCTACTCTTTGGCATATGGCTCAGATCAGGACACTTTGATTAAGTGCAGTTCTTGTTACTCAAGTTAACTATAGAATTAGGAAGTCAAAGACAGCAGCAGAAATCTAGAAATATTCAAACATAATTTGCATGTTTTACCTGCAAGTCACAGCCACACATTTTGTGGAAAGAACAATAGATTCCCTCTCCCCCAAAGCCACATGATAGCTTTACAATAAAACTAGTACACAGATGAACTTTGTTTATTTCTCATATCCTTGAACTGACAGCCTTTAAAATTTTGTATCAAATTCTAAAAGTATCAAATGGCTGTTACAAAAGGATTTTCAGTAATTTGAGTATTTTGGATGAGAAAAAGAGGCAACACTGGGGGCGTAGTTATATTCTGATGAACTAGGTCACTGCATAACCCAATACAAATTATACAGATAGTAAGTAAAATAGAAAGTTCCAGGTTCGTCAAGGAGTAAGTCTAGAGATTTCAAGGTTACATTTTCAAGACTGGCTTATGCTTTGTATCTCCAGCAAAGTAAATTCTCCAAAGAAATCCAATTCAAATTTATTTTTGCTATCAGCAAACAGCTGAACTGGCACATGGTAAGCTATCTGGAATTTATGAGAATTATAGAGAAGACAGTTTTTCTGTCTCATTGGACCCAAAACTTTGAAGTCTACCTAAGAAAGAGACGTTCCTAAGGACAATAATAGAGAACATTCCTTAAAAATAAACACTCAGAGATTCCAAATATACTTACCTGTTGTGCAGCTTTATCAGCCAGCAGTGCAAATTCAACAGACAGGCCTTTTAAGGCCTGTTTTAGTGTCCCCCATGTGCTATTGTTCATTGTGGCCCAGGAGGGAAGTGGTGTTGTATCAGATCCTAAAGCACTGAGTAAAAAAGAGAAGAAAAAAATTCCATTCATCAAACCTTGAATTTTATAAACAAAGGAGTTTGATGACTGACATGGTCATAAGCACACAAATATTCAAATGGATTTGTGGGCTCATTATCTTTGGAGATACCTCCAATGAGGTAGATAGCAGCCCATCCACGCTTGCCTCTCTTAAACTACTCTTGCTCATGTCCTCCCATAAATTCAGAACCAAGGGTCCACCCTGCATGCTAGAGGCCTTCTTCCCTTTTCCCCAGCTTCTCAAGGAGACCAGTGGAGCCCTCTGATCTTTCACTCCAATTGCCTCTAAATGAAGAAATGGTCAATCATCAGAACATTAAAATGCACATTCTCCCTAAGTCACACAATTATGAGGAGATACTTATATAGTGCTTTACATACATTACTTCATGTGATACTACCGAGAACATTCTAAGACAGCTACTATTACTTCTACCCCCACTTTTAAGATGAGGAAGCAAAAGCCTGAAGAAGTTAAATGACAAGACCATGGTCACAAAGAGAACAAAAGTGGAAGGCAGGATATGAATCCAAGCCTCTCTTGATTCCAAGCTTAGCAATCTTTTTACCAGACAATACTGTCTCAAACTCAAAACCTGTTTCCCACTGTGGAGTTTTCTTCTGCCACCTGCCTTAATTCTTTTCCAAATATGAGGAGGTCAGCAGCATTATCAATAGCTCGGGATGCAATTCTTTCAGCCCGATCTCTAAGCTTATAGAAGCTATTATAGATATTTCTGATCAGTTCTCTACTGGCAGCAAATTGTGCCTGGATGTCAGCTGGGAGGAAGTCCTAAAACAATCAGAGAAAAAGTAAAAAGAGAGAACAAAGAAGAATTGTTAGTGAAATGGAAATCATTCCCACAAGGTATAAGTTAATAAAATAAACATTATCACCAATTGAGACATTAATCACTCCTTGGCATAGCCATACACAGAGGCCAAGACCAATGAGTAAAATGTGAGGGTATTTCTGCAACCCCACATTTCTTCTCCCCAATGTCTTCCTAAAAGAAGAGGAAGATAAATCACATCTTGCCCACCAAAAATACTAAACTAAATGACTCTACAAGAACACATTGGTTTTAAAAAGCGATAGAAAAATGTTCAATTTATTTCAAAAAGCACCCAATGAACCTCAAACTCAAACTTAATAAACAGCCCCTTCTTAGGGTCTTTACATGAGAAAGACTTCTCCTTTTTCTTCCTCTCACTCATTCTCCCTCCCTCAGTCCCATCCAGTGCCAACATGACCAAATAATATTATCATAAGCCATCTGGTTTATAAATTCTAACCTAAGAATTTAAATACTTAAAAGTAAAGTAGGTTAAGAAAAAAGAACAATGATAAAGTATAGAGATATGGTTTTCTTTCTTTTTAAAGCAAGGAAGAAGTTTAGGACATAGTACTGAATATTAATTGTTTTTAATACAAAAGATAACCTGTTCATGTATATTTTGGAATAAGGAAGAAGGAAGTCACAATTAAAAAGATACCTTGGCTCGAGTAGCCAGTTTACAAATTATGAATTCATCTCCAACACACTGGACTGATTCCTTCAGTTTATTCTGTACATCCTAGAAAAGAAACAAAGAATATGCTTAACCTTCTATTTTATTTTTAAAAAGGGAATTCTCAGAGTAATTTACCAATTAAAGGAAATTTTCGATATAGTCTTTTCTTCAAAAGACAGAAACTGTTTTCCTTTCCATAAAATAGCAAATAATTTTTTAAACATCTGTTCTTTAAATTTTTAAATGAACACATTACAATCAGAAATCAGAACAGCTATATGGAGATATGAAAGGTAGACTCAACTTTAGCATTAATAAATAGAATGCCAACATCTGAGTGCAAGTAGGAATCTACCTACATTACTTAGGTAGATTCCTCTTTGCAGGCAAAAAACGTATTCATTGGACCCCATGAGTTTCTATACATGGAGCAATAATGAGATGGAAACTGCAGCAGTTTGCCCACATGTGACTTAAAACAATAGGGCCTAGTGAACGCTAACACAGGGCATGACCAAAGGAAAAAAGAAAGAGAAATCATCCAGGAATAACAGTACAGAAACTATTATTCAGGCAGTCTCATTGAAATGGGAAATAGCAAGCAAAATTCCTTTCACTGATCGACCAAAATGAGGGAGTTTTTTGATATTAAAAATTAGTTCCTATAGCTCACTTTTGTTTATTAAAGTCATACATAAAGGCAAGGCATAAACAGTAGTGAAGCCAGCTAGGTGGCACAATGGATAGAGGCTGGGCCTAGAATCAAGAAAACCTGAGTTCAAGTTCAGTCTCAGACATTTACTAGCTGTGTGACCCTGGGCAAGTCCCAGAAATGGCAAACCACTCCAAGAAAACCCCATGGACAGTACTGGCATGCTATGGGCCACAGGGTCATGAAGAGTCAGACATGACTGAAAAACAACATAAACGGAGCACTGAGAGGCGTTTAATAAATTCTGTATATTTAAACACGGTCTTCCTATCATACATGCATCAGTCTCTTTCAGTCCACTTTTACACTCATCCTTTTCTCTCTTCTTTTTATGCCTTGCAGTTTTTACCACTCCTTTTACTTCTCTGGTAGCAAATAATAATTTGCCTTTAAAACAAGTATAGTTAACTTGATTATTAAAGCACTCAAGTTGCTTTCAATACAGCAAATTTCTTTTTTTTTTAAACCACTTGCTCCATGATAAGTACTTTGGGATGCGTTACAAAAAAGATAACACATAGGACACAGTACCTGCAGCTATCTTCAGCCAGCTATAAGAGTTATACTTTGTAGGTATCTTGAAAAAGCCAAAGCCTATGTCTGTCCCTTCAATAAATGGAAGAAAAACAAAAAACTAAGGTTTCTGCTAACTTTGTCTTTTCTTGAACCATATAATGCATGTTTTTCCTATGGCAGGAAGAAGGAATATATTATATTACACATAACTATATATAAGACTACACACACACACACACACACACACACACACACACACACACACATATGGATGAGATGAAGAATATATCATAAGGAACTCTGTCCTGGTCTTGTCTGAGCTATAGTAATACTGTATTCTTAACAGCTGACTTTATTGTTATAATAAGGGAAAAATGTTTTCAATACATGTGCTTCCCAAATAAGACATTTTTTTCCTTAAGTACATACTTTTATATTGAAACAATTACATATCCTCTCATGCTTAGAAAGAAATTTTGGGAAGAAATCAAGATATCCACAGCCACATGAAAAAATGCTCCATATCACCAATGAGACAAATTCAAACGAAAACATCTTTGAGGCTGTACTTCATATCTCTCATACTAGCAAAGATGACTAAAGGGAAAATGACAATTATTGAAGGGGCTGTAGGAGAACAAGCACAATAATATACTGGGTTTTCTTTGTTTTTTTTTTAAGTTCCAAACTCCCTCCCTTCCCACCCCAAACTAGAGAAGGCAACTATTTGACACGGTAAAACCATACTATTTGTATTTCTATTTATAAGTTCTTTCTCTGGAGGTGGATAGCATTTTCCTTCATAGGTCCATTGTACTTGATTTCAGTACTTATAATATGCAGAATAAATTAGTTGTTCACAGTTATTCTTTGTACAATATTGGTGTTACTGTATACAACACTTTCTTGGTTTGACTTATTTCACCCTTCATTATTTCATTCAAGTCTTTCCATGCCTTTCTAAAATCAATCTGCTATCATTTCTTACAGCACTGTATTAGTCCATCACAATCATATACCATAACTTGTTTAGCCATTCCCTAATTAATGGACATCTCAATTTCCAATTCTTTGAAACCATAGAGAGCTGCTATAAATATTTTAGAACACATAAATTCTTCTCCTTTTTTCCTAGTCACCTAGAGATACAGACCTACTAGGTATTGCAGGGCCAAAAATATGCACAGTTTTATATTTCTTTAGGCATAATTTCAGACTGCTCTCCAAAATGGATGGATCAGTTCACAGTCCCACCAACAATGTTTTAGTATTCCCAATTCTTCCACATCCCCCCCAACACTTGCCATTTCCCCCTTCTATCATTTTAGTCAATCTGATAGGTATGAGATAATCTCAAAATTGTTTTAATTTGCATTTCTCTAATCAATAATTATTTAGAGCATTTTTCATATGACTTGGATTTCTTAGCTATGGTTTCATAATCAAAATATTGTCTGTTCATAACCTTTGACCATTTATTATTGGGGAATGATTAATATTCTTACAAGTTTGACAAAGTTCTTTATATATTTGAGATATGATACCTTTATCTGAAAAACTGTCTATGAAATCCCTTCCCCCCATTTTCTGCTTTTCTTCTCATCATGGCTACATTGGTTTTATTTGTACAAAACCTTTCTAATTTAATGTAATAAAAATGATCCATTTTACACCTCACAATGTTATCTCTTGTTTATCCATAAATTCTTCTCCTATAAGTCTGATAGGTAATATGTTCCATGGTCTCTTAATTTACTTATGATATCTCCCTTTATATGTAGGTCAGGAGGGGGGAGCCTGAGACCTCAAGCTCACATATGGCCTTCTAGGTTCTTGGGTGTAGCCTTTTGACTGAGTTCCGAGTTTTGCAGAACAAATCTTTAATTAAGGGGATTCATTCTGTGAAGTGTGGATTCAGTCAAAGGGCCATACTTGAGGACCCAGAGGGCCACAGGGTCTCAAGGCAGCAGGTTTCCGACTTTCTGAATAGATCATATATCCATTTTGACCTTAAATTGATTGGTAAATGGTACATGACATTGGTCTATACCCAGTTTCTGACAGACTACTTTTCAGTTTACCCAGTAATTTTCTTTTTACTAAACAGTGAATTCTTATCCCACAATCTTAAGTCTTTACATCTGTCAAAACACAAGGCTAACATAATCTTTTACTACTGTGTATTGTATGCCTACTTTGTTCAACTGATTCACCTTTCTACTTCTTAGCCAGTGCCAAAGAGTTTTTAAAATTAACACCTTATAATTTAAAATTTTGTATCACTAAACTTCCTTCTTTTACATTTTTCATGAATTCCTTTGTTATTCTTGATCTTTTGTTCTTCCAAATGAATTCTGTTACTGTTTCTAGCTCAATAAAATAATTTTATGATAATTTAAGTGGAATGGCATTTGATAAGTAGATTAATTTAGGTAAAATTTTCATTTTTAATATACTGGCTCTGCCCACCCATGAACTAATATTTCTCCAATTACTTAAATCTGGCTTATATATGTATAAAAAGTGTTTTATAATATTGTTCACGTAGTTCCTGGTTTGTCTTGGTAGGTATACTCACATGTATTTTCTGCTATCTACAGTCATTACTATCTCTAATTCTAGCAGGATTTTGTTGGTGATACATAGAAGTACTGATGATTTATGTGGGTTTATTTTATATCTGCTAAATTTGTTAATTGTTTCAACTACCTTTTTAATTATATCTCTAGGATTTTCTAAGTATATTATATCATCTGCAAAAAAAAAATAGCTTTATTACTTCATTGCCCATTCGGATTCCTTCCATTTCTTTTTCTTTTCTTATTATTATTGCTAGCACTTTTAATACAATATTGAAGAATATTGGTGATAATGGGCATCCTTGTTTTTTACTCTTGATCTTACTGGGAAGGCTTCTATAGCTTATCCCCGTTACAAATAATGCTTGCTTCTTTTCACTTTAAGGAAAAATCCACTTATACTTATGCTTTCAAATGTTTTTAATAGGAATGAGTGTTGCATTTTTTTCAAAAGCTTTTTCTGTATCTACTAATATAGTCATTTGATTTCTTACTTTTCTTACTGATATAATCAATCACACGTTAATAGTTTTCTTTATGCTAAATCATCCCTGCATTGCTGGTATAAATCCCAGCTGATCACAATGTATAATGTTTGTGACATATCACTGCAGTCTTCTAACTAGCATTTTCTTAAGGATTTTTGCATCCATATTCATTGATGAAATTAGTTTATAATTTTTTTCTCTGTTTTTGCTCTTTCTGATTTAGATGTCAGTACCGTATTTGTTTCATAAAAGGAGAGCGATAGGACTCCTTCTTTGCCTACTATTAAAAATAATTTATTTAATATGTACTAATGCATGGTTAATGGAAGTAATAACTGATACAGTCATTATGTGAAGCAATCTAAAACTATTCCCAAATATCACTAAATTGTTTAGATCCTTTGACTCCTAAATACTACTACAAGGAATATATATTCCAAAAAGACCAAAGAAAGAAGAAATATAATCAAATACACAAAAATATATGTAGCAACATTTTTTGTTGTGGCAAAGATCTGGACACAAAGTAGGAACTGGAAAATGGCTGAGTAAATCATAGACTGTGAATGCACTGAATATCATTAAACCATAAGAAATGACAAAAGGACAGATTCAGGGAAACCCAGGAAAGCTTGTATTAGCTAATTCTGAGTGGGATGACCAAGAGAACAACTCACAAATTATAAAAGAAAACACTTTTGAAAGACTTAAGAACTCTAATCAGTGAAATGCCCAATCTGAAAGATTAATGACGAAGCATGCTTCCCACCTCTTGGTGAAGGGTCAATGGACTATAAATTCAGAAAGAGACATACATTTTCAGACACAACAATTAATAACACAAATTTGTTTTGCTTGGCTACATTTTTGTCACAAAGGAAAGTTTTTATTTGAGGGTTTGTGGGGGAGAAATGTGGAAGGAAATGAGGGAGTGGTGCTAGTGAGGTTTAAAAAAAGTAAAAGAGTATCAATGAAATATATTAAAACTACATTGACAAAAGCAGAAGGAAGTTCAGAAGGGGATACAAACAAGCAAGGTAATGTTGTTACTAATATGTGAAATATATATTTTTAACACTGTGCTAGGGATGCACAGATTCCTAGGCAATCTCCATTTTTTGACTTTGTATTTTAAAATGTTCATGTTTGTTGATGATTTTCTGATTCTTAACAGATTTTTTTAAAAGAGACTTTGGAACTAATAACCAGCTGCGTTCTCAGTTAGCAATTCTACCTCAGTAAGAGCTAAGCTCCTTTCTTCAGGTTCTTCCTGTGACAGACTGGTTTGACTTCAAATTAAGCTGCATGATTCTAGTTTAAATGAGAAAAACTCCACATTGAAATCTAGTTGAAATGTACACTCACCCCATCCCCTCAATCCCTCCCATGCTCACATACACACACACAGACACACACGTACGCAGACACACACATACACACAGTGTAGAGACATAAATACAGAAACATAGACATATATATCCACTGATGTTTTGAGGATGTGTCAGGAGCTCTCTGCAGTGAAACACCCTCCACCCAATACAGACAGTTCAGCAGCCACTGAGTAGCTTAAGATTATCAGAGCTGCCTCATTGTTCACTCCGTTGGCTACAACATCTATACAACCAGACTATCGTACAATGTGAAAGAGTTTGCAGATCGTGTACGTGATTGTATGCCACCGTGGTGGGGAGGGGCGATGGAGAGGAAGGGGAGAAAAATCTGAAACTCAAGTGACTCTGGAACTGAATCTTGTAACCTAAAAGTAAACAAACAAGTCAATAAAAAAAGAGAGTATCAGAGCTGCCTGGAGCACTGACATGAAGTGACTTGTACAGAGTAACACAAACAGTATGTGTCAGAGCAAGGACTTGAATCCATGTCGTCTTGCCTTGTAGAGAAGCAAACTACAACATAACACTGCCTGTTGGAGTGTATGCTCTATAAAACAGTAACTGGAGGCCGCTAGGTGGCGCAGTGAATAGAGCACGCACTGAGTTCAAATCTAGCCTCAGACACTTAACACTTACTAGCCGTGTGACCTTGGGCAAGTCACTTAACCCCAACTGCCCTGCCTTCCCCTCTCCAAGAAGCAAAAATACCCAACAACCCCCAAACCAAAAAAAAAAACCAACAACAACAAAAAACCCCCCAAAAATGGAAGATAACTTCTGCTTGGATAGTACTTCATAATATACCAAGTGCTTTCACATGCCATTTCCCTAGAGGTGGAATGACCTAGAGGTCATTATGAGATTTCAAAAAGCTGACATTCTCTGTTGAAGATGTGCAAGATCTTCTATTCTACTTGGTGGAACCTCTGGTGATATTTTTAATCACTATACCCCAGATGATGTCTAGTTTCCAGCTTCATAATTTCACCAAAATGGCTCTCTTCAAAGTTATTGATGATCTCTTAGCTGTCTAATCCAGTGGTCTTTTCTCAGTCATCCTCCTCTTTGACTTCTCTGTAGCCTTTGACACTTCTGATCACTGTCTTTTCTTTGATATCCTTTCCTATCTAGGCTTTTGGGGCAGCACTCTCCACTGGTTTTCTTCCTACCTCTCTGTCTACCCCTCTGTCTCCTTTACTGGATCCTCTTCCAGAACATACCCTCTAACATGACCTCAGGGCTTTTTATCCTGCACCCTCTTTTCTCCTCCCTTTATTCTACTTCACTTGGGGATCTCATCAGTTCCCATGGATTTAATTGTCATTTTTATGCTGATGAATCTACCTTTCCTGCTCCAAACTCTCTGCTGACCTCGGATTTCACATCTCCTGAATGGACCTCCTCCTCTCTTCTGACACTTTCACCGCTCTGGTGCAGGCCTTCATCACCTCACACCGGGACTACTGCAATAGTTTGCTGATGGGTCTGCCTGTCTTAAGTCTCTCCCCCATTCAAATCTATCCCTTATTTGGCCACTAATGTGATTTTCCTAAAGTGTAGGTCTCACTCTACCATCATCAAACCCCAGGGGCTCCCTATCACCCCCTTCTGTTTGGCATTCAAAGTACTTTAAAACCTAGTTCGCTCCTACCCTTCTAGTCTTCTTACGCCTCACTCCCCAGTACATATTCTTCAATTCAATGACACTGGCCTCCTGTCTGTTCCACAAACAAGACATTACATCAAGAGATGTAATGTCTGAACACTTTCTCTGGATGTCTTCCATGCCTGAGATGCTCTCCCTCCTGATCTATGTCTACTGC
The DNA here is from genome assembly GCA_028646575.1 of Pseudocheirus occidentalis. Taxonomy (NCBI): domain Eukaryota; kingdom Metazoa; phylum Chordata; class Mammalia; order Diprotodontia; family Pseudocheiridae; genus Pseudocheirus; species Pseudocheirus occidentalis. Next base: position 325,089,396 of record CM053594.1, read on the forward strand.
CTTCCCTGGCTTAAGTCCCAACTAAAATCCCACCTTCTAAAGCAAGACTTTCCCATCACCTCTTTAATTCCAGACTCTTCCATCTTTTATAGATCAAAAACCAAAGTAACATGTTTGGTTTTGTGTCTAAACACTTTTTCACGACATCTGAAATATATATAACTACATGATCCAAGAGGTATGTAAATAGTCTTTAAATCCAACCACTGGTTACACCTCTCAAAAGGATATTCAGCATAAGGTTAATTTCCTTTTATACACAAAATGTACACCCAGTCACTCTTAAGAAATATACCTTTAGTACTTTAAGGCCAAAGACAAAAGATAGGCGACAGAAAAAGAAAAGTAGGTAAAAAGAAAACAGATTTATGAGCAGAAAATACTTGTTCTACTACACAAGTGGAATGAAAAATTCACCTCGTTGTTATTTTAAACAATACTTACTGAGCCACTGAATGAAAGGAACAACTTCAGGACCACATCCTCTGAGAAAGGGGGATGCCGGGCCACCAGGTTAATGAAGCGTTTCAAAGCTCTCCGTCTCGCCTCAATGAACTCTCTGTCAGCTAGAGGAAATAAAACTGTATGAACGTTTACAAAGGAACTTCTATTGCCCCTTAACCTCACCCAAACCGGAACGCTTACCATCCTCAGCACTAACAAGCTTCTACACTCAAACAATCCTGAATTTGGTACACAAAAATAAAGCTCACAATTTTCCATATTGGCTCACTGAGTTCCTAATCCTGGAAGCATAAGCCAACAGAACTAAGCCAAAGAAGCATCAGGAGAGGCAGGAGCCACACCTTCTATGTATAACTGCCAGGTTCCAATTAATACAAATTATAAATGCCATGAAGTGGTCATATTACTTTAATTTGAACTGCATATTTCTATTGAACTGGAACAATTAACATAATTTACACTACTACAAATTCAAATAGTACAAATTCAGATATATGCAACCACTTAGTAGACTTCATTATTTGCATTAACGGGAACTAGCTATATTTGGAAAAGTTAGGCACTGACAAGGCAAATAACAAATCCTGTTTGCTACATAACAGACTGGGAACTAAGTTGGTTTGCAAACTATGCCCAATTAAATAAAAGCCTTTTTGTTATGAATAAATGAGTTCTGATGTACTTTTACATTTTTTTTTAAGAAAGCTTTTTTTTAAACGTTCGAAATTCTTTTCCTCCTGCTCCGCCCTGCTCCTTGGGAAGGCAAGCAATTTTATTTTGATTGTGAGGTCACATAAAATGTATCCTTGTATTAGAAAAACACAAAAGAAAACACAAACAAAATGAAATCATAAAAATAAGGAAATTTTTCAAAAGTATGCTTCAATCCACATTCAGTATTTGTCTGTTCTCTCACTGGAAGTGGATAGCATTTTTCATCATTAGGTCCTCTGGAACTGTCTTGCTTCATTGTCTTCATTAGAGTACCTAAGTATTTCCACAGATCATACTTACTGCGGCTGCTACTGTGTACAAAGTTCTCCTGGTTCTTGAGGAGAACTTTCAAATCTCCAACATACTTTCCAAAGCTAGGGAAATTAAATTTTCTAAGAGAAAAAGCAGCATAACGGAATACTAGAGAATTGGATCAGATATCCAATAGGTTTTTTTACAATGTGAAGCAGTAAAGCTTATTAGAAATTATTTTTTCATAAAACAACACGCTACTTCTATAGAACTGCTATTTCAGCTTAGTACAACTGGAACTGGCTTCTGCCAAAATTTCAGAAAGCCTAAGGTGGAAATTTATTGGGTCAGGAGGAAGGAGTAGAGAGACATTGGAAAGGAAGTTAAATCTATGAGGAAAGCCAAAAGTAAATACAAAATAAGAATGCGTTTTAGTCTATTGCTAAATTGCCTGCTGAAGAGATCAACATAATGATTTCAATAACAGATTAAAGGGACACTGAATAAACTATTCCCCTCCCCCCCAATTTTTGCACTCAAAAACAGGATCAATAATTCACTCTGATCCTAAGGTACAAAAAATAGAGAAAATAATCTTGGAATCATGAATGAAAACAACTGTATAATGACTATCCCTGATCCCTGAAATAGTTTACTTTATTTCTGCCTTCTGGCTTACTTGTAAAATGGGGATAATGATGCTACCCATCTTCCCAGGATTCCCCAGCTTCTGCCAAATCAGTTCAAATCCCACCCTTCATGAAAAGTCTTTCCCAATCTCTCCTTTGTATTTTTTTCCTTTCTTTTTTAAAAATTAACTTTTATGTTTACTTTTAGTTTACACCATTCATTTCCACAAGATTTTGAGTTACAAATTTTCTCCCTGTCTTTCCCCCACTCACTACCCCAAAACAGCAATCCCACTCTAAACCCCCATCCACCCCAAAACAGCGATCCCACTGTAAACTCCCTCCCCCAATCTGCTCTCTCCTATATCCTCCCCTATTCTCCCTCTGACTTTCTGGTAGAGCAAGATGGATCTTCATACCCCAATTCTTATTTCCTAGTTGCACGTAAACAACAATAATAATAATAATGATATATCTTTTTTAAACATTTGATTGTAAAACTTTAAATTCCAGATTCTTTTTCTTCTTCCCTCGTCTCCCATCCTTACTGGGAAGATAAGCAATTCAATATAGGTTGTACATGTGTAGTTACATAAAACATTTCCACAATGGATATATTGTGAAAGTTTGATTATATTTCCTTCCATCCTATCCTGCCCCCCACTTGTTCTATTCTCTACTATGTCCCTGTCCCTTTACAAAAGTGTGTGCTTCTAACTACCCTCCCCTCAACTTGCCCTCCCCTCCATCATCCCACCTCTCATTCTCTTCTCCCCTACTTTCCTGTAGAGCAAGATACCCAATTTAGAGTACATGTCATTTCCTACCTAAGCCAAATACAATGAGAGTAAGATTGACGCATTCCCTTTTGCTTTCCTGTTCTTCCCCTCCATTGTAACAGTTATCTTTTGCCTCATCTAAATGACATAATTTACCCCATTCTGTCTCTCCCCATCTCCTCTCATTATATTCCTCTCTCACCTCTCAATTTCACCTTTTAAATACTATCCCTTCCTATTAAATTGATCCTGTGCCCCCTGTGGATACCTGTACACATATATATACCCACTACCATATGTATTCATATGCATATATACCCCCTTATAGAGGCATATATGTATGTAGACATATATATACATTTATATTCCCTTTATCCTAATACTGATTAAAGTTTTATAAGTTACAATTATCATTTTTCCATGTTGGCATGCAAATAGTTCAACTCTGAAAAGTTCCTTATGATTTCTCTTCCATGTTGACCTTCTCATGCTTCTTGTATTTGAATGTGAAATTATCTATTCAGTCCTGGTTTTTCCATCAAGAATGCTTGAAAGTCCTCCACCTCATTGAATGACCATATTTTCCCCTGAAACATTATACTCAGTTTTGCTGGGTAGGTGATTCTTGGTTTTAATCCTAGCTCCTTTGATCTCCAGAATATCATATTCCAAGCCCTTCAATCCTTTAATGTAGAAGCTGCTAGAACCTGTGTTATCCTGATTGTATTTCCACAGTATTCAAATTGTTTCTTCTTGGCTGATTATAATATTTTCTCCTTGATCTGGGAACTCTGGAACCTGGCTATAATACTCCTAGGAGTTTTGTTTGGGGGATTTTTTTCAAGAGATGATCGGTGAATTCTTTCAAGTTCTATTTTGTCCTCTGATTCTAAAATATCAGGGCGATTTTCCTTGAGAATTTTTTTTCTTTTTAAAATTTATTTATTTATTTCTTGTTTACATCGCTCATTTCCACGAGATTTTGAGTTACAAATTTTCTCCCCATCTTTCCTCTACCCACCACCTCAAAACAGGCATCCTACTGAATAGCCCTTCCCCCAATCTGCTCTCTCCTATGTCCTCCCCCATTGCCCCTCTGGCTTTCTGGTAGAGCAGGATGGGTCTCCCTACCCCAGTACCTGTATATATTAATTCCCACTGCATGCAGTTAATAAGAATAATAGTAATAATACTTATATATATATATATATATACAAACACACACACACACACACATATATATTTTTAACATTTGATTATAGCTTTAAATTCTAGATTCTTTCTCTTCCTCCCTTGTCACCTACACCTCACTCGAAAGACAAGCAATTCAATACAGGCTGTACATGTGTAGTTATGCAGAATATCTCCACAAAGGACATATTGTGAGAGACTGATTATCCTTCCTATCCCACCCCCCCCACCTTGTTCTATTCTCTACCCTGTGCCTGTCGCTTTACAGAAGTGTGTACTTCCAGCAACACTCTCGCCTACCCTGTCCTCCCCTCCATCATCCCACCTCTCATCCCCATCCCCCCTACTTTCCTGTGTGGCAAGATACTCAGTTTAGAGTTTATGTCATTCCTTCCCTAAGCCAAATTCAATAAGAGTAAGGGTGACCCTTTCCCTTTTGCCTTCCTGTTCTTCCCTTCCATTGTAACAATTATCCCTAGCCTCATCTATATGAGATGATTAACCCCATTCTGTCTCTCCCTGTCTCCTCTTATTCTAATCCTTGCCCACCTCAGAATTTCACCTTTAAAAGTATTGTCCCTTCCTATTCAATTGATCATGTGTCCTCTATGTACACATATATACACATACTCAGATGTTTTCATATACATATATAAACCCTCCTATACAGACATATGGGTATGTATGCATATATATACTTTTGTTTTCCCTTCCCCTATCCTCATACTGAAAAGTTTCATAAGTTACAATTATTATTTTTCCATGTAGGCATGTAAATAGTTCAACTATGATAAGTTCCTTAGGATTTCTTTTCCATGTTTACCTTCTCATGCTTCCTGTATTTGAGTGTCAAATTTTCTTTTCAGTTCTGTTTTTTTTTTTTTCCAGCAAGAAAATGACCATATTTTCCCCTGGAACATTATACTCAATTTTGCTGGGTAGGTGATCCTTGGTTTTAATCCTTGGTCCCCTGACCTCTGGAATATCATATTCTAGGCTCTTCAATCCCTCAATGTAGAAACTGCCAGATCCTGGGTTATCCTAATTGTGTTTCCACAGTATTCAAATAACTTCCTCTTGGCAGCCTGTAATATTTTCTCCTTGATCCGGGGACCCCAGAACCTGGCTATAACATTCCTAGGAGTTTTCTTTTGGGGATCTTTTTTCAAGAGATGATCAGTGAATTCTTTCAAGTCCTATTTTGTCTTCTGGTTCTAAAATATCATTTTCCTTGAGAATTTCTTGAAGGATACTCTCTAAGTTCTTTTTTTGATCATGGCTTTCAGGTAGTCCAATAATTTTTAAATTGTCTCTCAGGGATCTATTTTCCAGGTCAGTGTTTTTTTCAAGGAGATATTTCACATTGCCTTCTATTTTTTAATTTGTTTGGATCTGTTTAATAGTATCTTGATTTTTCATGAAGTCATTTGCTTCCATTTGCTCCACTCTAATTCTGAAAGAATTATTCTCTTCAGTGAGCTTTTGAGATTCTTTTTCCATCTTGCAAATTCAAGTTTTTAAGGCATTCTTTTGCTCATTGGCTTTCTGGGCTTTTTTTGTCATTTGAGTTGATCTATTTTTTAAGCTGTTATTTTCTTCAGTCAGGTTGTTGATTCTCTTTTTATGATTTTCTTGCATCATTCTCATTTCTCTTCCCAATTTTTCCTCTGCTTCTTATTTGGTTTTCAAAATCCTTCTTGAATTCCTCCATGGCCTGTAACCAGTTCATATTTTTCTTGGAAGCTTTTGGTTGGGGAGTTCTGACTGTGTTGTGTTCCTCCCGTTCCATACTTTGATCCTTTTTGTCCCCAAAAAAGGAATCTAATGTTGGATGGCTATGCTTGCTTTGTTTCCTTTGCTTGCTCATGTTGCCAGTCAATTACTTGATTTTTGAGCTCTTTGCCACAGTAGAACTCAGCTTCCAGAGGGGAGAGCTTTGTCCCACAATGGTAGGGTTTTTGCTGCTGCCGGAGCTATTAAACTGCCTCTACAGCCCCCACCAGCTTTGGCTCACTGGTCAAACACCTCAGGACCACCACCCAAGACTGCAATCCAGATCCAGGCAGTTTAAGTCCAGAGTATTTAGCCTCTGAATGGTCACTTGACCCCCTTACAATCTATAGGCTGGGGGCTCTGAAGCAGCCACGTGGAGGTGGCTGCAGGGATACCTCACCTCTGCTGCTTCTCGCTCCTCCATCCCCCAGAGATCCAGCAGAGTTCCACTGACCTTTTATTTTGTCTTTGGTATTTATGGGTTGATAATTCTGGGTACTGCCATACCTGTTGGTGATCCATTTTCCTGAATGCTCCAGCCGCAGCTGGTCAAGGCCCGTACTTTTACATCTTAATTAAAATCAATTCTACTTTCCCCAACTTTCAAATCTTAGCCTAGTCTATTTTGTATTGGCTTCAAATTAAAGGCTTTCATTCATACTTTTTTCTACTTAAGGGAGGAAAAAAGATAGAAGCATATATTTTATACTAAAGAATACTTGGGCTTGGCCACTAATAATAAACATTATTTTTAAAAATCAAATGATAAGAATTCCACTGAATGAAAATTTTTCTTTTTAAATACTATCAAATATCTTTCCATACGACCCAACACTTTCAGAGGCACTAAATCAAATTTTGGCTTTGCTTTTTATTCCAGATCTGTAACTCCATCAATGTGAAGACACACTAGTGTGGAAACTACCTGTACCACTACATATGTGTGGTTCATAGTTTTTGAGAGTTACCGTGGGTAGCAAGATTTCCAGTGACTTACTCAATATTATACTGTTAATATTTGTCAGAAGCTGTACTAAACAGAGGTCTTTGCTTTAATGGTATCCAGATTCCAAATTCTAATTCTTTAACTTTGATTGAGTAAATAAAATCAAAGCTCTTTAATAAACTCTCAAAAATTATTATATGCTTTCTGTTCCATGCTGTATATGGCATTCTTTGGACTCCTCAAAATGATGTGCACAGTTCATTACAAAGCACCTTTCTCTCCATCACTTTCAAATTCTAGATTCTCTAGGATGACAACAAAATGACAAGCCAAGAAAATGCAGTAAGGCAAGGGTGGAACCTAAATGCCCACAGGGGTTTGAAGGTAAAGACTATGCCAATGAAAGATTACAACTATTTGAGTTACAATAACTAAGTAGATTTCAATATATTGATGACATTTTTCTTTTTGCCCTTCCATTTGTCAGAAGTCCCAGCTTTACCTCCAAGCATTCTCTTGGGTGGAAGTGCTGGCACCATTCGATAGGGAAACTTCTGCAGCAATATCTCATGGAAGACCACAAAATCATTGTACCTTCTGTACACAGAGGACTTGAAGCGCTTTTTAAAAAAAGAGAGAGATTTTAATGCTCAGATTGGACAATAATAACTACTACAGCCCACTATTCATCCTTTCCTTCTTTCTGCCCCAACAAGAAGTAAAAAGTGATGTCCCTCTTTACTCTAAGGAGAAACCTAGTAATTTCTTCAAATCAGGTTAATATTACTATCAAATTTTTAATATCATGATATTTTTATTCTATATGAGTAATTATTAGCATTCAGATATTGGAGAGTGAAGTATAAAAAAGGACCTCCAGAGGACCTGCTGAAAGGGTGCTTAGAGTCTGTTCACAGGACTTTTAAAGACATCCAAGGGCTTCCTACTCATAGAAGGGAAAACCAATGATGAAATAAAACTGTGGCTACATCTCATTTACTATGTTTCTTTTTTGACTCACAACGAAGACATTTAAAAACAATATATTCTTCACTCTCCATAGAAAGCATTTCATCTTAAATACGGCTCACTACACAAGTCTTTGATCAATGCTAGAGCAAGCACCACTTAAAAAACAAAATAGATTTGTACTCCTATCTTTTGTTTTTAGATCACCCACATGTCATCCTATGTGCCCCCCTTCCCCTCCCTAGAAAGGCATCCCCTTAAAAAGGGAACCTGCAAAACCAATAACACTAAAAAATCTGACATAATATGCAATATTCCACATCTCAATCCCCCTACTTCCTTCTGCAAAGGAGCAGGACAGATGTCTTCCTATAGCTCTTCTTTGGGCACAAATTTAGTACTTTATAATTTTGCATCATTTAGTTTCAATTGTTTTGTGGTTGCACTTCTCTCCGATTACATTTTTATAGTCCCTGTGACAAACACTACTTTTAACCCTTTGGTAAAAGGAAACATCCAAAACACTCTCCCAGGCCTGCTTCTTTTTTTTTTAATTCTATACTCACTCACACACACACACACACACACACACACACACACACACACACACACACACACAGAGGGGGAAGGGGAAGAGAGGAGAGGGAAAAAGAGGAGAATTAGGGAAAAAAAGAGAGAGAGAAAATCTGGTCAATTACAGAGTTGGACTAGATATAAGGAGAAATGTGAGGACTAGAGATTTATCCATATATCTCCAAATGAGGAGTAACATATTTATCTATGTATCTATTAATATTTATATCCATAAGCTGAAATTAAGTTCCAACTGGATTTGGATCCAAATCCAATGTTTCTAAACTGCCTGCTAGACTTCTCCTGGATGTACTACCAGAAATTCAAAATTAATATTTCCAAAAACCATCACCCTGCCTCCTTTACAAATGCCTTCATCCTCCTGAGTGTATTATCACCTTACCAAAACATCTAAGTTCAAAAGTAATATTCATACACTTAGTATCTGTGTGACCTTGGGCAAATCATTTAACTCTACCTCAGAAAAGCAAAAAAAAGTAATATTCATCTCTTCACTTTCCCCCAATTTGTCTCTTCCTTTTCCCCCACACTCCCATATTCAATAAGATGCCAGATTCTGTCTATTCTAACTCAATAACATCTTCCACATGTTCTCTCCACTGCTACTACCAATATCCTAGTTTTAGCCTTCATCATCTCTTAACTGCATTATTTACTACCCATAATATTTTGTCTATGATAATTTCTTTTACACTGCCTTGTAACAAAAGGGATCCTATAAGGAAATAGTGTAGGGGGCGGAGCCAAGATGGCGGCGTAGAAGCAGCAAAGCACCACAGCTCCCACACAAACACGCTAAAAAACTCATAAAATGGGATGCTAAACAGATTTTCAAGCTCCAAAACTCTCCACAAGACAGAAAGCACTACAGGCAGCGCAGCAGGTGGGGCTCTTCGCAGCAGTCTGGGAGCCTTGGCTGAAACCCCGGCCGGCTCAGGCCCTGGGGTATCGGGCGGGGAACCGCAGCTGCAGGAGAGCAGATCAGCTGCACTGGAGGCAGAGTTACCACA
>CM053594.1:325099217-325123577 GCA_028646575.1 Pseudocheirus occidentalis
AATTGGAGACTGAAGCAATGCATGCTATCATTCTTTTAGATGTTTGGCTTTTGTTTCTCTTTTCTCATTGTTCACTCCATTGGCTATAACACCTATACAACCAGACTATTGTACAATGTGAAGGAGTTTGCAGATCCTATACATGATTGTATGCCACCATGGGGGGGTCAGGTGGGGGATGGGGAGGAAGGGGAGAAAAATCTATAACTGAAGTGACTATGGAACAGAATCTTGTAACCTAAAAGTGAATAAACAAGTTCATTTAAAAAAAAAAAAGCAAAGTAACTGACTGGCAACATGAGCAAGCAAAGGAAGCAAAGCAAGCACAGCCATCCAATTTTAGATTCCTTTTTTGGGGACAAAAAGCATCAAAGCATGGAACAGGAAGAAGACAACACAGTCAAAACTCCTGCACCAAAAGCTTTCAAGAAAAATACAAACTTGTTACAGGTTATGGAAGAGTTCAAGAAGGATTTTGAAAATCAAGTAAGAGAAGGTGAGGAAAAATTGGGAAGAGAAATAAGAATGACTCAAGAAAATCATGAAAAGAGAGTCAACAACCTGACTGAAGAAAATAACACCTTAAAAAAAAGACTAACTCAAATGGCAAAAAAAGGCCCAAAAAGCCAATGATAAGAATGCCTTAAAAAGCCAAATTTGCCAGATGCAAAAAGAATTTCAAAAGCTCACTGAAGAGAATAATTCCTTCAGAATTAGAGTGGAGCAAATGGAAGCAAATGACTTTATGAGAAATCAAGATACTATTAAACAGAGACAAACAAATGGAAAAATAGAAACCAATGTGAAATATCTCCTTGAAAAAACGACTGACCTGGAAAATAGATCCAGGACAGACAATTTAAAAAATATTGGACTATCTGAAAGCCATGATCTAAAAAACAACCTAGAAAGCATACTTCAAGAAATTCTCAAGGAAAATTGCCCTGATATTCTAGAACCAGAGGGCAAAATAGAATTGGAAAGAATTCACTGCTCACCTCTTGGAAAAGATCCCCAAAAGAAGATCCTAAGAGTGTACTTTATGAAGCCCTTCTCCCTTTTTTCGTTCAGACCCTCATCACCTCTAGTCCAGATTATTGCAATGTTGCTATTAATTATTAATTAATTGTTATAGTAATATTGTCATCACTCTTCTTGAATCACTTTGCTTCCCACTCCAGTCAATGCTTGAAATATCTAGGGCAAAATATAAACTCATTGCTTTAATTTTTAAAGCCCTTTACAACTAGGATTTGCCCTCTGTCCTAAGTACACATCATTCCTACTCTCAGTGACCGCTGGCCTCTTTGTCACTTTCATGGCACTCACTCTCCCATCTTTGGACATTTGAACCAATTGTCTGTCCTCCTTTCCAGAAATCTACTTCCTTTTCATTGAATCCCTTTCTTCTTGTAAGACAAAGTTCAAGGTCTGCTTTCTATATGATTCTTTTTCTCATCACCTCTAACTACCAATGAATGCCCCCCTTTCCCGACTGCCTTTTGTTTAACTATCTTGTATTTATTTGCATTTATTGTCTGCTTATTCATTGAGTATATATATGTGCTTGTTACAATCCTCATTAGAACGCAAGTACCTTTAGAAGAGGTGTAGTTCTGTGCTTTGTTTTGCGTCACAAGGATTTAGAAGCTCAGTAAATTCCTGTTGATTGTTTATGGGAGATGCTACTATGAGATGGCGTCGTCCTTGTTGTCATTGGTATCACCGTCATCATCATCATCCATAGTGTGCCTACCATGTAACGTGCCAGGTACTGTGCGAAGCATTCCACAATTGCTATCTTATTTGACTCTCACAATAATCTTGGGAGTTAGGTGTCGTTATTATCTCTGTTTGACACAGGGGAAAGTGAAGGCAAACAGAGTTTAAATGATTCGCCTAGAGTCACCCAACTATTAAGTGTCTGAGGTTCAATCTGACCTCAGGTCTTCCTGCCTCCAGGCTTGACACTCTCTCCACTGCACCACCTTGGTGTCCCACATAGAGATCTTTGGTACATAGCTTAATCACAAACTAAATGTTTTCATTGACTGAAACAGATACGAAATCTTTTTTTTTTAATTGTACAATATATAAATATGGTTAGTATTTGTAAACTTTTTCTGTAGCTCTTCTATGTAATGGTCTATGTTAGGAACATCTGGACTGACACAATGGGTTTTTGGGGCAGCAAGATGGCACACTGAATAGAGCACCACCCCTGAATTCAGGAGAACTTGAGTTCAAATCCAGCCTCAGAAACTTAACATTTACTAGCTGTGTGTCCTTGGGTAAGTCACTGAACCCCAATTGCCCATCCAAAAAAAAAAAAAGACAGAAAGAAAACCATGATGGTTTTTTTTTTTTTTGAGGAGTCCTACTTCCTTGGGTATGACATTTTGAGTGCAAAGTAAAGAATTTACTGTTTGTTCTCTTGACTCTGCATGGTTTTGGACTATGCATTTTATGACTTTTATTAACTTTTCAGTTGATTCACCTTATGTCACATGTTCTTTTTTCCCCCATTATCACCTTTCATTTTTCTTTTTAACTCATTTGATTTATGCTCTCTAACTCATTAAAAATAGTACCTATTTTTCTCTTCTTGTATTTTCTCACGCATCATGGTCAAATTTCAACACATTTTATTTCATTTTGTATATCTTTGAATACTCTTCAAAATCTCTAAACTCAACTTATCTTTTCTTTTGCTAAAATCCCATCTTTGTCATTTACTTCATTTCTGTTTTGGCATTAAGGAAGTGGAATACATGACTTCCAGTGTTGATTGTAGGTACTGTTCCACTGAATAACAGACAGACTAATTACTGTGCCTGTGTTCTTGCTTCAGTGCTTTCATTACTGACAGGTTTTGTCTTTGTAGTTAGTTTTTAAGGTGCTAATACCCTAGGATTTGAACTTTACATCTCTTCTGGTACCTTTATCTTGACTCTGATACTTTACACAATTGCTTTGTTTGGATGAAAATGACTAATTTCTTTTTTAATAATCTTTGGTCTTTTGAGAAATTGTCTTTTAATCCAAACATTACAACAGTAGGAATGTCATTTTAAAAAATGTTTTATTGACTTTTTTGTCCATTTGTTCAATTCTCAAGGTAAATTTTTTTTCCATATATGAAACATAGAAAGTTTAGCAGGGGAGGCATAATATTCTTATCTCAAAAAGTTTTTCCTTAACCCTTGTTTCATAAGATGGGAACAGAAATTCCATGAGAATTTTGATGCTAGCAACATCTACCCTTTAAAATATTTAAAATGAAGCCATATAAAAATTCTCCTGTGGTAATTTTTCAGTATGAAAATCAGCTATTTCACCTTGACTTTATTTTATTTTTGGAGTATTCCACATTTCATGATGGATATTTATTTATCATTGCTATTGATATATTTCAGGCACAAAAGTGTTTCATGTCGAAATTTTGAAAATGCTGGGCTAGAATGACCTAACCACAGGGAACAGTTCTTCATGATACTGACTGATAAATGCTTCATTTAAATATGGGTTTCTTTTTTTTCTTATTTTAATTTTTTATTCATTTTTAGTTTTCTTGTTTATATCATTAATTTCCATGAGATTTTGAGTTACAAATTTTCTTCCCATCTTTCCCCTACCCAATACCTCAAAGCAGCCATACTACTGTATAACCCCTCCCAGAATCTGCTCTCTCCTGTGTCATCTCCCTAACCCCTCTGACTTTACTTTAGGGCAACATGGATCTACTTACCACAGTGGCTGTATATCTTAATTCTCAGTTGGATGTAGTTAATGATAACAATAACAATAACAACAACAACAACAACAACAATAATAATAATAATAATAATAATGATGATGATATATACATATATTTTTAACATTTGATTATAGAACTTTAAATTCTAGATTCTTTCCCTTCCGTCCCGTCTCTCACCTCCACTGGAAGGAGCACCAATTAAATATAGGCTATACATTTGTAATTATGCAGAACATCTCCACAGTGGGCATATTGTGAAAGACTGATTACATATTCCTCCTTCCTGTCTCCCTACCCCCTTGTTCTATCCTCTACCCTGTCCCTGTCCCTTTACAGAAGTGTGTACTTTCAGCAATCCCCCCCTCCCCCCCTCCATCATCCCACCTCTCATCCCCATTCCCCCCTACTCTCCTGTGTGGCAAGATACCCAATTTAGAGTTTATGTCATTCCTTCCTTAAGCCAGATTTAATGAGAATAAGGCTGACCTTTTCCTTTTTGCCTTCCTGTTTTTCCCCTCCATTGTAACAGTTATCCCTTGCCTCTTCTATGAAATGATTAACCCCATTCTGTCTCTCCCTGTCTCCTGTCATTCTAATCCTCTCACTCCTCAGAATTTCACCTTTTAAAGTATTGTCCCTTCCTATTCCATTATATGAACTCATATATACAAATACTCATGTGTGTGTTCGTACACATATACAAACCCTCCTATACAGACATGTGTGTACATATGTGTACATATATATATATATATATATATATATATATTTGTATTCCCTTCACCTATCCTCATACTAAGAAAAGTTTCATAAGTTACATATCATTTTTCCACGTAGGCATATAAATAATTCAACTTTTTTCCATGTTTAAATTCTCATGTTTTTTGTGTTTGAGTGTCAAATTTTCTTTTCAGTTCTGAATTTTTCAGCAAGAATGTTTGAAAGTCCTCTACCTCACTGAATGACCATATTTTCCCCTGGAACATTATACTCAATTTTGCTAGGTGCTCAGATTCTTGGTTTTAATCTTAGCTCCATTGATCTCTGCAATATCATATTCCAGGCCCTTCAATCCCTTAATGTAGAAGCTGCTAGATCCTGAGTTATCCTAATTGCGTTTCCACAGTATTCAAATTGTTTTTTCTTAGTAGCTTGTAATATTTTCTCGATTATTTGGGGACTCTGGAACCTGGTATAACAACTTAGGAGTTTTCTTTTGGGGATCTTTTTCAAGAGGTGTTGGGTGACTTCTTTCAAGTTCTATTTTGCCCTCTGGTTCTAAAATATCTGGGCAATTTTCATTGAGAATTTCTTGAAGTATGCTCTCTAGGTTCTTTTTTTGATCATGGCTTTCAGATAGTCCAATATTTTTTTAAATTGTCTCTCCTGGATCTATTTTCCAGGTCAGTCGTTTTTTCAAGGAGATATTTCACATTGACTTTTATTTTTTCCATTTGTTTAGCTCTGTTTAATAGTATCTTGATTTCTCATAAAGTCATTTGTTTCCATTTGCTTCACTCAAATTCTGAAGGAATTATTCTCTTCAGTGAGCTTTTGAAATTCTTTTTGCATCTGGCAAATTTGGCTTTTTAAGGCATTCTCCTCCTCATTGGCTTTCTGGGCCTCTTTTGCCATTTGAGTTAGTCTTTTTTTTTTAAGGTGCTATTTTCTTCAGTCAGGTTATTGAGTCTCTTTTCATGACTTTCTTGCATCATTCTCATTTCCCTTCCCAATTTTTCCTCACCTTCTCTTATTTGGTTTTCAAAATCCTTCTTAAGCTCATCTATAGTTCTAGGCATTCTTCATGTTGCTTGGAAGTTTTTGGTGTGGGAGTTCTGACTGTGTTGTCTTCCTCCCATTCTATGCTTTGATCATTTTTGTCCCCAAAAAAGGATTCTAGAGTTTGACTGCTGTTCTTCCTTTGCTTTCTTTGCCTGCTCAGGTTGCCAGTGAATTACTTGATTTTTTTAGCTCTGTGGAACTCTGCTTCCAGGGGGGAAAGCTCTGTCCCAAATCGCTGGGGTTTTCTCAGCTGTCAGAGCTTTTAGGAGGCTACTGTAGCCCCGACCAGCTTTGGCTCACTGAAAATGCACTCTAGGACCACCACCACCCAAGACCAAGATCTGGATCCAGGCCACTCAACACAAGAGCACTTAGCCTCTGAATGATTACTTGGGCCCCCTGCATTCTGCAGAGTGGGAGCTCTGAAGTACCCAGGTGGCAGCCACTGCAGGGCTGCCGCTTCTGCAGGTTCCTTGCCCTGAAGGCAGTTTGGCCGGACTCCTTTTCTCCCCCAAAATTTAGCTGAATTCCACTGACCTTTCACTTAGTCCTTGTTTCTTCTGGCTTAATAATTCTGGAAACTGCCACAGCTGCAGCTGATCCACTCTCTTGAAGGCTCCAGCTGAGACTCCTCCTGGCCACTCCCAGGGCCAAGCTGCAGTTTGAGACTGGGCTGGTTAGGCTCCCACCACTCTGATGAGCTCTTTGTGCCAAGCTGCCTTCAGCAGGAGATTTGTTTTTCTGTATTTTGTATGAGTTTTGGAGCCCTAAAATTTGTCTAGAGTCATATTTTATGGGTATTTGAGGTGGCTATGTGTGAGCTGTAAAACCTTGCTGCTTCTATGTCACCATCTTGGCTCCACCCCACTCTTAGGATCTTAACAGGCTTCAATATGATGTGAATAATTTAAGTAGCAAAGAGGATGTTATCAAGGATGAGGAGATGGGTTAGTCATATAATAAGGGTGACGATTAAGAGAAAGTCAGCTTGAGTACCACGCTGCCATCCATAAATACAGACAGCTCAAACAAAAGGTTTCTATTATACCAAAGATACCTTCTGTGGAGAATTTATAGAACAGCATAGAGAAGAACTGAGCAAGATAAGAAAGTGAAACTGGACTATGATTGTATTCATTTAAAACTACATTAAATAAGATCAGTTTTACAATTACAGGATTAGTAAATCAAGAATTTAACTAGTTAAATTGACCTCCTCCAGGTCATTTGACTTTGAACTGCAACATGATCTGCAACTTGTTAGAAGAAAAGATGTGTTTTTGTTGCATGTTCAATGCCCTCTTAACTTCTCTCTCTAATCTTCCTGGAGCCTGTATTATCTCACAACTGTAAAATTTTCTTTTTCTGACTTTTCTCTCTTCCTCTACCTTACCACCACATCTATTGAGTTGCTAAGTCTTGTTTCTATTTTCACATCATTTCTTCCATCAGTCCTGTTCTCTGTGCTCAGAAAGCTACTACCCTAAATGAAGACCTCATTGCTTCAAATATAAAAACAGCCTCCCAACTGATTTTCCTGTTTTCAGTCTTTCCCTTCTCTGATCCATCCTCCAAATAGCTGGCAAAATAATACTGCTAAAACACAAATCGGATTGTGTCACGTGCTTGTTTCAAAAGAAATTCCCTGTAGCTTTTAGTTAAAAATAAAATCTGCAGCCTGGCACTTGAATTCCTACACAGTGAAGGCTTGGGGTCAAAGAACCGAGTTCAAAATCAGTCAATGACTCATTTAATCTACCTCACTAGATTGTTTTGAGGATGGAACGTGAGAGGAGTTAATACATAAAGCATTTTATACGCCCTGAAGTACCTCAACATTGTGAGCTATTTTCACTGTGTTCTGTCTTATTCTGAAGTACTTTCCATTACAAACTGTCCTTTATAAAACATGACATCATCCATTTCCACAATCTTCCCTATGTCACCGTCCACATCTGGAGTGCTCTCTCTTTACACATACATCTAGCAGAAAAACTACCTTCCTCCAGAACACAACTAAGGTGTCACCTATTCCATAAGGTCATACTGACCTCAGTTATCAGTTCTCTCTACCACTTGAAATAACTTTGTATGACTGTTCTAATTTGTATTTACTTGCCTATGTGTATGTAGAGTAGACTATAAGCTTCAGTACCTGGCACAGAGCAGGCTGTGCATGAGCATTTTATGGAATTGCATAAACAACTTACTCTCTTGGCAATCAGCAATCTCATCAGCTCCCAGGAATTGAACTATTATTTCTAGATAGGCAATTGCAAGAACCATAGATTCTGTTCCAGTAAGTTTCCTGAGCTCTAGGTACACACGACCTGTTTTCTAATGAACAGCACACCAACTACATGTTCGTTAATCATCTCAAACTCGACATGTCCAAAAAAGAATTCACTATGATTTCAAAATCTTGCCTTCACTTTAACTTTCCTTTTTTTCTGTCGACAGCAGCAACACTCACCAGGATTAACACCTTTGGAGTCACCCTTAATTCTTCTTCCTAACACTTACATACATACAACCAGTTTACAATCCTTGTCCACTCTACCTTCACAACTTCCTTCACATCAATCCCCTACTCGCCAGCCTTCTTCCTCCTAGTTCAGGCTCTGTGATCTCTCAATAGGATTACTGTCATAATTCCCTAGTTGGTCTCTTTGCTTCCAGTCTCTCTCCTCTTCAATCTATCCTCCATGTTCTGTAAAACTGATATTCCTAAAACATAGGGTTAACCATGTAATGCCCCTGCTCAAGATGCTTTAATAGTTTTCTCTTATCTCTTGGAATAAAATATCCTAGAGATACACAAATCCCTTGTGTAACTTTCAATATCCTTCACAATCTGGTTCCAATCTACTTTTCCAAGATTGCTGTATATCACTGTCCTTCATATACCCTGCACTCCAAGCAAACTATCTGCGTGCTCCCTCCAAGTCAGGATGTGGGATGTTATCTGCCACCTCTAGGCCTTGGCCCAGGCTGTCTGTCCCCCTCATTTGGAATGTTCTTCCTTACCTCCCCCCTCACAGGACCTACCTCCCTTCAAAGCTCAGCTCAAAGAACATCCTGAGAGACCATTTTGTTTTTGTCTTTGTATAGTCTGTTCCTGGCACACAGAGCCATGAATGGATCTGTAATTTCATTAGTAAAGGGAACTGTCAAGGGGGGAAACTGCCTCTTTCAATGTAGGTCAGCCCCATCTCTACAACATATGATGTGAGAATGGTCTAGAGCACAAACAGTAGTCTCAGGATCAGGACCTGAACCCAGGGCTTCCTGGCTTCATGGATGGCTCTTTCTGGTGCATCCGTAGCACTTATTGAATGTTTGCAGAGTGAATAAATGAACAAAATGAACTTGCAGAGAGAAATGATAAGCAGCCCCTCAGGATGCAGTTACTCCCATTAGCTATCAAAAATCTACAATAAGAAAAAATCATCATCATCATCATCATCATCATCATCACAACAGTTTACTTTATAATCAGTTACACAAACCATTAAAAGGTAGATAAGCATAAATCACATACTTTCTACTTCCTAGAAATAGAAAGCAGAATTGATTGCCTGTACAGCACAAATAACTAGCAAGACAGAAAAACTTGAATCCACAGTGGTAAATCTCACTAAAGAAACAAGGTAAAAATAGGTAGAAGTTTCTTTTTTTTTTTCAAGTTAAGTGGTATTTTTACAAAGGAAGATAATGAACATATTGGGGCAGGGGTTATACAGTGGGATTGCTATTTTGGGGTGGTGGGTAGGGGAAAGATGGGGAGAAAATTTGTAACTCAAAATCTCATAGAAATGAGTGATGTAAGCAAGAAAAAACAAAACCAAAAAAAAAAAAACAAAACAAAGAAAGGAAGATGGTTCTTCACTGAGTATTCCAAGTTCCCATTTTGGAGAGTTTAATTTACTGTCAAGCATTTTCCTAATCAAAATTATCCTCAGCCATTAAGGCCCATTAATCTAGCCCACATTTGAAACTAGAGTAGTAACTCAAGAAGCCTGAAAAAAGCCATCCTTTTCACCTTTTTATTTTAATAAAATTTTTGTAGCCCTGTCTGGATATACTACGAGTCCAAACATTGCAAGTTCCCTTCCAGGAGGTATCTCTGACAAGTTCACTTTTAAAGCACCATCATTGTTTTCCTATTTAAAGAAGTTGCCATTTAGAGGTGAAAGCACTAAAATGACTATTTCTGGTTGATAGTTTTTTAGACACTGCTTTGCATTTGGCTGCCACATAACCGGCATTTACTCTAATTAGGGCATTAGAAGAGCGATTAGACTCTACTCTTGATCAAACAAATAATGATTTGTTACATTTTAAAAACAAATACTGAATACCTCCGAATGTCTTGCTGGCCCCATGATGCCTCTTCCTTATTTCTCTTAGCCATGATGTAACCAAGAATACAAGAAGCTAAAGATGTAGCACTCAGGCAGAGGGT
Source organism: Pseudocheirus occidentalis (assembly GCA_028646575.1). NCBI lineage: Eukaryota > Metazoa > Chordata > Mammalia > Diprotodontia > Pseudocheiridae > Pseudocheirus > Pseudocheirus occidentalis. The sequence goes on from CM053594.1 coordinate 325,109,222, forward strand.
GCTGACTGCTCACACTTTGAGCTCACTTTTTTATTTACATCCAATAGTTTATAAACTGAAAAGGGCAAGATGAGGCAAGGCAATGAAAGACCTGCATGCAAAAAAATAATAATAACACTAATAAGATGGAGGCCAGGCTTTAAAATGATAACAAAAACAGGCTGCCAAATTGGAAAATAAAGAAAAGCCCACACTTAGAAGTCAAAAATAATCCAAGGTGACCTCTGAGCACAGGATCCTAAAATTAGAACTGGAAATACCAGGAAAAGAATCTACTTCAATCCCATCATGTTACAGATAAGGAAAAACCAGTCCATAACCACACAAGTGGTATCACACAGAGCAGAGTGAAGAAGTTAAGCTTGGGTTTTTCATCTTCAATCCAGTACTCTTTTCTCTATCTCCTAATGACTTTCAAACATAACTGTCTCCTTTGCATAGTAGTTTTTCTGTACCATTCATTTGTGTATCTAACCATATAACCATATATTGCTTTACACTATCCCTTAAGTGCTTTATGTGTACTTGACCTATCTCCACAATAAAATGTTAAGGCAGAAATTTTTTCTTAGACTTTTAAAAATCTCCATAGCACCTAACATAGCACTGATTACATATCTGATGCTCAAGAAACATTCTGATTAATTCTTTTTCTAATTCTTTTACAGGTAAAAAAAAAGAAGATACAAAATAAGTTTTTCTATCTTCAGTCAATATTTAAGTATAAGGACTGGGGCTATGATTTCTTTAATACAGGTAACTCCAGGGTGGAAAAAGTCCCTCTAATAATAGAAATGGGTATCTAAGCTAGTTTATACTCTTAGGACTTTCTAGGGCACTGAGAAGTTAAATGACTAGCCCAGAGTCATACAACCAGGCTATATCAGAGGTAGAACTTGTTTCGAGTTTTCTATACTTGTTACATATTGCCTCTGAATACTTAAGCAAAGAAAATCCAAAGAAAATAGGAGAAAAAAAAGCCACTCAATTTTTTTAGGTCTACCGTGTATGCCATAATAGAAGAAAGACTTCACAGAGATTTCCAGAGGCCTACATATTTTCTTCAATCCTCACGATCTCTTAAACCAGTCCAGAATAGAGACACACGAGAGATGCAGTAAATTTCATTCTCACCTTAACCTAAAACACCAAGAACCCAAACAAGGTAAAACTGAATGAACAAAATCCTTAAGCCCTAAACTTCATCTTCTTCATGGCCCACCACTCTGTAGCAGCAGGGCTGCACAGACCTCAAGCTTGCAAGACAACTGAACTCTACAACCCAACCTCCTTACACTTTTATGCTCAGTGCTACAGAGACTGACATAGCTGCATGGCAACACAAAGCTCAGCCCTGAAACAAAGGAGCAGAGGGAGGAGGATAAGGGGAAGATGAATCTGCACTTATATTGCCCAGGTAGAAATAGCAATATGGCAGCACTCTGTTGCTGGGCCAGAGAACTGAAGAACAAAGGGATTTGTGACAGGATACAAATACATGTGGCAGTCCACTAAACCTAAGGGAAAGAGAACAACATCCTGATGGGGCCAGTTTTATCCCCCTGCAATTAACGTGGAGCAGACAGAGGCTAATGAACTGTGAATTGTCCAGCCTGGGAAGAGGCTGAGCCACTCTTGAGATACAGCTCACAGAGAAACTTCCTTCAAAAAGGAAGAAGTCAGGAAGAAGAAATTTGAATAATACTATTTTGTATCTACTAGAAAATGCAGGAAGAAATGAAATAATATGTTATGAACAGCAATGGAGCTCAAGATGTAGCTCAAGGTGACCTACCTTGAACCAAACCATAATTTTAAAAAGATGGCCGTTTAGGGGGAAAAAAAGAAGCATTTGAAACATCCATAAAAAGAAACCCATATCTGAAGAGATCATTTGCTCCTCAAACATGAAAGGCAGCAGAAATACAAGATAAAAAAAAACAGCAACCTAGAACAATAACAAGAATAAAATAGCAACAAACAAACCAATAAGAGATGCTTTTATAAATGTACACAACAAGGTGATGGTAAAAGTAGAAGTCAAATAGAAGTGACTGTGGAGTAACAGACTGAAACAACATAGAATAAAGCTCACATCACTCCACTTACAGGAGAATTAATGTTTTTCTTTTCTCTTTCAGTGAGACTAAGTTACAGAACAGGAGGACTCATAAAAAGGAAAGGATGAAGTCAGAAAAATGTGATAGAGTCTAGGCAAGTCAAAGACTAACAATTAAAGGGAAATGACTCCTATAATTTCTCATGAAGAAGAGAAACTACATGACAATGGGCAAGGAAGGAAAGGAAGGGATTTAAAACAGAAGAAAGAAAAGGAGAAACCTTTTTTCACTGGAGAGAGAAGGTACCACTGATGAGTACTCCTACGAGAGATGGCCCTAACAATGGGTATTATCTTCAGGGATTTGGTACTTAAAGAGAAAACTCATCCTGCTTTGGGAGAAAGGGAATCAGACATTTCAGAAGAGTAGGAGGGCCTGGGTAACAGGAAGAGATTTTGAGGCAAATAGGGGAAACAAATGGCAAGAAGACAAAAGTCAATCATCAGCTCCTACAATAGAGCAATATCCTATCACCTGTAACAACTGGCATTTCTATGAAAAGAGTAAGGTACAGTAGAAAAAAAGATAGCAAAGGGGCAAAATCTACAAGGTAATACCAGAAACTAGAAGAGGGACCAAGACAGACCACAGAAGTTAATTCCAAGAGGAATACAGGGGGAAAAAAGACTAAATAAATAAGTATAAGAGCCATGAATAAAAAAAAAAAAATCAAAAATAGATAAAGCAAAGAAAATAATAAAGAGAACAAGAAAAACAAATCCTTTTTAGAAAAAGGTTCAGGAAATAACATTTTTACAATAAACAAAAACTGAATTTGAGGAAAAGGGGGTATTCTATTTAACAATTTAACGGAGAGGGGAAGAACTAAATAACTAGATAAAAGCAAGAAAGAAAAAGGAACGAATAAGCAAAATTCCAAAGCCAGGGCAAGGAATAACAATCAGTAGGGGGAAGACAGATGTAGAAAAGGGAAGAGAAGGTGCCCAGCTACAGGGTAAGAGCTCATGGAAACAGCTACTTTAAAACAGATTAAACAAGAATAACTAAAGAGACATTAGTACTGAATTGTCATAGTAATGGGGTGCTTGGTGCCTGTGCTTGAACCCCAGTTTGTAAAATCACATTTCTTCCTAGACTCAAATCTCTCTACCCTCAGAGCATTATCTCTGCCACTTCTCCCTGGAGGGGTACTCTGCCTAGCAATCATTCATGATCAATCCCCAGTCAAATGCTTATCTCCCCTTGATACAATAAGAAGCTGCACCTATGAATCCTTGACAAGATTATCTATGAGTACTTCCCTAGCTTATTGCATACATTCTGAATCCCTTGTTACGTATGCTTTAGACTTGGATTGTATGTGAACTCCCAACATCCATCTTGTCAGACACAACACAGATGGGTAGCAGACTGGACATTTCTTAGTCAGCCCTGACGCCTAGCTGACTTAGTGAAGTTTCAAGCCAAAAACCACACCTCCATGCAGCTCCCCTGGGCTACTTCCCTGAATTCTGGGCAATATACCTACATGGTACATATTAAAAGTGTTCCTTTAAGTTCCTTTAAGAACTGACTATCCCTTAACCACTCCCTAATCCCACCCTGACTCACCTAATTAGCATATTTTGGCACCTGTTATACTATAGTTTATCCTATACAAACTTTAGTTGTACCCCTCTAAAGTTGCAGGTTCCCTAAGAACTCTTGCCCCCTGTATAGCATAACAATACATCTTTGCCACCTTGATGTAAAGAATGCTTGAGTCTGTGAATTCATTCTAGACTGCTTTCCAGGGGCTCTGCTTATTGGGGGCTCCTGGACTTCCTGAACTCCTTGAACTGTGTCCATGTATTGTTCACAATGAGAGAGCAAAAAAAAATTCTAATTTAAAAATAAAAAGGGTAAATAAAAATAAAAATTAAAGACAAATACAATAAAGTATAAAGCTAACATGTAATTTTAATGTGAATGGGGAAACAGATTAAACAATCCAATAAAACAAAAAAGAGTGAGATTGGATAATAAAACAAAACTCTACAATCTGTTGCTTACAAGAATTACAATTAAAAAAGAAAAAATAAAAGAAAGATTATTTGGGAGACCTATAACTTAGACAAGGTCCAGAAACTGAAAGATGACTTCTTTCCAGAGTCAAGATATTTTCAACACTCAAATTCTATGTGCAGTGACTAATTAACTACCATACCAACTGTCACTTAGAACCTATTTTGTGGTTAGGTGTCATGAGGACATCAATATTGGTTATGGCTGGAGTCTTCAAAGTTGTCAACAGCATATAACATAGGGTCATGCTGAGAAGAAACAAAAGACCAAGATAACCACATCCATGTCCTTCTAAATAAACCAGAAAAGAAACTGGACAACAGAATGAATATGATTCCAATGCTTTTGTTCAGGGCATCATCCCATACCTATCAACACAGAGTTTGGTAAGGGAAACTCAATCAGGAAAAATTCCATTGTGTAATTATTTATAACAATAGTTTGCTTCTGTGCCTACCTTTAAGGACCTTGCAAAATAGAATCTTCTAGTTGAAGGGGACTTCAGAGAGGTCACTGAATCAAACTCACAACTCATGTAAGAATTACTCTTCTAGTTCTTTACTTCCTTAGCACCAGATTTAAGCTCTCTCCTCAAATTACCTTCTAATTTAACTTTGTACATGTATCGCCCCAGAAGAAAGTCAGCTCCATTAAGCCAACAACCAATTGGTTGTTTTTTTGTTTTGTTTTTGTAACCCTACCACCAAACACAACAAATTTACACACAGTAGGTATTTAACAAATGTTTATGGAATTAAACCAAAAGTGCTTTCTGAAAAAATACAATGCATTTGACAAAGTAGGGAACCAATTAAATCTTGATCCTGCTACAGATTTTGAAGATGATCACCTACCAAACTTGCCCCTTAAAATTTATTAAGCTTGCTCTACTCTCAAATCAAATGCAGGCTTGCTGTGTAGTCAAGAATGATAAATCCTTAATTATGAAATAGAACTGAGGAAACATGGTTTAACTGTGTTTGCTCCTAAGCCTAGGGTTAGACTCTCCCCAGACAGGATACTTGATATTAGAAGCCCCCGACAACTCTATTCCTTAGAGACACTGTAAGATGCATCTGTACAAAGCACTGACAAGAGGTACAGGAATCATAGAAAAGCTGTAAACAAACCACACGCCATTTATTGCAGGCAGTGACAAGGAGCACCTACTCCCCTGCTCAGAGATTACTCAGTGTGGAGGTTTGCATAGCTTCCTTCTTCCAAGTAGGAGGCTCATTGGCAGATTTATTTAACTTCTGGCTATTCTGGGGAAAATGTCTATCAGCACAACATGGGATAAAGGGGCAATGGATTAAACTGCAGATTATGGCACTCCAATAACAGTCTTTTTGCCAGACTAAATTGTCTATGAAGCACAGCAGTATGCATAACGCTGTAATTGGAACTCAAGACTCAAAACAGCAAAAGCAAAACTATCCACTTATGATCAATTATGCAGCAAAGGAAGAATCAAAAAAAAAAGGGAAAGGGGAGAAACAGAACAGATTAAAGCTAATAGCTTTAATTAGCATAGTACTCTACACATAGCAGGCACTTTTAAAATGCTGATTAAATGGTTGAATGAAAAGGTATACAGTGAAATTCAACCTCCAAAGAACTATTTATATTTACATACTAGTAATGAGAAATGTCACCAAGAAAAAAAAAAAGCTTTTTTCCCAAAAATTATTTTTGAGCTCAGTCTGTAAATGAACATGTGATGACGGCATAAAAATAAGAAGATAGAACCCTTACCTAACAGGCAATGATGGATAAGATCCCCCACAAGGTTACATCCTAGGGAATGAAAGGAAGGGTACAAAACTAATGAAAAACTGGGGGTAAGAAAGAGAAAGAATCTTTACCATAATCAATGCCATGTTATCCATTTGGAGTTCAACATTTAGCCCAATAAGGAAAAAGCTGATGAAGTAATAATAGGCAGAAAGTGTAGTGGTACGGTAGTGAAGCCTCTGCCCGAAATATATATCCTTGCCCTGTTGCCTTGGGTCAATATTGATGTAGTTTCTATGTTCACCGCCAAACCTGAAGGAACAATGGAGAGGACTAGTCCAACCAAACCAATGCAGAAGACCAGGGTACTAAGTGCCAACACAAATTAATCTGAAAATCAGGAAAAATAACAGTCAGTTGGTCTGGTCTTGCAGACAGACAGCCTGGCAGCAGAGTCATGCCTGATTCTTCCTCCAGGATTAGCAATGACAAACTAAACTCAAATTTAAAATTGACCTTGTATTTAATGACTTATTCTTGCTTCTGGCTTGCCCTGGAGAACAGGAAGTACACTGCTGGGGGAGCTGGTGATAGGCAGACCCACTGTGACACAAAGGGAGTAAGCTGTGAAAGAATATACAACTGTATATTCTGTTAGCTGAATCTATGTAAAATTTTAAAAAGTAAAATAACACCTTCCCCTCAACAATTTAGGAGAAAAAAAAAAGAAAGGGAGAGAGGTTGAGGAAAGTGTCATCCATTCTAGTTATCCTAAGGGCACTGGATGCAAATCTTTACTGGTGACTCAATCTGTGTGCAAAATTGGTAAACTGGGATCTTTGGATAGATAACAAAGCCTTACCTCACAAGTTTCTTTGACAACTCCCATGTCATATCCTATATGCAGTCTGCCAGAATCCCTAGCATGGAACAGAGTATATAGCTAACAGCACAACACGACTTATACCCCATTAGGGTTCATACATTACTGTTAGCACAACTGTACAAGGAAACCCCAAAAAGATCATTTAAGGTAACAGAAAAAGTGACAGCTCCCTTTCATAAAAATTTTGGGAATCCTTAACTAAACAACATGGAAACCAAGCACCCTAGAAATAAATGCAAAGAACTGTAAGAGCAGGCACTTTCAAGACAGAAACTTACTGGGAAAGTTATTCAAGACTATAGGAATAGGGTGAAAGACAGAGTTTTTGTTAGAAACTGCCCATTGTACGAATAGTTCTGAAAGCTACTCCAGGACATGGGCACCAGAGCCATGAGTGTTAGGAAGAGAAATCTTCCCTAAACTAACATTCTGAGAGAAGGATTTCTCAGGAAAGTTGGTGCTGGAAAGCTAGCCTTGAGGCAATTAAGACCACTTCAAAGTGGGTTTGGCAGAAAGTGCCAAATCAATAGATTCCCTCAAGCTGTGTGTCCCTGCAAGAAACAAATCCATCAGGCAAATGCCTTGCAATCTGCTACCACAGAGGAATCAAATCTATTTACCATTTAAGACCCCAAAATAAACAAAAAGTCCAATTAGTCAGCACCCCTTTGCTTGTCTGGTAAACGCATTTAGTTACACAGAAAAAGTGAGTGCCCCTGGCTGTTGCCCTTCATTAAAAGATAAACAGAACAGAGATGTCCCCATGTGTCAAAATGGGAAACAGATGAGGAGGAAGAAAAACTGTCAGAGACAACCCCAGTCAAACAAGCATTTATTACGTACCTACAATGTGTGATGCACCCTTCTAACTGCTAGGAATACAAACAATGAAACCAGGACCTGAGAAAGCGGAGCACAGTGACTCCTACGATTTCATTCATTCCACCAAAGATTATATAACTCTAGCACTGACATATCACTAAATCAGGGGGGGAAATCCTAAAAGCTTCAGATTCATGATATACACATGCAGGTTAATTCCCCTGAAATAAGCATAAACATTAAATGACAGACAGACAGACACACACACACACACACACACAAAGTATCAGGAATAAGGAGCACTGGGTAGTTAGCTCCATTTTTTGTTTTAAATGACGGTTTATTCTCCTCTCATTATTACTTTCTATTAACAACTGAAAATTTATTTTTCAGAGAATGTATTTAGTATAGGAGTTGTATCTGGGTTGTTTTGTTAAACTTATTGTAGGAGTAGTAGTAGTAGTAGTAGTAGTAGTACTAGTACTAGTAGTACTAGTAGTACTAGTAGTAGTACTAGTACCGGTACTAGTACTAGTACCAGTACTAGTAGTAGTAATATTTTGGAAAAAGGTATTGTCTCAAGGAAATATCATTAATATTTTTATAATTAAAAAATTAAATCCTTTACTGTCAGGGCAAAGAGTTATTTGTGCTATGTGGAAACATTATTTAGTTGGTCGAAGTATCTCCTTAAAGTCACATAAAAATCAAACCCTTTAAGAAGACAGTAGAGACAATTCCCAATCTGTTCATGTTAAAGTAAGTATATAGGCAAGATAACACATTTCTGATGTGAACTAACATCAGTTGTAGGCAACAATGCTGTTGAATATCTTTTCAGAATGATTTGTACTTTAAAAATAAAAGTTTTTTCTGGTAATTAGGGACTAAATAATGACCAAAAGGTAACTGAGTCTTCAAGATCAGACTGCAGCAGATCAAGACCTGAGTGAAGCATAATAGTATATTATAATGAGCTGAGGCTGAAATGTGAATACTTGAAGAGATCGCAAAATATATCTATGAATTCTTAATGCTACACACATGCACACACACTTCAATTTTGTAAATAAGTTGCCTGGGAGTTTCTGAATTTAGCTAAGCTATTCTTCAGACAGCAGACATATAATTCATCTCCAGATTTTTGCCTAAGCCTTCTCAGTTTAGTAGAAGCTATAAGAGCGTTCACTCTACAGAGTTGCTTTCCAAAACTGAGGGTCATCTCTATATCATTTTATGGAGACAAAACATTTGCATGTCATAATTTTTTCACTATATTCCCATATTAATTAAGTCTGTCTTCTAACTCATAATTTCGTAGGTTAGAGTTTCCCAAGCAGTATATCTTATTACCTTCCAGTGGATAGGTACTGCAGCGATGTCTTGACACATCTTTATCTGACCTGCCAGACCACCTGAGAACTGAGTTTTCTCTCAAAAGCTATCAACAATAATCCCTCATTTATTCTGCTCAGAGGTTTCTTTATTAGAAGGAAGCTGTAGCATAAGCACAATTCCTTCCTGAACTTAAGACTCATTATAAAAAGAGTTTGGAGATTTTTATTTCCAAAAATTTGTTCAATAAAATTCTGTTTGGATTCATAAAGGGAAATCTCAGCCAAGGGACTGGTTTGGCTATCTCATCTCAGCTACAAATCCTAATGAAAGTAAGAAATTCCCTATTGATTGTGAGGCCAGTTCAAGATTTCCAAATGTTTCCAAAAAAGTAATATGATTAACTACTACTCTTCTCACCCAAATTGTTGAGAAACAACATTAAAATGCTAAGTAGATGAGTCCTCCAGAAATTATCTGAATGTTGGCTTGTAGTCTTCAATTTATTTCTACTGGGTGTTTTTCTGAGTCTTCTTATTGCTAATTTTTTTTAAGTAAACAAAGGGAATAATATCAAGAATGAGTTCTGACATTTGTTCAACTTTGAAATTCCAAGAAAATTCAACGACCTCAAAATATGTATTAAAAAAGAAAAGTTAATGAAGTATCAGTTCTGAGAAAGTAGGCAATTGAGATCCTTTAAACTATACCCATGCCTGCTGACATTTACCACATGGTGAATCCAAAAAGGAATTTTGTCAAGTTCTTAAAAGTCTTATTATATTAGTATGTCACATGTCCTCCCCTTGCATTTTTTTAAATTTTTCTCTTCCTGTCCTCTAGAAGTCAAAAGGCATAAGTATCAGCTCTAAAACAGCTAATAAGATAACTAAATTGTACCAATATTGTTAACACTCAGAGATAAATAAAGAAGATATTCACAGAAAAGAGAGTACAGAATTTTGATTTGTTAAAGACCATCAAGAAACAAGTAGCAAATTTCAATACTCAGCTGTACCAATTAAAGCTAATTAACTGTGGTGTCTGAAAAAAAAAATCATTTATATTAGCTATATCTGTGAAGAGTCCACATGGGGGAGAACTTGGTAATAATATAAATAAAAAGACATGCCCAGAAATCAGCAGCTTCAGTTTTATAGAGTAATCTCTTCAAAAGGGCTTAATGTAATTGGATTTTTTCATGTTACTATTAATATTACTAATCAATAATAACAATAAATTAATAACTAGTATTTATAATAGCACTTTAAGACTTTCAAAGTGCTTTACAAATATTATCTTATATCCTTACCAATATAATTTTATACCTCCTACTCAAATTAATCTGTATTTATTTAATTTGCTGTGATTTGATGAGTATCAGTGATTGTATTAGTGAACTAAGCAGAAAAGGAACAAGTTTAAGTTAGTTAACTATGTGAATGTTGTTAGGCTAAGAGTTATGAAGGATTAATTTATCATGTATTGATAATTATCCCTATCCGCTAGAATCATAGTGTTAGAAATGTAATAAGAATATGATTGCTACACTATCCGCCATCCTCCTGTAACCTGCTGTAATAAGTTCATTTACTGATACAATAAAACCTTGTCCCTATGAATCACTACATTTCACTCCCTTCTGACCTTTGCTTCAAACCCACAATTTCCTTGGACCTTAGCATACTGTAAGTAAAAGACTAGGGTCTCAAAATTTGTGGAAGGCCCTGAGACATTGTTGAAAGGGTCTTAGGACCTTTGAGAAGCCCCTTCTGAGATGACCTGGAGTTCATGGCCTGTGAAAGGTCTGTTGACGAACGGTTTTTGATTGATGGACATTTCCCTTACCCAACCGTAAGATTTTCCTACTTCTGGAATTGACAAATCAGTGAATAATGCCACCTTATATTTTTAGTGCCCTCCCAAGTGTATAAAAGCAGCTAGCACCCAAGACAAGGGGGCCGTGATTGTGAGGAAGATCTTGGACCAATTAATTTGGGCCAATTGGTATCACCAATAAACTGAATATACTCGGAGATTTAAGGGACTTTTGTTACTGACTAGAATTTGTAGTTCACACAATGACCTTGAGAAGTAGGCACTATTATCCTCATTTTGCAAATGAGGAAACTTAGGAAGATATTAAGTGACTTGCCTAGGGTCACAGGCTGTCTAAGGTTGGATCTGAACTCAGATCTACCTGATTTCAGGCCCAGTACCCTATCTACTACAACATTTAGCCACCATTTTAAAATATTATGTCCTTTGCCTCGATAAAAAAGTAACAGGCACACATTTTTTTTTCTATGCTAGAACATAAACTGTTGATATTAATATGGTACTATACGGAAATTAATGCTCTATAGTTTTAGATGAAAAAAGGATCACTCACTATATATACAACAATAATTCTTATTCTCTTGTGTCAAGAGACTTGGAGAGAACCACTACCATTTTCAATTACCATCTGTTAATAAAACTAAGAAATAAATTATATTAGCAAAAGTACCAGCCTACTGAAGTTAGAATGGAAGACTATACAAAAATATTGCTATAATAAATATAATATAACGTTAGGTCTTCAAGCCAGCCCCAGTCACTATAAACCCTATGGTGGAGACTGGAGGGAACAATAAGGGTTATCCCAGCAGATCTGGCAGTTTTAATATTAACTCTACAAATAAATATCTTAGACACCAAACTCAACACATGAAAAAGAATGAAAGCCAAGAAGTTCCCTAGAGTCCTCTGGCCATTGGTGTCATCACTATCCTAACTTCATATCTGAACACAGAGACCCCAGAAATTCTACTCATCAATGGGATGATATCACTAAGAAGTTTCTGGAGCTAATAACAAAGGTCTATCCCATGTTGAAGGACATAGATCTCATCAGAACCCTTTCTGAGCTTGATTTTACCATAAGGCCCACTTTTCTGTTAAAGAAGTTGTCAATGATTGGGTTTTTCTGCATACTGACGTTCTTAAAGACTTTTTAGTACACAAGATAAGTTCTGGAAATAGTTCAGTAAGGTGAAAACACTTCAAAAATTTCTTTTTTTATGTCTAGTATTTCTCAGAAATGTTAAAGAGTAGTAACTGGGAGGTGATTATCAGTCTTTCATATCCTTCTAGGTCCAAGGTCAGTTACATAACAGTAGTTTCAACCACTGGATCATAACATAGTAGAAGTAATATCCTAACACTCCCACAGAAGTTGGGCTTGTTTTCACTTGAAAAGTATTGATACCATTCTTTAAAATGAGTCAGTTCAAGGGACTAAAGGCTCTGGCTACTGACATAATTTCCTTGTCATCTGAATATAAAAGTGCACAAGAAGCCCAAGGTACTTCCTGATGGTTAGCTAACCAAAGCCATAAACTCAAGCAAGTAAGTTGTACTCATCAGAATCAACTCAGTGTGTCATCACTGCATCTCCCTGTTATATCTTTCTATTGCTCTGCCTAAGTAAATCTCCTTTTGTTAACTACTGAGTGACCTATGACGTACTCCTTTTGTCCCAACATAGAACCTATATTGTAAAAGCCTGGTCTGAGTCAGAATATCTGACAATTTGTCCTTTTCTTCTGGTGGCAGATCTGAAGTTATTTATGAAAAATCTCCCAAAACCCTGAGAGACCATCTGTCGAAACTGTTCCTTTTTCTACTTTGTCTCACCAGAAGTTGATGGAAAGATGTCAGAAACCAAGAAAGAATATCTACTCTTATCACCTGGCTTACTAATCTAAAGTCTTCTAGCGATGCAGAAAGAAAGCCTAGAGCATCTTGTGGGAAGAAACATATGCATTAAAACTTCAAGGATTCTCTAAGGGTTACTATTGATTAATGCCATACTTATGAACTTCTACTGAAAAAATAACCGTTAAAATATGGTGGCATTTATGAAAGGCATAATCTTATTATATACCTCCCTTTTACAGATCAATTATATGGAACACTTATGTATTTTTTAATACAGGGGCTTAATAAGTTATTCCTGCAAGGAAATAACAAAATAATCAGTAAAGTACTTCTTAAATCTTGTAATCAGCAATATATTGAATAATCTACCTTGGCCAAGCAAGTATTCTAAAACTTCATTGCTACATTTTGTTTCCAGCTTCATTAGAAAACAGAGACATCAAAATAAATAATCATAACTCAACACTGTCAGAGAAATCAGCTGATAAATTGTGCTACTATGTATCTAATACGGTATTTCAAACAACTGCAAATTAAAACATAGAATAAATAATAAAGGAATAGATTTGAGTAAAGATCTCCTGGTTAAAAAAACACATTTGAGCACTTCATTTCAAGGGAAGAATGAGTATACACGTGAAAGGAACATTTAAGGCTACCTCATTAAAGGAATCATCTCAAGGCCTCCCCTTAGTGATTCTAATTACATGTTGGTATAAAATATTGTGCAGTCCTAGATATAGCTAGCTGCAGACAGACCTGACCCTTAAGTCAAGGGTTTAAAGACCTACAAGGATCTCTAATTGTCTTTGCAAGTTTACACCTACTAACTAATACAATAAAAGAAAGAAGAAAATAAAAATGCCTCAGGAGGAGTCGTAGGAAGAAAACAGGATGGAAGGATGTGTCAAAGTCAAGATCACTTATACCAATTTTCAAAGAAAATAAAGACAGGATTTCTACTGTGATAACAGTAACATGCCGCGATCAATCCAGCATCCTATACCCTAACCCCATACTACTTTCATCAGGGGCAAATATGTAGAAATATTTACCACATTTTCATCTACAACCATGAAAGGTTTTCACAGGTCATTTCATAAGAAATACAGTTATCTAGCTGGAATAAAAGAATTGGCTGGGGAGGGGGGACGCGGCGGAGCCAAGATGGTGGCGTAGAAGCAGCAAGTACCGAAGCTCCCACACAAACATGCTAAAAACTCTTAAAATGGGACTCTGAACAGATTTTCAAGCTCCAAAACTCTCCAAAAGACAGAAAGCACATCTGTTGCTACAGGCAGCGAAGCAGGCAGAGCTCTTCACAGCAGTCTGGGAGCAATGGCCTAAACCCCGGCCAGCTCAGACGCTAGGGCAACGGGCGGGGAGCCGCGTCTATAGGAGAGCAGATTGGCTGCACTGGAGGCACAGTTACCACATTTATCAGGCCAGAAGGAAAAAAAGGCTAAGAGAAAGGTCAGTGGATTTTGCTAACTCTGGAGGAGAAGAGCGGGTCCGGCCAAACTGCTCCCAGGGCAAGGAAGCAGTGGGAGGCGGCTGTAGCAGCAGGAACGGAGCAGCAGCGGCCTCCACTGGGCTGCTTCAGAGCATCTCGGCCTGCAGATAACAGGGGGGCTAAGGCGATCCACCAAGGCCAAAGGCTCTTGCGTTGAGCAGCCTGGCTCTGGATTGTGGTCTTGAGTGGTGGTCCTGGGGTGCGCTTTCAGTGAGCCAA
>CM053594.1:325124077-325139398 GCA_028646575.1 Pseudocheirus occidentalis
CAAGGGGGGGTGCAGGATAGGAAGGAGGGACATACAATTATCTTCTCACAATTTGCCCACCATGGAGATGTCCTGTGTAATTACACAGGTACAGCTTGTGTTGAATTGCTGCTCCTCCCAGTGGGAGTGGGTGACAGGGGAGGAATTGCAAGAATCTAGTATTTAAAGCTATACAATCAAATGCAGCTGGGAAATAATACATACAGGGATGGGGACAAGGAGCCCCTCCCTGCTCTGCTAGAAAGCTAGAGGGGTGTTGGAGGAGGGCATAAAAGGGAACAGATTGTGGGAGGGGCCTTACAATGGGATTAATGTTCTAGGCTGGGGGGTAGGGGCAAAAAGGGGAGAAAATTTGTAGCTCAAAACCTTGTAGAAATGAATGATGTAACCAAGAAAATAAATTAAAATTTAAAAACAAAATAAAAAAATAAAAAAATAAAAAGAATTGGCTTGCTGTGGTGCCTGTTAAAGTCATTTTCCCAAATTACTTCCAAATCAATTTGGTTTTCAGTGTCCTAGATGACTGTTCAATTTTGTATATATTCTTTATAGTTCTCTGATCCCAGATTAAGTATTTTACATTTTTTGTACACTGAATTGCATTTGTCATCTGCAGATTCAAATCATCGACACGCTCTAAGAGCCTTCTAATTCTCAAGAGCTCTTCTCAGACATTGACAGATTAGTTATGATTTTTGATTCCCAAATGTCCAAATATAATTTTTAAGAGTTACACTCCTGAAACTTTGGCTTCAGAAGTCATAGTCATTAAAAGCAGAAGACTGCATTTGAATAAACAATTAATCCACCAAGAGGAAATTCATGAAAAGCAAAAGAGTATGAAGGCTACTTTGAGAAAGTAGACATTTTAAAAAACTTGCAAATTACTTTTACAGTATTTGAGCCATTCTAAGGGGAACCATTTAATCATGGGTTCCCTAATGGACAGTGTTTTTTGACACTGTCTTATTATTATTGTAGCTAATATAGTGATTTATTGGAGGACCAGTTGAAAAACATTAATTTCAGTTAAAAAAACAAAAGGCTGGCTCTATGCCACAGCAAATGCAACGTCAATTATATTATAGGCTCTATGACTAGTCTGGGCCTGGAATCAGCAGAGATCCTTCGGATTCTCTTATGTTGACACTTGGCACTAGAGATGCCACTGTGTTCTGGGTATAACTTGAAATCTATTATCTCAAGGCGAAAAAGGGAATTGGTAATATTGAACCCAAAGTGTAGATCTCATAGAGACTCTAAGAGCAGGAGCCGAAGTCCCAGGCATTGGGCCAGGATGCAAATACTAATTTTTCTAACTGGAACCAACGATTTAAACTCAAATAGCATATAAGAGAGCAAATTAAAATAATTCAATCCTGGTAAGCCTAGGAACAAGGACAACAAGTTTATCATTAACTCATCTTCAAATTAAAAAAAAAAACCCAAAACTTTTTACTGATTCTGACTATCCAAGTTTGCTTACGCTTTCCATCCCACCAAATCTACTTTTTTCATTTGATACTAGAGACAGTTTAAAATTGCCTCAGCATACTAGTCTTAGTATGATGTGCTCAATTTACTATAAAATAAGAAGAGGGATGAAAGAGGGCATCTGTCCTGATGCATTAAAATAATAATATATGATAAATGTGTAATATATACACATACATGCACAAAGCGCCTCAACAGAGGGTGGAATTGGATTTGTAGAAATGAGAGACTTTGGTGAGAGCACAATACTGTAACAATACTGAAAGCGTCATTTAAAAAGGCAAGCTGTTAGAAACTCAATTTATTATTTAAGGAAGCTTGATGGTTTCAAAGACTGGCTACCGTATGCACAGCCAGACAACCAAAATAAAACAGAATTGACACACTAGAAGGGGTGGTGACAGGAAGGGGAGGGAGAGAGAAGATACAGACAAAGCAGCAAGAAAAGGAAAGAAAAGAAATTAAATGAAATGGAAAGTTACTATATGATAAGAATTTTGGTTAAAGAGTTTTCAGAATAGATGATACCCCAAAAAGAGAAGTAGATTTTGAAAACTGGATTCTATTTTTTACAAGTAAGAAAATGGGTTGCAGAACTTTGAGCCATCAGTGAATATAACAGTAATAGCAATATTTCATATTTGTATGGGACGTTAAGTACTTTATGGTACTTTCTTCACAACAGCCCTGGGAAGGACAAATATTATTATATGTATTAATAACGTTATGTCATAGATGAGAAAGAAAGTATGGGGTCTCAGGAGCCAAGATGACAGCGCAGAAGCAGCAGTTTCGCAGCTCCCACACAGCCACCGTAAATACCCATAAAATATGACTCTAAACAAATTTTAGGGCTCCAAAACTCACAATAATACAGAAAACATATCTCTCCCTGAAGGCAGCTCGGCAAGTGGGGCTAATGGCAGCACGCTGGGAGCTAAAACCCACCCAGCATGAAACTGCAGCCTGGATCTAGGGCAGTTGGGAGCAGTCTCAGCTGGACTCTTGAGGAGAGTGGATCAACAGCAGCTGGGGCAATTTCCACATTTATCAAGCCAGGAGAAACAAGGCTAACAGAATGGTTAGTGGAATTTTGCTCAACATGGGGGACAAAAACGACCGGCCAAACTGCCACCAGGGCAAGGAAGCAGCGGGAAGCAGCAGAGGCGGCAGGAAGACTGCGAATGGCAACAGCCGTCACCAGGCTGCTTCAGAGCTCCTAGCCTGTGGATTGCATGGGGTACAAGACGATTGATCAGGGACAAGGGCTCTTCCGTTGAGAGGCCTAGATCCAGATTGAGGTGTTGGGTGGTGGTCCTAGGGTGAACTTTCAGTGATTCGAAGCTGGTGGGGGCTGCAGCACCCCCCTAATAGCTCCAACAGCTGTGAAAACCCCAGCAATTTGGGACAAAGCTTTCCCGCCTGGAAGCAGAATTCCACAGAGCTAAAAAAATCAAGCAATTAATTGACTGGTCAAAATGAGCAGGAAAAGGAAGCAAAGCAAGAACAGCAATAAAACACTAGAATCCTTTTTTGGGGACAAAAAGGATCAAAGCATGGAATGGGAGGAAGAAAACACAGTCAGAACTCCCACACCAAATGTTTCCAAGAAACATGAAGACTGCCTACAAACCATAAATAAACTTAAAAAGGACTTTGAAAACCAAATAAGAGAAATGGAGGGAAAACTGGGAAGAGAAATGAGAATGAGGTAAGAAAATCATGAAAAGAGAGTCAACAACCTGACTGAAAAACAAAAAAAAAAAAAAACACCTTAAAGAACAAACTAATTCAAATGGCAAAAGAGAGCCAAAAACCCAATAAGGAGAAGAATACCTTAAAAAGTCAAATTTGCCAGATGGAAAAACAATCTAAATAGCATTCTGAAGATAATAATTCCTTCAGAAGTAGAGTGGAACAAGTGGAAATAAATGACTTTATGAGAATCCAAGATGCTATTAAACAGTTACAAACAAATGAAAAAAACAGAAAGCAACGTGAAATATCTCATTGAAAAAAACCACCGATCTGGAAAATAGATCCAGGAGAGACAACTTGAAACTTATATGTCTACTTGAAAGGCATGATCAAAAAAAAAAGAACTTGGAAAGCATCCTTCAAGAAATTCTCAAGGAAAATTGCCCTGATGTTTTAGAATCAGAGGGCAAAACAGAACTTGAAAGAATTCAGCAACCACCTCTTGAAAAAGATTCCCAAATATAAACTCCTAGAAATGTTATAGCCAGGTTCCAGAATCCCCAGATCTTGGAGAAAATATTACAGACTTCCAAGAGAAAACAATCTGAATACTGTGGAAACACAATTAGGATAACCCAGGATCTGGCAGCTTCTACACTGAGCAATTGAAGGGCCTGGAATATGATATTCCAGAGATCAAGGTAGCTTGGATTAAAACAAAGAAGCACCTATCCAGCAAAATTGAGTATAATGTTCCAGAGGAAAATATGGTCATTCAGTGAGGTGGAGGACTTTCAAGTATTCTTGCTGAAAAAACCAGAACTGAACAGAAAAATTTGACAATCAAACACAAGAAGCATGAAAAGATAAACATGGGAAAGAAATCATAAGGAACTTATAAAAGTTGAACTATTTACATGCCAATATGGAAAAACCATAACAGTAACTTATGAAACTTTTTTTAGTATGAGGATAGGAGAAGGGAATACAATGTATACACACACACACACACGCACACACACACACACGTATACCTACAGATGTGTCCAAATAGGAGGTTATATATGCGTATGAATACATATCTGAGCATGCGTGTATATGTGTACATAGAGGGCACAGGATCAATTGAATACGAAGGGATGATACTTTAAAAGGTGAAATTTTGAGATGGAAGAGGACTAGAATGAGAGGAGACAGGGAGAGACAAAATGGGGTTAGTCACCCCATAGAGAAGAGGCAAGCGGTACCTGTTACAACTTTACTTTCATTTTACTCTCATTGAATTTGGCTTTGGGAAGGAAGTACATAAACTGGGTATCATGTCACACAGGAGAGTAGGGGGGATAGGGATGAGAGGCAGGATGATGGAGGGGAGGGCAGGGCCTGGGGAAGGGTTGCTGGAAGCACACACTTACATGTCTAAGTATGGGGACAGGGACAGGGAAGAGAATAGAAAAAGGGGGTGGGGGATAGGAAGGAGGGACATATAATCAATCTCTCACAATGAATCCACTGTGGAGATGTTCTGCACAATTAAACATGTACAGCCTGTACTGAATTGCTTCTCCTTCCAGTGGGGGTAGGTGAGGAGGGAGGAACTGAAAGAATATAAAATTTAAAGCTCTACAATCGTTACATATATTTATAAAATTGTTATTATTATTAACTACATGCAACAGAGAATTAAGATATACAAGGACTGTTGGGGAGGGGGGGGAAGACCCTCCCTGCCCTACCAGAAACTTAGAGGGGTGTTGGAGGAGATCATAAAAGAGAGCAGATCGGGGGAGGGCTTTACAATGGGATCACTGTTTTGGGGTTGTGGGTACGGGAAAGAAGGAGAGAAAATTTGTAACTCAAAATCTCATGGAAATGAATTATGTAAACAAGAAAATAAATTTTAAAAAAATTTTTAAAAAGGAAGTTTAGCTGACTTCCTGAGGAACATAGAACTGATAAGTTTAGGGGTCAAAAATCAAATTTGGTTGTTTTTAAAACTGTGCATGTAGTAACTTGGTTCCACTAAACTATACTCTGAAATGGGTGGACATAAAGATAAAACCTTAATGAAGAAAGTTTGAGGTCACAAAAATGTACATTACACAACAGTAAGTTTCACAATGTCATGAAAAGAGAGTCAACAACCTGACTGAAGAAAACAATACCTTAAAGAACAAATTAACTCACATGGCAAAGAAGGCCCAGAAAGCCAATGAAGAGAAGAATCAGAGGGCAAAAGAGAACTTGAAAGAATTCATCGATCACCTCTTCAAAAAGATCCCCAGAAGAAAACTCCTAGAAATGTTATTGCCAGGTTCCAGAATCCCCACACCAAGGAGAAAATATTACAGGCTGCCAAGAAAAAACCATTTGAATACTGTGGAAGCACTATCAGGATAACCCAGGATCTGGCAGCTTCTACACTGAGGGAGTGAAGGGCCTGGAATATGATATTCTGGAGAGCAAGGGAGCTGGGATTAAAACCAAGAGTCACCTACCCAGCAAAACTGAGTATAATCATTTTTATACCCCCAAAACCTCTTCACTATCACAGTTTTCAGGAAATTTTCCAGAAATATCTGTTAAGGATCCTGGTGTGAGATACATTACTACAATTTGCAGTCCCTCATGGGTTGGGTTTTTGTTTTTTGCCTTTCTTATGACTAGTTCTATTAAAACTACTTTAAAAGTAATAGAATTCATTACATTTTTAGCAGGAAAATAAGAATTTACAATAAAATTAGCAGAGCATAAAAATGAAGGAGTTCTAAACATCTCTGAATTTTACAGCAGGAAGACACAAGAAGCAGCTTAGGATTACTAAATAGAATGGAATTTAAATCAATTTAAAATTCAAAGTACCATTTCTCCATCACTACATTAGTACCACCCCAAGCGGCATTAAACACTTCCATTTGCCTGGCACTGTTTCCAAAGCTCATCAAAGCTATTTTCTGAAATGTGCTTACAAAATGGTAGCCTGAAGTATTTATGCTGAAACTCATTATAGATCCCATAGTTTTGGTCAATGGAACTAGTGAAGATTTCAATGTACATTCTGCTATCTTTCCCAAAAAGGAACTCCTAAGGAAAAAAGAACACCAAAAATCACTGCCCATATGAAACGATTTCTCCTACCTCCCAATATTCTTCTATCCTGACTAACCAAACAAACAGGCTAGTGTTGAAAAGGTGAACAACAGTAATCAACTTCTAAAACATAAGGTGTCTACTTATATAGCATCATTCCTGAGAAACAGTGGGGAATTCAACTGGGAAACTGAATGAGAGATCTTCAAAATAAATCGTTTTTGTATTAAGAAAACTATGTCATGCATATAATAAATTCCAATCCTGCAATATGACAAAGTCACAGTTACCATAAATTCAATTGGTGGAGAAATACCAATTAGGTAAATGGATATTTAGATAGTTTAGAAATTAATTCAAAGTGAGAATACATGGCAAAGTGCTAAGATTATAAATACTAGGGTGAAGTGACAAATTCTGTAAATCTCATAACTTATAATGCTCATTCTCTGTCTCTCTTTCTCTCTGTCTCTGTCTCTCTCTGTCTCTGTCTGTCTCTCTCTCTATCTGTCTCATTTATCTGAACTCTAATCAGTATCATACCCACTTAACTGAAGGTGTAGTCCAAGCTTCTCTCCTGTGTTTATCTTTTCTTTCCATATTTGCTCACCTGGTAAATTCATCTCCCATAGCTTCAATTAATACCTCTAGAAAAATGACTCTCAGAAACACACATATACACACACCCCAAACACAATACATACACACACAAATTTTCTATGCTCAGCTCCAGCAAAATAAATGTTAAATATACTTTTCGATCTCAACATATCCCAAACTGTATCTTTTGCCCTTAAAATACACTTCACCCTTCTTCTGAACATTACTATTGAAGTTTTTTTTCTATCTGAAATAGAAATTTTTTCTATTTCTATTCTAAACAACAATCATTTGTTTCTATTACACCAGACACTCAGGTGTGCAATAGCAATGTCATCTATAACTCTTTCTTCCCAGAAACCCCCAAAATCCAATGAGTTGAGAAGGAAAACTTGGGAAGATTTATATGAAGAGATGGCAAATCAAATGAGCAGAACCAAAATTCCAAAAAAAATTCTACAATAGCAACAATACTGTAAACACAAGCAACTGTAAAAGACTTAAAAATTGTAATAATGTCCAACCATGATTCCAGAGGAATAAGAATGATATTTGCTATCCACAACCTGACAAAGGGGAAATGGACTCAAGATATATACAACAAGAGACATATTGTCGACAGGGCTAATGTGGAAATGTTTTGTTTCATTTTTTGTATTAGTCAAAAGGATTTTTTTCCATTTCTTTTCTCTTTTCTTTTTTTGGATAGTAGGGAAGAGAATGGGTTGGGAGAGAAAATCAATACTTGTTAACTAGAAAAACAAATATTCTGACAAGCTAAACTATGAAAAGGAGCTAGGCTTAAAATGGGAGGTGGAGTGTGTTTTTCTACCCATTAATTGTGCTTGTGCCTCTCTATTTCCTCTTTGGCAGAGTTGGATAAAATCTACAGGTGCTTATCATGGCAATAAACTGCAACAAAGTCTAGACAAGCACCAAAAGGGTAATGCCATATCACAAAACGAGTCTTTATACTGGGGCTTTCCTATGAATAGTCTTAAAGAATTCAAATTCTTCTAGAAGTACGCAAAAGTTAAAGCTATTGTTCTGTAACAAGAGTCATCATCTGTAACAAGAGTCAATCATCACTCTACTTTAAAAATCTCAAAAAGCAATCAGACTAGATGATGTCTAATCAGTGGTCCCTGATTCTTTTGGTTCATTGTTATTGTTTTACAAACGCTAGAAACTTAAATTCTCTAAGCCCTGGGAACAGTTCTGCTACCTGCCATCACCATGGCCTTGTGGCTCCATCAGAGTACTGGTGTTTATGCCAAAGACAATAGCCAGGGGGCAGTGGCCTGGCCATCACATTTGCTAGCTGACTTTCTTCTTCTGCCTCAGGCTTGGTAGCAGCTCCTGGAATAGAGGAAGCTGGAGCAGGAGGGTGGTTCTATTTCACAAAACATGGGAAGAAAATACAGTAAGATCATACTATGGCATTGGAGAATTTCTTCTTTACACTTGTACATTGGGAATCAATATGTATTTTTTTCTCCACTCATTCATTACACTGAGCCAGAGGCTACAGCAGTTCACAACTGAATAGGAGTCATTTTGTTCTAATTTAATAAAGTTACCAAATGACTTTTAAAATGTTCTTCTGCTATTGTTTACTAAAACATTCATTTCTTCAGAGTTAGGGGAATTTGGGGAAATTATGCTCTTAATGTCACAGAGACCCAAAATGATACCCACCGTGTTTTCTTCCCATTTTGTACTCCCTTGAAGTGAAGAGGGGCAGCTCTGCTAATAAGTCTAAATAACCCGACAGACTCTGTAACATAGTACCATGCAAAAAGTTCTGAATCTGAAGTCAGAAATGGATTCAAGCTCAGCGTCCACCATTGACTAACTGCCTGGTAAAAGAAGGTGGTTAAACTACATCTCTAGGGTTCCTTCCAGCTTGTGTCGACAATTCTAGGATCATGTGGGAAGGTATTTACTTTAGTATACTCCTGGCCTTGCCCTGAATGGTTGTGTGTCCCTCTACCACTCGCTTTTGCCTATGCATCTCTACTTCCTCCTTGATAAAATGAGAGAAAATGACCTCTAAAACCCTTTCCCTGTCCAACATTCTATTAATGTGATTCTGAAATAAAGGTTTAGACAAGGCAGAACCCTGAGTTGGGCCATTAAGAAAAAGCTCCAGTGTCAATTACTTCACCTGCAGTCAGTCAAGTTTTCTCAAATAATTGAGAGAAGAAAGAGGTGGAATGCTTAGTGATATTAGTCAAGTTGGCTTACTGTTATTCCCAGGTTCATGCCATCTTGAAAAAAGTTACCAACATGCTCATCTTTCTCTACGATATAATCCTAAAGCAACCTCACATTCAGCCTTCTACACAATCCCACAATTCTACCCATACAAAAACGGTGCATTCAGTGTTAAGAACTTTTGTTTAATCTATGGGAATATACGCTCTCACAGAGAAAGAAGGCGTATATTGTATCTCTCATTCTTTTTCTCTCAAATACTCTTAACAAGTCAAAAACTCTACTCTCCCTCACTCTATGACTAACATTTTCTATCTTCAATACTGTTGTCAGCATTATTTTCACACTGATTTGAAACTGAAACATTTCTTCTACAGGCATATGGTTATGCTAGACCAGTTTAACGAAGGCATATTTGTAAGTGAATGAGGAAGATTTAGTCTGGTTCATGAAAGCAAGTAGCCCAGGTAAGAAAAGTTTTCCAATGTAGGGAAAAAAATTATTTTATTGATGATGCTTTAAATAAAAACTGAAGTACTGGATTTGCAGCATGAATACTACAGTGACATTACAATCCTTTACAATTAATTTGAGTTAGCAGAAAAGCAGAAAATCAAAGCAAGGTCGGGATACTATAACACAATCCAATCTTCTATCCCTAACTGCTCAAAACTCCATAAATATAGAAGGTAAGAAAGAACTCAGCCTCAGGTCCTTTAATGAAACAGAAGACTTAAGAATAGTCTAATAAAAAAAAAACCAGAAAGGAGCAGATTATTTAAAATGCAAATGCAAAAGTCAACATACACAAAAACGGATAAAGATCATTTGGAAGGAACAATGTAAGCATGAAACGCCTGCATGCTAACGGGGGAGAAGAAACATGCATCCTCTTACAGCACAATTATCGTAAAGGGTAATAGAGAATAAGAGGCAGAGGGCTTGTCTTAAAAAATACCAGAGAGGAGGTGGATTTTTAATTGTTTAACAGTACCAAAAAATGAAAGAAATCAGGAGAAAGTGGAAATATACTGGAAAGGAAAAAAGGAGAAAGGAGAACAAATGTAACATTTTGCCATTATACGTATCCATGAGATAAAGAAACAAGGAGAAAAGGGTGGAATGGGAATTTCATTAATCTCAATTTCATCTGAACAAAACAAAAGAAGTCTGAGCACATTCACAGAAACTAATGCACACATACAAACACAAAAAGAATTTAGTCAAGAAATATAATGAACTCAAAAAAGAGATAGGCAGAAAAAGGAGTGGGGACAGAGCCCATTAAGAAGAAAAACTTATTAGAAGAAGGAATAGTCACAAGGAAAGGCAAAGGGTAGCACAAGGAAAGGAATAAAGGAAAAAAGAAACAGGGACCGGAGGAGAGGAGAAATCAGCAAAAATGATCATCTAAGAGAAATGGATGGCATTTACAAAAATATAAACTGATCAGATTAACAGGAGAGGGAATAGAATAAAAACTGACAAATCATCAGTAAGCTCCCCTCTGGAAAAAAAAACAAAACACGA
This sequence comes from Pseudocheirus occidentalis, assembly GCA_028646575.1. Classification (NCBI taxonomy): domain Eukaryota; kingdom Metazoa; phylum Chordata; class Mammalia; order Diprotodontia; family Pseudocheiridae; genus Pseudocheirus; species Pseudocheirus occidentalis. The sequence goes on from CM053594.1 coordinate 325,134,707, forward strand.
TTATATGTTTCACAAGCCAGCCTATCAAAAATTTAATTTACAATTAATCCCAATATTACAGAAACTATTTTGGGGTGGGAAGGGGGTGGGAGGGAAATGAAAAAATACTACCAAATTCCTATTGTGACACAAATATGGTTTTGACACCTATGCCAAGGAGAACAATAACATAGAAAGAAAACTACAGACCAATTTCCTTAATGAATATCAATGCAAAAATTGTAAATAAAATACTAGCCAAGTGATTACAGCAATATATCACAAATATCATACACTAGAACCAAGTGGGATTTATATCACGAATGCAGGGCTAGTTAAATACTAGGTTCAATAACTGACCACATCAATCATAAAAACAACAAAAATCATATGAATATCTCAATAAATGAATAAAAAGCAATTGGCAAAATACAATACCCATTCTTACTGAAAACAATAATCATAGAAATTAATGGAGTCTTTCTTAAAATGATAAGCAGTGTCCCTCTAAAACTAAGAGCAAGAGCTAACTTTAACAGGGATAAAGATCAGAAGTGTCCCAATAAGATCAAGAGTGATGCAAGGATGTCCTTTATCATCATTACTATTCAATACTGTACTACAAATGCTAGCCAAAGCAAAAGGACAAGAAAAAGAAATTAAAAGAATAAAAATAAGCAATGAGGAAACAAAATTGGTCTTTGCAAATTATATGATGGTATACTTCTAGAACCCTAGAGAGCTCAAAAACTAGTTGGAACAATTAACTTCTGAAAAATTGCAGGATATAAAATTAACTTCTATAAATAATCAGCATTTATATACTACCAATAAAAACCTTAAGGAGGTGATAAAAAGAAAAATTCCATTTAAAATAACTGCAGACAACATAAAATACTTGGCAGTCTACCTGCCAAAATAAACCCAAGGATTATATGAACAAAATTTAAAAACACTTTTCATATAAATAAAAATATATCGAAACAATTGAAGAAATATTAATTGCTCATAGGTAGGCCAAGTCAATATAATGAAAATAACAATTCAACTAAGTTAATTTACGAATTAAAAGCCACAGCCATAAAACTATCAAAGAATTAATAGTCAGAAAAAAAAATTAACAAAATTCATCCAGAAGAACAAAAAATCAAGAATTTCACAGGAATCTACGGAAACAAGTGATAAGGAAGGCAGTCTAGAAGTTCTAGATTTCAAGGCAAATTTCAAAGCAGTAATCATCAAAACAGGCCAGTGAGGTGGCATAATGGACAAAGTACCAGGTCTAGAGCCAAGAATATTTCATCTTCTTGAAGTCAAATCTGGCTTCCCACACTGTATGACCCTTAGCAAGTCATTAACCCAGTTTGCCTCAATTTCCTCATCTGTAAAATGAGCCGAACAAGGAAATGGCAAACCACTCCATTATCTCTGCCCAAAAAACCCCAAATGGGGTCACAAAGAGTTGGACCTGACTGAAATGAGTGAATAACATTAATAACCATCATGAAAATGTGGTACTGGGAAATACATAGAGGGGTGGATCAGTGGAATAGATTAGATGCACAATATATGGCATTAGACACTACAGTACACTAGATTACCCTCGTGTTTGATAAACCAAAAGATCCAGACTTTGGGGGTAAAAACTCAACATTTGACTAAAACTGCTGAGCCAACTAACTAGAAAGCAGTTTGTCAGAAACTAGGAATAGATCAACATCTCATATCAGACACAAAGATATATATATATATATATATATATATTCAAAATGGACAAATTATTTAGATATAAAGAATTTTTTATTTATATCTATATAATTTATATCAAAAATGATTTAGATATGAAGAATTTTGATATAAAAAATAATATCATAAGTAAATAAGTAAAAAATACCATAAGTAAATAATATCATAAGTAAATTCCTAGAGCATAGGAAAATGTACCTGACAGATTTGTGAATAATAGAAGAGTTTATGACAAAACAAAAGATAGAGACGATTATAGAAAATAAAACAGATAATTGGGATTCCATGAAATTAAAAAACTTTTGGACAAATGAAACTAACATAGCTAAAATTAGAAGGAAAACAAGAATATGGGGAGGGGAAGCTAGATTTTACGCAGTTTCTCTGAGAAAGGCCTCATTTCTCAATTACATAGATAGGATATTAAGTCAAATTTATCGAAATAAGAACCATTTTATCACTGTTAAATGGTTAAAGAATATGAACATTCGGTTTTCAGACAAAGAAATCAAAGCTCTCTATAATCAGATGAAAAAATGCTCTAAATCACTAATGATAAAATAAGAAGATGTAAAATGAAACAATGGTGAAATATCACTTCACGTCTATCAAATTAGCTAACATGACAGTAAAAGGAAAATGACAAGTACTAGTAGAAGGGATACAGAAAAATTGCATACCTTTTGACCCAGCAATACTAGATTTGTATCCGAAAGAGAACAAAGAATTTTTGTAACGGCAAAGATCTGGAAATGAGGCCAAAAAAAAAAAAAAAAAAAAAAAACCCACCACCTTCCAAATGAACGCAGAAAACCCAAAATATCAAATAAAATGCTGAAAAACAATCGTGAAGATAGGAAAAAAATTAAGTGGAAAGCAAATAGGTGAATGAACAAATCAAAGGCATCATTAAAAAAAAGAAAAAACATTTGGGACCTAGCTAATGCAGACCTTAGGGGGAAAATGTGTACCACTAAACATCTTAATTAATATAAGAGAGAAAGAACTGATTGAGGAACTGGGCATAAGATTTTTTTAAAAACCTTGAAAAGGATCAAATCAAAAATCCTTCTATATGCACCAAAATAGAAATATTACAAAAACAAAACAAAACATTAAAAATAATTTTTAAAAAGGAGGCTACAGAAAAATATTTTAGTAACTGCTGATGCAAAAACAGATGATGCAAAGAAGATGCAACAAGATATTTTTAAAGATATATACTATCACTCAGATTTATTCCAGGAAGGCAAGCTTGTTTCATACAATAAGGCAAAGAATTATTGAATTATGATAAAGTACTATAAAACATTAACAAGAAAAAAGAATAATCTCTAATATTATATAAATAGAAGCTGAAATATATTTTGACAAAATTCCTCACTCATTATGTTTAAAAAAAAAAACGATGAAGCACAGGAACAAGTAGCCCTTTGCTTCCAATGGAAAGTTGTATCTATCTAATGCCAAGAAGTAAGAACATATGTAATGAAGATAAATTATGGTCTTATCCAATGAAATCAGGGACCAAACAAGGTTGTACAATATCAACATTACTATTTGATATTTTGCCAGAAATAATACCCATAAAATTAAAACGAGGGGATAACATATTAAGAAAAAATTGGAAAAGAAGAAACAAAAATATTGTTTTCCTAAAGTTGACATGATGATCTCTCTAGAGAGTTCAGAAGAGTCCAACAAAATTAAATAAAAATTAATTGAAACAACAATTTTTGCCAAGTTATATGATATAAAATAAATCCACATCATCAGCATTTAAACATCAACAAAACCCAGGAGATAGAGATATAATGTGAAATTCCATTAAAAACACACACACACAAATTATATTTTTTTTTGTATTTTGACTTCAAACACAGAAAAGAAAACAAACCTAGAAGCCAAATGTTTAATAAATAAAACAAAGCTACTAGGGTAAGAACACACTATTTGACAAAAACGTCCAGAAAAACTGGATAGGAGTCTGTAAGAAATAAGGCTCAGACCAACTCTCATACCATATACCAAGAAAAATTCCTCTCCACATACACACAAACACACAACATGGTTGTACTGATTCACAACTCTACCAACAATACACTAATGTGTCTCTCTTTACATACACACAAATATGCTAATACACACACACACATATACATATATACACACTTTAATATGCCTGCCTTTGTGAGGCAGAGCCAAGATGGCGGCATAGAAGCAGCAAAGCACCACAACTCCCACACAAACATGCTAAAAACTCATAAAATGGGACTCTGAAACAGATTTTCAAGCTCAAAAACTCTCCAAAAGACAGAAAGCACATCTGTTGCTACAGGCAGCTCAACAGGTGGGGCTCTTCGCAGCAGTCTGGGAGCCGCGGCCGAAACTCCGGCCACGTGAGGCCCTGGGGCAGACAGGCGGAGTCCAGTTGATAGGAGAGCAGATCGCCTGCAGTGGAGGCACAGTTACCACATTTATCAGGACAGAAGTAAAAAAGGCTAAGAGGAAGGTCAGTGGATTTTGCTAAATTTGGGGAAGAGCAGGTCCGGCCAAACTGCTCCCAGAGCAAGGAAGCAGCATGAGGCAGCTGTGGCAGCAGGAACGGCTGAAAGCAGCAGTGGCCTCCCCTGGGCTGCTTCAGAGCCCTCAGCCTGCAGATAGCAGGGGGGCTGACGCGATCCATCAGGGCCAAGGGCTCTTGCGTTGAGCGGCCTGGATCTGGATAATGGTCTTGAGTGGTGGTCCTAGGGTGTGCTTTCAGTGAGTCAAAACTGGGGGGGGGGGGCTGTAGCACCCCACTAAAAGCTCTGGCAGCTGTGAAGGCCCCAGTGATTTGGGACAGAGCTTACCCCCTCCAGGAAGCAGAGTTCCACAGAGCTAAAAAACCAAGCAATTAACAGACTGGCCAACACGAGAAAAAGGAAGCAAGGTAGGAACAGCAGTAAAACTCTAGAATCCTTTTTT
>CM053594.1:325139898-325162710 GCA_028646575.1 Pseudocheirus occidentalis
ATAACTGAAGTGACTATGGAACAGAATCTTGTAACCTAAAAGTGAACAAACAAGTTAACTTTAAAAAAAATAATAATAATAAAATAAAATTTAAAAAAAAAAAAATATTGTTGTTGAGTCATATCCAAATCTTCATGACCTCATGGACCACAGCATTCATGGCCCTTCTATGATCCACTATCTCTCAAAGTCTGTCCAAGTTCATATGTTTCCATGACACTATCTATCCATCTCATCCTCTGACATTCCCTTTTCCTTTTGCCTTCCATCTTTCCCAACAGTGGGGTCTTTTCCAATAGGTCCCGTCTTCTCGCTATCTGGCCAAGTAATTATTAAACTTCAGCTTCAGTATCTGATCTTCCAGTGAATAGTCTGAATTAATTTCTTTTAAGTATTGACTGATTTGAGCTCCTTGTTCTCCAACGAACTCTCAAAATTATTCTCCAGCACCACAATTCCAAACTGTCGATTCTGCAGCATCTCAGCTTTCTTTACAATCCAACTCTCAAAACCATATAATGCTACTGGAAAAACCAAAGCTTTCATATCTGAAACTGTCAGCAGGGTGATATTCTGCTTTTCATTATGCTGTCCAGATTTGCCATAGCTTTCCTTCAAAGGAATAAGCATCTTAATTTCATGGCTACAGTGCTGTCTGCAGGGATCTTTGAGACTAAGAATATAAAATCTGACACTACTTCCATTGCTTTTCCTTCTATTGGCCACTAAGTGATGACACTAGGTGCCATAATCTCAGGGTTTTTTGGTATTAAGTTTCAAGCCAGTTTTTATACTCTCCTTTCACTCTCATCAGAGGCTTCCTAATTCCTCTTCACTTTCTGCCATAAGAATGATATCATCTACATATATGTGAGACTGTTGATATTTCTCCCAGTAACCTTAATTCCAGTTTTTTATTTATTCAGCCTGACATTATGTATGATGTACTCTGCACACTGATTTAAATAACTAAGGTGACAATAAAAAGCCTTGTCACACCTCTTTTCCAATCTTAAACCAATCAGTTGTTCCATGTTCACTTCTAACTGTTGCTTCTTGGCCCTCATACAGGTTCCTCAGGAAACAAGTAAGATGATCTGGTACTCCCAGCTCTTTGACGCCTTGCCATATTTTCTTGTGTGCCACAAAGTCAAAGGCTTTAGTGTAATCAATGAAGCAGAAGTAGATGTTTATCCAGAACTCTCTTGCTTCCTCCATAATCCAGTGAATGTTGGCAATTTCATCTCTACAGCCTCGGCTGCTTCAAAAACATATTGCTGAAACCTACCTTGCAGAATCCTGGGCAGAATCTTGCGGGCATGTGAAATAAGTGCAATTGCTCAGTAATTTGAACAATCCGTGGCATTGCCCTTCCTTAGGATTGTGATGTAAACTGATCTTTTCCAATCCAGTGGCCATTGCTGTGTTTTCCAAATGTGTTGGCATATTAAACACAGCAATTTTATCCAGGGCACAGATTTCTGGATACATATTAACAGACATACCGTATAAAGCATATCAAACAATATTTGTGTCTGAGACAGATAATATAGATGGACAAGGAGCAGAGCCGAAAGTTAAAGAAGAGGAGAAAGAAAACTAGTCAGTCAATCAAAAAGCAGTTGTCAAGCACTTATTACATGCTGGGCATTGTGCTATGCACTAGGAATAAAGAATGGCCAAAACCAAAAACACAGACCTGGCTCTCAAGGAGCTCATGTGCAAAAAGGCAGATATAAAGAAAATGGAGGCAATAGGTAGCTAGGTGGCACAGTGAATAGACCACTGGCCCTGCAGTCAGGCGGACCTGAGTTCAAATCTGGCCTCAGACACTTGACATAAAAAACTAGCCACGTAACTTTGGGCAAGTCACTTAACCCCAATTGCCTTCCAAAAAAAAAAGGACAAAAAAAAAAAAAGAAAGAAAGAAAATGGAGGCAAGACAAACAAGAGATCAACAAAGAGAAAGCATACATCCAAAAGCTTCAGGAAAGGCTTCTTGCAGCTGAGAGTTACAGAAAGCTAAAGCTAGGAGGTGGAGATAGGGTGGGAGAGAGACTGAGATTTTCAAATAAAGTCAATCAGTTAAAATGCTCAGAGTTAGGAGATGGAGTCATACTACAAGAAACAGCAAGGAAGGTCAGTGCAATGGATCTCAGAGCATATGTCAGGTGTAAGGTGACTAGAAAAGTTGGGGGTAAGCAACACATAATGAAGGGCTTTGAAAGGCAAATAGAACTTTATTTTTGATTCTGGAGGTGACAGGGAGCCACTGAAGTTTACTGAGTAGGGGAATACCACAGTCAGACCTAATTTAAGGAAGATTAACATGAGAATTGGGTGGAAGCAGGATTGGAGTAGAGAAAGATTTCAGGCAGGGAGACCAACAAGAGGGCCATTACAATAGTCCATGTAATGAGGCAATGGAAAGCAAGCATCAGAGCAATGGCTGTGTGGAGGAAAGAAAGAGAAGTATTCAAGAGATGCTATAAAAGTAAAATTAACAAGTATTGACAACAGGTTGGATATGGGGGGTGAAAGCCAGTGAGGACAAGAAGAACACATCTAGGTTAAACCCTGGCTGATTGAAAAGATGGTGGTGCACTGAACAGTAAGAGGGAAGTCTGGACAAGAAGAGAGTTTAAAGGAAAAGATAAGGAGTTCATTTTTGGGCATACTGAGTTTAAGACATCTATATGACATCCCATTGGAGATGTCAAACAGGCAGTTGGTGATGTAAAACTATAGCTAAGGAGAAAGGATGGGATGGGAAGAATCATAATGGAGATGATAATTTAATCTATAGGAGCAGATGAGATCACTAACAAAAAAAGAATACAGGTGCAAGATAAGAGCAGCCAGAACATAACCTTGGTAGGCATACAAATAAGGTAGAGTAGTCATAAGGAGAAAGGGATGGATGGCGAGAGGGCTCCAATAGTACTCTTATGATGTTCATGAGAAAGTGAGGAAGGACTCTAGGTTCTGGGCAGACTTCCATGGAGAAAAGCACCTTGTGGTAATAATGGGTTAAAATCTGAATCATTACAGGAAACTACTAAACATATGAAGTCAAAAATGGATGAGAGTATTTGAGCACTCTAAGAAGGAAAAATTCTGGTCCTAAGAGTCAACTTATACACTACCCCTACCCCTTTAAAAACTACCAAGAGAAAAAGAATTAACTTTTTTACCTTTCCAACGTAAGCAAAGATTTTCTCTGGTTGATTTATCAACAGCTTCAAGAACTGGTATACCAAAATCCAAAGTCAAATCTCCTACCTTTGTTAAGAAAAGACTATCCAGTCACATTTGCACAATTGATTGAAGGCTAAAGAGAATATCAACCATGTGCTGTAATCAAATGGGCAGATTCCAATGTGAGCGACCACAATTTCTGTCAATGGAGGTTTTCCACTAATAATATACTTTAGCAAAGGCAAAAGTGAATATTTCATGTAATTTTGAGGGGAGGGGAGGGGAGGGGAGGGGATGGGAGGGAAGGGAAGGGAAGGGAAGGGAAGGGAAGGGAAGGGAAGGGAAGGGAAGGGAAGGGAAGGGAAGAGAACAACAAACTAAATATGAAGTATAAATAAGAGTCAGGATTTAAGGATGACACTAAGTTTACAAACCTGGTAACTGGGAAAAGCGTGGCACCACAGACAGCAATTAGACAACTTCTGCTTTGGATGTGCTGAGTTTAAGATGCTTATATAACATCCAGTCTGAGTTGTTCTAAAGGCGACCTGTGATGTGAGAGTGAGGAAGGGAGACCAACCAGCAGACTATTATAATACCTCAAGAGTGAGTTGGCAGTGTCAAAGGAAAGAAGAGAAAGCATATGAGAAATGTTGCAAAGGCAGAAACAACAGGACTGGTGCCTTGAGAAAATGAGGAGTTGAGAGTAACATTTAGGCTGCAATACTGAGTCACTGGATAGATGGTGATTCCCTCCACAACAAAAGGAAAACTGAGAAGAGGGGAAGGTCTGGGGGAAAAATAACGAATTCTGTTTTGGATACGTTGGGTATAAGATGTCTAAAGGCCATCCAGTTCAAAATGCCAGTTGGAGATTCAAGACAAGTCAGGAGAGGTTTGGGCTATAAAGCAAATCTGGGAATAATCAACATAGAGATGAAAACTGAATCCACTGAAGCTAATGAGATCACCAAGTGAATTATAAAGAGGAAGAAAAAAAGGGGGCTAAAGACAGAGCCTTGAGGAAAATTCACTGTTAGAAAGCATAAATTAAACAAAGATCGGGGAAAAAGGCTGATAAAATGTCAGGAAGTAGAAGGAAAACAAAACAGAGTCATGGAAATCTAAAAAAGAACAGAGTATCAAGAAAAAGAGGGTAATGGACACTGTCAAAGGCTGCAAAGAGGTCAAAATGTTTGAGGACTGAGAAAAGGCCAATAGATTTGACAACTGAGAATAATATAGCCATAGAGGCGGCTAGGTGGCGCAGTGAACAGAGCACTGGCTCTGGAGTCAGGAGGACTAGAGTTCAAATCTGGCCTCAGACACTTGACACAAAAACTAACCGTGTGACCTTGGGCAAGTCACTTAACCTCAATTGCCCTCCAAATGAATAAATAAATAAATAAATAGATAGATAAGTGAATGAACAAATAAATAAATGAATAAATGAATAAATAAATAAATAAATAAATGAAAGAATAATTTAGCCAGACATGGTGATACATGTTTATAATCCCAACAATCAAGGAAGCTAAAACTGGTGATTACTCGAGTTTAGAAGTTCTGAGCTACAAAGGTGTCCTTGCACATCAGGTATCCTTGTTATGCTCAACATCAATATGGATGGGGGGTAGACAGTGGGCAGGAGGCAAGTAGCCAAGTTGTCAAAGGAAGGGCCAACTGGTCCATGTTGGAAAGGTCAAACCTCCCATGCTGATCGATAGTGGAATCAGGCCCAAAAATAGCCCCTGCACTTCAGGCTTGGGCAAGACAGAGAGATTCAACTGCTGAAAAATAATAATAAAAAATAATATCACATCATCATCATTGTTATTGCCTGTGAAAATTAAAGGTGCTATGCCTTAGGCTAGAATGTACATAAAGCAAATGGTCTCGGAGAAGAAAAAGGGAAAAATCAACTTTATCACTATTTTCCCTCCAGAAATAATTGACTACTCAGAAACTGAATAGTTTGTCAAGTCAAATTTAAATATCATTCCAACCTACTCTGAGTGTGAACAGAATGTAAAACTTCGTGTTATACAGAATCTTTCTGCAGTTGCCATGAACAGCTCAGCTGTGAAAATTATTTTTTAATTACCATTACCAGAACTCTTTAGTTAATAAGAAAAGTAGCTCTAATACACCCAATTTGTAGCTCCTACTAATCATCTTTGTAAAATTCTGTTTAACTTTGAAAGCTTCTCAAACTGGCCTGTAGTATTTTAGGTTAAAAACCTCCTCACCAGAATGAGTTTATAAACTTTGGTAGATATATATATGTATGTATGTTGAGATTTTTATCAAGTCAACAAAAATTAAAGGAATCTGACATCAATAAAACACTCTCCTTTAAAACTAGTCCTTACTATTCCTTTATCAGGTTCATTTTACAGAAGGAGGAACTAAGGAAAAGAAAACTATATACAAATGTGATAGGGGCAGAGGTGAGAAAAGAATGGAGAGCACAAAACTCCCAGTTCAATTCAAGGAGTGTTCTTCCTCTTTTCCTGCCCCCCATTCAGAACATAATGCCAGATTGGTGAGAATGTCTGTTATCACTGCTACCAGAAAGGATGAGATTGGTGAATCACATGAATTCAGAAATTCTGAACTGCAGTAGAGTCAAGACAATTGAGTGTCTGCACTAAGTCCAGCACTAATATGGGGAGCCCAGAATAGTGGAAGGATGCCTAAGGAGAGCTGAAATAACCCAGGATCTGGTGGGTGGGTTGAAAGATGGAAGGATGGAAGGAAGGAAGGGAGGGAGGGAGGGAAGAAGGAAGGAAGGAAGGAAGGAAGGAAGGAAGGAAGGAAGGAAGGAAGGAAGGAAGGGAGAGACAGAGAGACATAAGATTAAAGGATTGAGGGAAATACACAGCTAATAATCTTATCTATGAATGTGATTGGGATTACTTCACCCAAATAAGGAAAGCAGATAGCAGAATGAATCAGAAACCAGAAGTCAACAATATGTCCTTTACAAGAGATACACTTGAAACAGAAAGACACAGAGTTAAAATGAAGGACTGGAACAGAATCGAATATGCTTCAACTTAAGTAAAAAAGGCAGGTGTACCATTGATGATCTCAGACAAAGTGAGACCTAATTAAAAGAGAGAATCAGGGAAAATATATTTTGCTAAAAGGTACCACAGACAATAAAGTGACATCAAAAACTTTTACAGCAAGTATCTCTGGTAAAAACCTCATTTCTCAGATATGTACTGAGTATATAAATAAAAGCCATTTCCCAACTGATAAATGGTCAAAGGATATAAACAGGCAGTTTTCAGAAGAAGAAATCAAAGTTATCTATAATCTTAAGAAAAAAATGCTCCAAATCACTATTGATTGCAGAAATACAAATTGAAAAAACTCAGGGGTTGCTAGGTGGCGCAGCGAATAGTGCACGGGCCCTGAAGTCAGAAGGATCTGAGTTCAAATCTGTCCTCAGACACTTGACACACTTACTTGGGTGGAGAAGAACCACAACCCTAACCCTAACCCTAAACCTAACACTAACCCTAACCCTAATTCGTGTCCCAGCAAACTTTAACTAAGGAGGTACAAAAACATTTATGACTTTTTGAGGTGGCAAAAAAATAGGAATCTGAGAAATAGGTAAGTCAGTAGATGTCTCTGTATATATTTTGCTTCTCAGATACTCAAATGTAAATAGTTTTTCCTGATTACAAAAAGGACTTTACCACTAGGATGATTACAGAAATGTCAGAAAATAAAAGCCTCAAAAAAATGGGATCATTCGAGTCCACTGATAGTTGCATTAAAAGCCCTTTACTGATTTGTTTCAGCTATTTAAATGATCGTTTCACTTTTCCTCCAGTAACACAAACCTGTTTTTCTTGATGCCGCTCTGTGAAAAGGGCTGTGCTCCAAAGATTGCCTGCTTCACACAAGAGTAAGCTCTCTAGTTTGAGTCATTTACATTTAACAAGGGATATACCACACAAGCAAAATAAAAACAACCCCAAAATTCCTGCCTTAGGGTCTCTACAATATTGAGGAACATCAAACAGGATATCTTTGAAGTTTTTGAAGAATCAAAAATTGAGGGTTTAAGTTTCTTCCTGTTCCTGAATTTTGACAAGCAAATATCAGAATGACCAAAAGTAAGTGTAATGCCACTGAGAGAAATTACAGTGATTAGAACAAAGGTAGAAAGGAACTTAAGCCTTGATAACATATTTCAGTTTCAAAGGTTCCAAATTACCCCCTCAAACAAGCAATGAAACTCTCTGACCACTTCCCATTTAACCCAGGGAGGTCACATTCCACAACAAATATTCAAGATGCAAGACTATCAGATGGTAAAGTGCTATATATCACAATTTAGGTTACTATGCCAACTGATTAAGTAGATTCAGGAATGCCATGTCATGTACTTAAAAAATAAAAGCTAGGTGGTACTGCAGGAGATATAGCACTGGCCTTGGACTCAGGAAGATTCATATCATGAGTTCAAATTCATCTTCAGATACTCACTAGCTGCATGACCCTGAGAAAGTCACATAACCCCATTTGCCTCAGTATCCTCATTTGTAAAATGAGTTAGAGAAGGAAATGGCAAACCACTCCTGGATCTTTGCCAAGAAAATCCCAATTGGAGTCACAAAGAGCTGAACATGATTGAAACAAAAATTAACAACAACAGTTGACTGACAGGTTCCTAGAAAACAGACTTAGTGAAAACAATGTTGCTCCAGATCACAGACAATATCAAGCCCTAAATACTCTACCTACTTGAAATTTTGCCCTAGAAGGCTTCTCTAAGGAAAATAGGAGGCCAATGGTAAAACGGGTATCTGGTATGGAAACATAATGCCAAGGACTCCTCCAAGGAAAATCTGCTCACTAATTCAGGAGTATATTCAAAATAAAATACTCTATTCTGAAAAGAAAGAAGGAATTAGAAAAAGAGCAAACCTTTACCAGAGATTGCAAGAAATAGCTGGTATACCAGCTGATAAATAAGGGGGGGAAAAAAGCAGCAAAGTAAGAAAGAGTTAGTTTTTAAAAAATGAAAATTTGAAAATTCTGTAAAAATAGACACTGATTATGGAGAATTTGAAAAATACAGATTTTCAGAGCTGTAAGGAACTTCAGAAATCATCTGTTCCAACCTTCTACACAATGAAATTGTTCCTTCTATCACATTTCTGAAAGTGGTTATAAGCATGCTTCACTGGAATAACTGCAGTGACAGGGTGTTTACTACTTAATGACACAACATATATCCATGCTGGTCAGCTCCAAACATTAAGAAGATCTTTATGTTGAAGCAAAATCTACCTCCTGGTACCTCACAATTATTTTTCCTAATTTTCCCTCTAATGCAAAACAAAACAAGTATGCTTCCCTGAAGCATAAGAATAAAGATTAGAAGTTTACAAAACTGAGTCCCATAAACCTTGGGAATTTCTTCTTCACGCGATACACAACTTCCCCTGAGTATAAAATGATTTTACCATCTTTAAGTAAGTTTTAAAATGAGCTCAACATTATTTTCAGATCTTTTCCAGAGGCCTCAACATCTGCGTCCCTCAACCACTTCAAGGCAAAATTATAATTCTTTTTCTGAGGGAAAGAAAGCCACAACTCTGAAATATAAATATTTTTACATGAAATATCAAAAAATCATGGTGTAGGTAATTGTCTTCCAAGGTCATTTTACATTAAGAATTTTTAATAATTTTTGTAAATTACTAAAAATTCAACTTCTCTCCTTCCCATTCCCTACACCAGTAAAAAAGAAAGAATATAAAATCTTTGTAAGACACATGCATAGTCAAGCAAAACAGATTCATGTCTCAAGGGGCAGCTAGATGGAGCAGTGAGTAGAGCACCGGCCCTGGAGTCAGGAGTACCTGAGTTCAAATCCGGCCTCAGACACTTAACACAAAAACTAGCCGTGTGACCTTGGGCAAGTCACTTAACCCCAACTGCCCTCCAAAAAAAAAAAAAAAAGATTCATGTCTCAAGTCCCTGACTCTACCTGTCTGTCAGGATGTGAGCAGGATGTTTCTTTGTAAGTTTTCAAAAATCACAATTCGTTATTGAGCTGATCAGAGTTCTTACAAAGATGTTAGTCTTTACATTATTTTTTATCATTTATAAATTGTTCTCTCTTGATTCTGATCATTTTGATATGAATTAGTTCATAAAAGTCTTCCAATGTTATTCTAGAGCAACCCATTCATCATTCCTGGAAAAATAATCATATTCCAGCATATTGATAAATCATAATTTGTCCATCTACTCCTCAAGGGATAAGGATTCAAAGGGTTTCCAATCCTTTGCCACCACAAAAAGAGATCCTATAAAATATATATGGCAGGGGGCAGAGTTATTTTTACATATACCCCCAAGCACACATAAATATTTTACACATGTGTCTTTTTCTCTTTCTTTAATCTTTTTGAGGCAGAGATCTAACAGTGGTATCACTGGGTCAAAGGGTTGAGTAAATTTCTGGGTGTACTTCCAAATTTCTTGTCAGAATGGTTGGATCATTTCACAGTCAAGTACATTAAGCTACCTGTTCTCCCACAGCCCCTCCAGGATATCATTTTTTTTTTGTGCCAACTCTGCCAGTCTAAGAGAGGGAACACTTCAGGGCTACTTTAATTTTCATTTCTCTAATTATTAATGATTTGGTTTTCCATAACTATCAGTTTTTTTCGTAAAAATTTTTCATATGACTATTGATAGTATATATATTTCTAAAAACAGCACGTTCATATTCTTTAACCAATATTAACTGAAGAATGGCTAATTTTTACAAATTTGAATCAGATCCTTATATATCTTAGAAATGAGATATTTATCAGAGATCTGATGCAAAGATTTTTCTCCCACTTATCTGCTTCTGAGGTTAGCTGCATGGCTTTTACTTTTATGTAATTAAAAATCCATTTTACCTTCTGTGATCACCTTTTTTCCTTTATTTATTTACCAATATCCTTGGATCTGACAGGTAATTTGTTCATTGTTCTTCTAAATTTTCTATGATGTCACCCTTTATGTCTAAGTCATGTTCTCATTTGAAGTTTGTCTTGGTATACAGGTGAGATGTTGTTAAGATATCTCATTTCTGCCAGACTCCTTTTCAGTTTTCCCAGAAGTTTTTGTCAAATAGTTAATTCCTGACAAAATAACTGGGAACTTTGGATTTATCCAACAGTAGACTACTGAACTAATTTCCCTCCGCATAATACATACCTAATCTGTTGTGTTGATCAATTTCTTTATTTCTTAGCCAGTATAAAGCTGTTTTTTTTTGTTTGTTTGTTTGTTTTTTAGCTTTTTGGAGGGCAGTTGGGGTTAAGTGACTTGCCCAAGGTCACATGGCTAGTTTTTTGTGTTAAGTGTCTGAGGCCGGATTTGAACTCAAGTACTCCTGACTCCAGGGCCGGTGCTCTATTCACTGTGCCACCTAGCCACCCCTAAAGCTGTTTTGATGATTGAACAATAAGATAGTTTGAGATCAAGTGCTCTTACATCCCTCTCCTGCCCAATTTCTCTTCATTTTTTCACTTGAGATTGAAATTTTTTTATTACTGAAGATAAACTTCATTATTATTTTTCTAGTTCCATAAATTAATTCTTTTATAGTTTGTAATAAATGAGTAAATTAAATTGGTTCAGCCTATCCAGGAGCACCTAATATTTCTCCAATTATTTAGTTGTAATTGTGTAAAAGTGTTTTATAATTGTATTCATATATTTCCTGAGAGTGTCTTGTCAACTAGTCTCTCAAATATTTTACAGAGTCTATAGTTATTTTAAATGGAATTTCTCTTTCTAGTTCTTCCTGCTGGGTTTTAATCATTAACAGACATGTTAATTTTTAGTTGACTCTCTAGGATTCTCTAAGTAAATCATAACATCTGCAAAAAGTAATAAATTTGTTACTTCTCATATTATACTTATCCTTTCAACTTCCTTTTCTAGTGTTACAGCTGTTGCTATCATATCTAGGATTACATCAAATAGTAAATGAATTACCATAATATTCTTACTTTACCCCTAATTTTATTGGAAAGGTTTCTAAGTCACATGAGAAACAAGATGGAGGACTCGATATTTTCTCTGATCCCCATTACCTCATAAACCTCGCCAAAACAGAAATCACGAGCCAAAGATAAAGCAATTTCAGATGTCTCCATGGTCTAGGACATCCAGAATCCAAAAGGTTTAAAAAAAAAAAGCCCATTGTAAAGCCATACATGAGCAGGTTCCCAAAAGAATGCTACTGTGAGCAGCTTTTAAGGTTCTGATTACACAATATAATGAACATTCCAATTCATTCCATTACAAATCAAGGCAAACATTCACAACAAATCACAATATTCACAACATTATATCTTAATACAGAAAATCACAATATAATGTTCACAACAGCTTAATGATAGAATGTCCACATAGTTTTCACTACAGTGGCCACAATATTTAGACCAAAGAACAGAAGAATAATTATCTGGTTTCCCTAAGGGGGGAAACCCTCCTTACTTAATCATTCAGTCATTTCACAATACAATAATCAATCTTCCACTCATGGCGCAATCATAGATTAACTAAATCAGTCACTTATCTAGATTCACAATTACTAAATATCACTGATCACTAAGTACAGTCATTAGAAAATTACACAAACCCTCTACCCCGTGGTGTCTAGTACACTTCAATTTCATAATGCATTCAAAGGGAGGCCTTTTCTTCATCTTGACTCGGGGTGGACTCTCAGATTCTCTGGATCCCCTTCCATGGTCCCAGCTCCTACCTGAATCCACCAAACACTCATCTGGATTCAGAGGCAGACAGCTCCCAGCTCCTTGTCCAGTCCTCCAGGCAGTTCTTGTTACACACTGAAGTTCACACGGTCCAGCACATCTCAAACCCTTTACAACCAACTTCTGTTGCCGGGAACTCAAGGATCAACCAAGCCACAAACAAACAAAAGGTTTATCCTGATCATGCTTCTTCAGCCCTCCAGCAGTTTGGCTGGCCTAGGACCCAGAAGGAATCTCAGCCTTCCAAGTGGTAGCAACTTCAGCCTTTACCAGATTCTGGTTTCAAGAAAAACTCCAAATCAGTTCTCAGTCAGCTTCCAGATGCTGGGAGAGAAACTATCTCTCTCTCTCTCTCTCTCTCTCTCTCTCTCTCAGCTGGCTTGTCTTCTTCCACCAGGAGCCACCAGGAGAAACAAGTATCTGCTAAATTAATTACCATTACATCCATGAATTGACACTCATTGACCCTGATCTCATTCAGCCTCTTTCCCCACTTCTCACACCACTACATTACCAGGCCCAAAGACAGGACACAGACTTACAACAAAACTCAGCCTCACCCTCCTATCCCCTTCTCCCTTTCCTGTAACATGGAGATCCCACATCCAGGCTGCTGAACTTTGCCATAACTGTGAAATGTAGCCATGTTGCCACAGTCCCCAGGAGCAAGTCAAGTAGGTCCACAACCCTGTAGCACCAGAGCTACAGACTTCTAAATGGCCCATGCCAGGTCAAATAACTAAGAGAAGAAACAGGACAAGATACCAGTACAGGATGCTGATATGGGAAGGTGAAGGTAGGGTGGGGATAGGGGAGTCCAGCACTCCACCAAGCCTGAGGGACAAAGTACAGCATCCAGAAGTCGCTGATTCTAACCACACAAAAGTCAGGTGAGGCAGAGACCTAAATTGGTAGGCTATGAATCACCCAGCATAGGAGGAAGCCAAGACACGTTGAGATCCAATCCCCAAGGAAACCACAATCATAAGGGAAGAAGTCATAAAGAGAGTGATAAGGAAAATAGGTGAGGAAAAAGACAGAAATTAGCAAAGATTTCAGGAAGAAGAAACCTCAGACATTTTAGGATAAACAATGGAAAGAAATAAGGTCTCCAAATCTAGTGCATAAGCTCAAGAAGTCTATGAATAAATACTGTGAAACAAAGGAAAAAACCAACACTTGATGGAACAAAGAACCCTATGGAATTTGAGGAGAACACAGAACCACAATATGCTGTTCCTGAATGGTTCAAAATAGAAATGAGAATATAGAGTAGAATTATGGCCTGCACAGCAAAAATAATGAACAGAATAGAAAAATGGGAATCTGCAATGGCAAGTCTCAAGAAAGAAACAAAAGAACACTAGTTTGGGAATGCAAATACACAGATGTGAAGGACAATCTATAAGAAGAAAAGCAAAAAACACTGAAAGAAAATGTGCTCACTATGCAAGCAAAACAATACTCATCTCAAAGACAGAATGCACAGAGACAACCAAAGAAACATAAGTTTCCAAAAAGAAGATGATAGCACAAAAAAAACCATCACACCATAATGAAGGAAATAATAAAAGAGGAAAATGTTAGAACAAAGAAAATGAAATTCCAATTGAAAGAATCCACAAATTATTTCCAGAAAATAAAACAAGGCTGCAAACTCAGAACTGTATAGTAGTTAAATCTAACAATACAATTCAAGAACAAGTTTCACAAACTATCAGGAGAACAACCTTCAGATACAAAAGAAAGGATTTTCAAAAAAACAATACTATTCTAGACCAGGGTTTCTTTTTTTTTTTTAAATGAAATAACTTTAATGACTTTTACATTCCTCAGAAAAACACAATATACAACAATGTACAGTTTAATGCTCCTCCCCTGGTCCCTCAGGGTCAGCGCTGGGGGCTTTCAAGTCCTTCTGTGACCCCCACACCTACGTAGTAGGACCCAGAGGCCAAGGGAAGGAGGAACAAAGGCAGATCATTGCTGAACCAATTAAAATTGGAGTGCAGGTGACAGGGGAGGGCTGGATTGAGAAGCCCTAGTAAGGGCAAGGATAGCCTAAAATCCCCAGTCCTTTGGATTAAGCAGGCCCACTCCCCGCCTGTCTTCTATCCCAATACAAATACCTTGGAAGGGATTAAGCATTTCCTCTTTGAGGCCATGGTTGGAATATGTGACAGGTGGTACTGGGCACAGACCAGGGTTTCTTAAACTTTTTTCCAGCATTTGTGAGGGCACTACATGCTTATGGGGATATGCAGTGCAAGTGTACATGCTTTGTATTCAGAACCAAAGCAGCTGTGAAGTCACACGATGCAACACACCACAGGCAAGCACTGCCAGAAACACCTTGGATTCATTGATTTTTATTTAATTTTTGGCCATTGTATTGTGCATTCAGAAATGTTTTACTGTTGTCAAATTTTTCAAAACCCTATACGGTCATGACCCTCAGTTTAAGGAAGAAGTGCTGTTCTAGACCCACTAGAACATGCAGGTGAGAATGGAATAATGTGTTCAGAAGATCAATGGAGGTCAAGATGAGCTTAGGGTGACCTGTCCTGCAAATCTGGATGTAACCACATGAAGAAAAGATGAGTGTTCAACAATAGAGAAGAGTTTAAAACATTTTTAAAAAGGAAAAGTCTATATTTTGTCTTAATTACAAGTAAAGCTAACTCTTGGTTTTAGAGAAATACTCCTATCGTATTAAGGAAAGATCCATTTATTCCCATGTGTTCCAGTGCTGTTCATGGGAATTGAGACTGTATCTTATCAAAAGTTTTTCTTCATCATTAGATATATACCTATGATTTTTGTTGTTCTTTATTTTCATTTAATTTTGCTATTAATGTGGTCAATTATGTTTAAAATTTTCTTAATACTGAACAAACTCTAAATTCCTGGTATAAATCCAGTGGCATCATATAGTATATAATCTCTATGACATTATTATAATCTCCTTGTTAATATTTTATATAAAATTTATGTATAAGTATACATTAACAATTACATCAAAGATATGAATTGAACATGAAGAAATTGGAAATTATGACAATGGTCAATAAGGACATCCGAGTTCTCATTTTGGGGAGATCTACCCAGAATAAACGTTTCTAGCGAAACAAAAAAAAATGTCAACTGCTATCAACTTTGGGGAAAAGGAATGCCAATCACAACATAACTAAATTTTATTTAACATCCTGTTATGACTCTCTCATACATGAATTTTTTTAATTATGTTTAAATTTTAAAATCAAGGAAAAAGAATGAGCAAAAGAAAAAAGATGTTTGTACGAAAACAATCATCCCAGAGGTGATAGGAACACACCCACAAAATTACTGTGACTACAGATGCGAAAAATGTTTTTACCTATTTTATGTTTCAGGGATAAAGGAGGCAGAGTCTAGGTGGTAAAGTATAAAGAAAAAGTACAGCAGAGGTCTACCTCACATCTCCAACACAGAGAGCCTGAAAATTTACTAGACTGACTTGTGATCAGGAAATCTAAGAGAAAATCATAGCAAGTCACTTTTCCAAAGGCACAAAGAAAGTTCTGCAGAACCTTATAACAGGGTATTCCCAGTAATGCCGGGCAAAGCATTCCAATCCAGGGAGAGGCTGTGCACAAGAGCAAGTCAAGGTTCCAAACATCACAGAGCAGCATAAACTTGTACAGGGTACAAATACAGATGCCAACTGGCAGCTCTATTACTATCCAGTTCCAGCTCAGAGGGGCAGGGCTGAATGAGAAGAGGCCTATGCTTAAGGAAGGTGTTCTAGGGTCAGGAGTGGCCATGAGGAACGGTCGTGGGTTTGTCCGTGTGCCAAGCAAGGAGAAAGTTCTGAAGCACATAAGTGGTTCTGAACAAAGGAGAAGAGCAGAGTCTGGGACGCAGCTCCTAGTCAAGTCTGAAGTCTGTGCAGAATAACCAGTAAAGTAATTCCACACCAAAAAGGAGCCCAGAATTCTATAATTCTAAACTAGCATAGTTTTCCAAAGGCTAGTAGTGGCTGAGTCTGGCAAAAGTCTATTAAAACTCTAACCTGGAGAAGCTAAAAGTCCTATTGTTCAGACCAGGTCAGGAGCTTGCAGAGTTCAGGCAGTTGCTCAGACTTTGCCCTGAATCAGACTATTTTGGAAGCACTAAAAGCTTACAGGTTCCCAGGTTGTGTCAGCCTTGAGAGTCTAGAATAACAAACACAACATTCAATGCTCCAAGAATGTTACTAGAGGACCAACCCAGACCTTTACTTTTGAAGATTATCAGAGCTTCTCTTAACACAAAGTCAGAAGTCAGAAAGTAGAATGGAAGAATGATCAAACAAAAAAAATCCCACCATAAAAAGCTATTGTGTTGACCTGGATGGTCAAGACACAAACCCAGAAAAAGAGAATGACTCCAAAACACCTATAAGCAAAGTTTCAAGGAAAAACACACAAAAAACATGGGGACTAATTCAACTAGACTGTCTGTAAGGGTTGAAGTAAAAAAAACATTTAAGAGATTAAAATGTTTTTATAAATGAAATGAGACCACTAGAGAAAACACTGGAAAAGTAAAGAGAGCTATGGAAGAAACAACTGGAAAGTGAATTAAAAGACAGACAAAAAAAAAGAAACCTTATTCAATTAACAAACTCTAATGACTCCATGAAACAACAGCAAATAGTAATACAAAGCAAAAACACTAAAAAAATAGAAGGAAATATAAGATTTCTCGTAAAAAAAAAAAAAAACAAGCGATCTGGAAAACAGAATGAGGAGAAAAAAATTAATTATTACTAGACTCGATGTCTTAATTATTACTGAACTCCATGACTAAAAATAAATAAATAAATAAAAGCTGAGACAACATATTTAGTGAAATCTTAAAAGAAAACTGCTCAGCTCTCTTAAAACCAGAAAGCAAAGCCTAGGAACAAGAACAACAAATTTATCATTAAGCCACTTTAACATTTAAAAAGAGAAAGAAAAATCTTTGATTGCTCATTAATTCTGACTATGTCTCTTAGTTGGCCTCTGCTTTCCATCCTACTCAATCTCCTTTTTCACTTTATATTGGAGATTGTTTAGAACTGCCTCAGCCTGCTGGTTCTTAGGATAATGTGGTCAATTCATTATAAAGTAAAAGGACCAAAGAGGGCACATATCTTGATGAGGGGAAATAATCATTTCTTCAATATATTCATTTCAAAACGACTTCACCCACACAGTATTCATCAGAAGTGTTCATCTACTAAACAGGAGGGCTTAAAAGCACTTCTTAACATTGACTGAACGGTTAGAATAGAAACTGCACTTTAAAACTTACTGCTGCCAGGCTTCAGGGAGGCACTACTATTTATTTCACACACACATACACACACACACACACGTATATATGTATGTATGTATGTATGTATGTATGCATGTGTGTATATGTGTGTGTCTGTGTGTGTTTTCAGTCTTCCTATCCTGTGACTGGGGAAAAATTAGATTAATAGGTGGACAGAGCACATGGGTTTGGGCATGATCTCAGTGACAATACTGAAAGAGCCATGTAGAAAGGCAAGCTGCTAGAAACTTGATTTATTATTTAAGTGAGCTTGATAATTTCAAAAACTGGCTAGCATATACACAGCGAGACATCCAGAATTAAATAGAACAGATAAATTAGAAGGGAGGAAGAGGGCAAGGGATACAAGGAAAACAGCAGGAAAAGGAACAAAAGGAAATTAAATGAAAGGAAAAGTATTTATAAGGCAAGACTGCTAATGAAAGATAGTATTTGGAATATATAATGCCACAAAAAGAGAAGTGGGCTTTATTTTTTACAGGTAGGAAAATGTAGAATGATCTTGCCAAGATATCTGAGTCATCAATAAGAGTAACAGTAATAGCAAAGTCCCATATTTATATAGTGCTTTAAGGACTTTTCTGACAACAACCTTGTTAAGTAGACTTGTTAAGTAGATTAATAACCTTATTTCACAAATGAGGAAGAAAGCATAGAAGTTTTGCTGACTTCCTCAGGAACAGAGAGTTGATGTTAGGGCCAGGAATCATATCTAGCTGCTTTTTTTCTTTGTTTTTTTCTGGTTGGGGCTTTTGGGGGGGGGGAAGGGGGGAAGAAGGTGCACACACAGACAAAACCTGGCTTGTAAAGGTTCTGAAGTGGCCAAAGAATCCACCTCACAACAATAAGTCTTTCTATACTTAAGCTGAAAGAGGAAAAGTCAAGATGGCAGAGAAACAGGGAGAAGTACGATGACTTCTTAGGCCCCCGGTCAAAGTCCTCCAAACAGATCTAGAAAATGTATCAGACCAAATTCCAATGGGAAAGCCAAGGCAAAGTCAATTTGAGACAGAGAAGTCTATGGATACTGGATAAGGGATCTGGACAGGAGTGGGCCCCAGAGAGCACTCCAATGAAAGGTAAAGGCTGTGCACAAGAACAAGAGGAGGTTCTAGATAAAGACCAGAGTCTGTGACAAAAACAGGTGCCAAATGGAAGCAGCTTCGTATACTTCCTAGCTCTATGGCCCTGGGTAAGTCACTTAATCTCTGTCTGGTGCAGTTTCAGTAACTGTAAAATGGGGATAATAACAGCACCTACTTTGCAGGACTGTTGTGAAGATGAAATGAAATAACAAGTGTAAGCATAGTGCCTGGTACACAGTAGGTATTATATAAATGCTTATTCTCTTCCCGTCCTATCCAGGCTCCAGTTCTCCAGGTCACAGATATAGAGAGGACATTCTGTTCTAAGGCAGGCCGTAGTAAGTTAATGAAAAAAAGAGAACTAAATTGAGCAACTAACAGCTGCTGTGGGATTCAGATCCTAGGGGCGAAACAGGGTCTCGGTTCTATCTTCTAGGTCAGTTTGAAGCCTGTACATGAATAACTAGGGAAGGAATCTCAGAACAAAAGGAAATCCATTGTTCTGTCACTTTGAACTAGCAGAACTTGACAACTGGCTGTGATGACTGTAGAGATGAGTCACAGGAGAGCACTATTAATGATTTTGTGTGTGTGTGTGTGTGTGTGTATTTCATATATATTATATATTACATATACATACACAAAGTGCCCACACAGGAGATGGAACTGAATTTGTAGAAATGGGAGACTTCAGTCTTCCCATTCTGTGACTCGGGAGAAATCAGATGAATAGGTAGACAGAGAATGTACTTGGGTATGATCATCTTAATGGCAACATTGAAGGCAAAGATAGTAACCTATAAAACTCAGACAAGAGGGGCACCAATCAAACTTTACTCTGAATAAGAACACTTTGAGATCACTGAAAGCATGCAGGTGCCCAGCCTGAACTGTTCCTGAGATCCTAAAATACCACCACATTCAATACCCAAGAAAGTAGCAAAAGAACCAGATCAAACTTTTCCTCCGGAAGTTCACAGAGACTAGGCCTAAAATCAAGTGAGAAGTCAGGAACTAGGTTGGCAGAATGAACAAATCAAAAAAGAATCCCACTATTAAACATTGTTACAGTGACAACGATGCTCAAGACACAAACCCAGAAAAGAGAATGACTCCCAAAACATCTACAAGAAAAACCTCAAACAAAAACACTACATGACAACAAATCAACTATGAAATGCATGGAAGAGATGAAGCAAGAGTCTGAAAAAAACAGTTTAAAAAATGTTTTTGGCAATGACATGAAAGCACTACAGGAAAAAGTCAAGAGAAAAGAGAGCTAAGAAAGAAAGAACTAGAGAGGGAATTAACAGCTTGGTATAAGAGGTACAAAGCCTTGCCCAAGAAACACACTCTCTGAAAACAAGAATGAATCAAAAAGAAGCCAATGATTCCATGAGACAATAAAATATGTTGAAACAAAGTCAAAAGACAGGAAAAAAAAATCAAAGAAAATCTAAGGTATTTCACAGTAAAAACAACTCACATGGAATATGGATCAAAGAGAAAACATTTAGGAATCATTAGACTACCTGAATGCCATGATCAACCAAAAAAAAATCTTAACACCCTATCTGGAGAAACTTAAAACAAAATTGATGATATCTTGCAGAACCAAAACGGAAATTAGAAATAAAAATAATCTACTAGTCATCTGCTGAATTTAGCTAGGTTGCACAAGGGTTAGTGTTAAGTCTGAATTCAAAAAAACTTCTCTTCCTAAGTTCAAATCTGGCCTCTGACACTTACTAGCTGTGTGACCCTGGGCAAGTCACTTCACCCTGCTTGCCTCAATTTCCTCATCTATAAAATGAGCTGAAAAAGGAAATGGCAAATCACTCTAGTATCTTTACCAAGAAAACCCCAAATGCGGTCATGAAGAACCAGACACAACAGAAAAACGAGAACCACAACATTTCCTAAAACAAACCCCAAAATGAAAACTCCCAGTAACATCGTAGCAAAAATTTGGAGCTTCCAAGTAAAAGAAAAATACTGGGAGCAGCAAGAGAGAAAGAATTCAAATACCAAGGAACCATAATCAGGATCACTTAAGATTTAGCAGCCACAACCATAAATGAGGGGAGAACTTGAAATAAAATGTTATAGAAGGCAAAGAACATAGGCTTACATACAAGAATATCTCACCCAGCAAAACTGAGTATAATATTACAGGCTGGGCAGGAGGCCAGGGAGAGGGTGGTGGGGGAGATGAACCCTTATGTAACAAAGGACTTCCAAGCATTCCTGATTAAAATATCACAGTTCAATAGAATCTTTGATTTGCAAAAATATAACTCAAGAGAAAATAAAAGGTAAATATAAGTGAACAAACATAAGGGACTAATGGATAATCTGTTTATATTCTAATATGAGGAGACGATGTCCCATGAAACCCATCATCATTAAGGGTCATAGGGGAAGTTCAATTAAGTAAAATGTCTAGGAATTGTTCTGTTATTTCTTAATGATCTTAAAGGAAGAATGGAAAGAGAGGGGAAAGGGAAAGAAAAATTAACTTAGATAATCAAGAATCACTAGCAGACATCTAAAACCAACAAGGACAGAAGGGTAGGAATAATAGGTAGCACATGAATCTGACTCTCATCTAAACTGGTCAGAGGAGCAAAGAATACACATACACACACACACACACACACACACACACAATTGGGTACAGAAATACATTTTATTCAACAAACAGGAAAGAAAAGGAAGAAGAGAGGAGGGCAGGGTATATTAAAGGATAGATTAGTCCTCAGTAAAACAAACTCTAAGGATATACAAAAATATTTCTATCACCTCATTTATGGTGGCAAAAACTAGAAACTGAGAATGTTCCCATAAACTGAAAAATGGTTAAACAAGTTATGCAATATGGGATGAAATACTATTTTACCATATCAATGAAGGATACAATTTCAGAGAAACCTGGGAAGATCAGTATGAAATGATACAGGATAAAGTAAACAGAACCACAACAATAATTTATACTATAACATAATAAAGAAGAATTTTAAAGACTTAGGAATTCTGATCAATGAAGTGAATCAATGAAATCAATAAATTCTGATAATCAACTACAATTCCAAAGGACTCATGATGAAACACGCTACCCACGTCTTAATAAAAAGGTAAAGCGGAACTGAACAAGTCACTGTTTTCTTCAATGATGCCAATGTAGAAATTTGTTTTGCTTCGCTACACATTTCCAGCATAGATTTTGTTTTCCTATCTTTCTTAAAGGGGTATGAGGAAAGGAGGAAGAGAAAAGGTAAGTTTTCACAGGCTAAAAATAAATAAATAATTTAAAACAAGATTTCTAGGACAGATTTCATCTAAAAAGTCTACTCAAGCAAGATCTAACAAAACACTGTAACATTCCCACATTACATGCTCTTGAGACATTTAGGAGAAGCATTCTCTCTTCCTAAAAATTTCTTTTATGTTATTCTGAACTTTGCAATCACCATGTGGGTTGCAGTGTAAAAAAAAAAAAAAAAAAAAAAAAAAAAAGGAAGGAAGGTAAGATCATGCAGCAACATCCCCAGACAAACTTGATGGTAGGAGAAAACCAACCTGCCTGGAGCTAACCCAGGGCAAGAATGCAATTTACTTTCCAGTTGTGTGGTTTTTATCTCTAATGAACTGGGGACTTCAGAAAAGGAGAACATCCTTTCAGTGATATCACTTTGTCCACAAATCACTGACCAAATCCATATTTCATTTCTGAAATTTATCAAACATTCCAAAAATTCAAATGTATTTCACAGAAAAGGTGGGGGGTGGGGGGGAGGCAAGATGGCGGCATAGAAGCAGCAAAGCACCACAGCTCCCACACAAACATGCTAAAAAAACTCATAAAATGGGACTCTAAACAGATTTTCAAGCTCCAAAACTCTCCAAAAGACAGAAAGCACATCTGTTGCTACAGGCAGCTCAGAAGATGGGGCTCTTCTCAGAAGTCTGGGAGCCGCAGCTGAAAACAGGCCGGCTCAGGCCCTGGGGCATCAGGCAGGGAACCCCAGCTATAGGAGAGCAGATCGGCTGCACTGGAGGCACAATTACCACATTTATCAGGCTAGAAGAAAAAAAGGCTAAGAGAAAGGTCAGTGGATTTTGCTAAATAGGGAAGAGAAGAGCGGGTCCGGTCAAACTGCTCCCAGGGCAAGGAAGCAGCAAAGGGCGGCTGTAGCAGCAGGAACAGAGCAGCAGCAGCTTCCACTGGGCTGCTTCAGAGCCCTCGGCCTCCAGATAGCAGGGGGGCTGACGCGATCCATCAGGGCCAAAGGCTCTTGCGTTGAGTGGCCTGGATCTGGATCGTGGTCTTGAGTGGTGGTCCTGGGGTGCGCTTTCAGTGAGCCAAAGCT
>CM053594.1:325163210-325200670 GCA_028646575.1 Pseudocheirus occidentalis
TTTCTCATAAAGTCATTAGCTTCCACTTGCTCCACTCTAATTCTGAAGGAATTATTCTCTTCAGAATGCTTTTGAGACTCTTTCTCCATCTGGCAAATTCGGCTTTTTAAGGCATTCTTCTCTTCATTGGCTTTCTGGGCCCCCTTTGTCATGTGAGCTAATTTGCCCTTTAAGGTATTGTTTTCTTTAGTCAGGTTGTTGACTTTCTTTTCATGACTTTCTCGCATCATTCTCATTTCTCATTCCAATTTTTCCTCCACTTCTCTTATTTGGTTTTCAAAGTCCCTTTTCAGTTGATGTATGGTTAGTAGACATTTTTCCAGTGTCTTGGAAGCATTTCATGAAGGAGTTTTGACTGAGTTGTCTTACTCCTGCTCCATGCCCTAGTCTTTTTTGTCCATAAAAAAGGATTCTAGAGTTTTACTGCTGTTCCTAGCCTGCTTCCTTTTTCTCATGTTGGCCAGTCTATTAATTGCTTGGTTTTTTATCTCTGTAGAACTCTTCTTCCTGGAGGGGGAAAGCTCTGTCCCAAATCGCTGGGGCCCTCCCAGCTGCCGGAGCTATTAGTGGGATGCTGCAGCCTCCCCCCCAGCTTTGGCTCACTGAAACCGCACCCCAAGACCACCACTCAAGGCCACGATCCAGATCCAGGCCACTCAATGCAAGAGCCGTTGGCTCCGATGGATTGCGTCAGCCCCCTTGCTATCTGCAGGCCGAGGGCTCTGAAGCAGCCCCGTGGAAGCCGCTGCTGCTCCCTTCGTGCTGCTACAGCTGCCTCCCACTGCTTCCTTGCCCTGGGAGCAGTTTGGCCGGACCTGCTCTTCTCCTCCCCAGTTAGCAAAATCCACTGACCTTTCCCTTAGCCTTTTTGTTTTCTGGCCTGATAAATGTGGTAACTGTGCCTCTAGTGCAGCCCATCTGCTCTCCTATCGAAGCGGCTTCCCGCCCGATGCCCCAGGGCCTGATCCGGCCAGGGCCATGGCTCCTAGAGTGCTGAGAAGAGCCCCACCTGCTGAGCTGCCTGTAGCAATATATGTGTTTTATGTCTTTTGGAGAGTTTTGGAGCTTGAAAATCTGTTTAGAGTCCCATTTTATGAGATTTTTAGCGTGTTTGTGTGGGAGTTGTGGTGCTTTGCTGCTTCTATGCCGCCATCTTGGCTCTGCCCCTGCTTGATTTCTTTATATGTGATGAGATCATTTATTTCCTGACGTTGAGTTAATTCCTCTATTTTCTGTTCTTTTAATATGGGAAATTTATAACATTTAGTAAGTGTTTATCATCCTTTAATCAAATGTCCTTATTTTTCCTTTTCCTACATACCCAGCTCTATGTCTGTGTTTTTATGTGTGTTTCATGTGTGTTTATTTTTCCATCTTTTGAGCAGTTTATAGGAGTGTGAGATTCAAATATTGCTTACTTCCCCCTAATTCTTTCTCCTTTTTTACAGACTTCTACTTGTGCAGTCTGATTTTGTGAGATAATTTCCCCCTCCTTTTCCCTTCCCCTGCTCCTCTCAGTGTATTTCTTCTCCCCACTTCTTTTTCTGCTTTTAAGATCTTCAGAACATAACAGTATGTCTCCTAGCCCCTCTGTCTACTTAGACTACTTTTATGACTGTTCATGATGATAGAGTCCAGTTATCATCTCCATATATATGAATGTAAACAGTTTCTACTTCTTTAGTCCTTTATGATTATTATCTTTTTATGTTTCTCTTGCCTTCTGTTTTTGAATGTCAGTTTCTGTATAGCTCTGGTTCTTTTATCAAAAATACTTGCAATTTTTCCATTTTGTTAAAATTTCATTATTTTCTCAAGTTAAATCTACCCTCCCCCAAAGCATTTCTATACATAAGAAAATACAGAAAGATCTTATATGAATCTATGTATCTCCATTTCATACCACTTGTTTTTTTAAAAGGGTATATGAGGAATTCTCAACATTCATTCAAAATAAATTCTGTTTGTTTGAGATCCTTCTGAACTTCTGAACTTTTTTTGTTGTCCTTTGTATATTTAAAACATTTTTCTATTTGACTTCTTTTTTTTTTTTGGTAGCACTTTTGCTAACCCTTTATACTGTAGTATCTGTCTACTCTGAATCTTTTTTTCTCCAGTTAAAAATTGAGAAGAGAAAATTAAAAAGATACCAATAACAAATAAATGTGTTCAAGCAACGTGAATCTTATCAGTGCCTATGCACAAAAGTTTGTGTCTTTTTAAAATTAAGCTAAGTTTTCCTGTAAGTTATCCAGCATCCATCTTTTTTTCTTCTTCTACCCCTCCTTAAATCCTCATTTTTTGCTGATAGTGTTGTATGGGGTGCAAAAACCCTACACCAGAATTGCTACACAGAGATCTCTCCAGGTGAAAGCAGAAAGGTTTCTTTATTAGAATCTCGCAAGAAGTTGGCATTCCACACCACTGGAAATGTCCAGAGGAGGATGCCCATGTACAGAAGCACAAGGGTGGTTCAAATAAAGATATATTACAAAGCCCCTTCTCACCCCTTCCCCCCCATGCAAGGCTCTTATCTTTGATTGGCACTTGCAGTTACTTTTCCCTTATTTGGCTGGTGAGGTGATAGAAAGGAGGGTTCAAGCAGAAGATTTTCAAAGTATACGTAAGGTTTCAGATAAGTCAATATGACTGATGTGAGGAGAGGCTTGATTATTTGAGGAGGTGCCAAGTCTGGAAGCTAGACTGATTAGGGATTCAGGAGGTACCATATTGGGAGGGAGTGTTCTCTCTGATAATGTTGTTAAAGTTTTTTGTGTGCAGTTGGCCACTTAGAACAAAGGAGCTATGTACTTCTTTAGACTCAAGAGTTTGTTTATGAAATACTTGGGTGATATATTCATCGGATGGCTGTTAATTCAGGAAAAAGAAACTTTTAGGCTTGGGGCACGGGAGAGGCAGAGTAAATGCCTCTGTGGTGTGGGGGTGTGTGACTTTACAACTTAATTGCACAGGCTTGTTACAAACTGATGTTACATACATAGGGACTCAAAGAGAAGTGAGATTTTACAAACTGAGGTTTCAAACAAAAGCATCCCAGACCCCATCATTCCCCCCCCCACAAACAGATGGGCCCCAAATTCATTTGGGGACAAAGGACAAAGGTCTCAGCTTCCCAAGCTGCTTCATGCTGAGGAAGGTGGTAGAGCTGTCCCTGCTTCACAGGGGTCCATCAGTCAAGGGGAGGGGGCTGTGCCCAATGTCTGGAACTTGGCAGACACCAGATCCAAAGGGTGTTGGGTAGTGACTTCAGGCAGTGGTTGGCATTCAATCTGAGCCATCATCTGCAAGTGGAGGGTGCTGGATCTAGAAGAGACAAGTCTGGTAGAGAGAGTAAACAAACAAGAGCCCAAAAGAAATAGGAGAAAAATGACCAGAAGTAGAGTCCTTTATATTTCTACATGCTACATAGACTAGATACCTCAGAAGCTGAAAAGTAGACACATCACAAAGCTTGTCTATCCTCTGATTACATTCACTTTGGAAGAGAGAGATGCTTCAGAAATCGAATCTTTTACATATACACTCAGTTACAAATGTTTAGTTTCGCTTAGTTCGTGGAATATCTACAAATTCATATTGAAACAGCAAGATGTGTTTTGCTTTACAACTCATTACATCAATTTAGCAATAATTCAATTGAAAACTTTGTAGACTTTCAGAAATTATCATAGAAGACCTTTTAAAACATTTTTTCTAATAGTAAGTGTGACAGTCTCTTCTGAGAGACCATACTCTTTATTCCACACAGAACTTTAGTGGATAGTTCACCTGAGAAACCACACTCCATCCCACATGTTGTTTGTTCTTCATTCTCATAAAGGACCATGGCATCAGGAAGATGACTTGCAAGTAAATTGGATTTAAGTGAGGGAGTACTCTGCAAAGTCACCATCCTCACTTTCTCATCCATAGCCTTTTGGGTCCAGTGGCAAGGCTTATATCAGGACAACTGGAGATGGCTCCAGATGCAGAAGGAGATTTTGGCTTTTTTAAGCTAAGGTCTTTCCCAGATCTCAGGTTGTCTGAGGCAAAAACCATTCAGTGATTAAGGCAAGGTGGTGGTTGTTGTTTTTGTTTGTTTTTAGGCAAAACAAGGGGACACAATGGCTATGTCCAAGTTACTTTATCTAACATTGCCTTTTTCTCAGGAGGTGGCCCACATTTTTCTTTATCATGCCTCTGGAATCATGATTGATAATTGCATTAGTCATCATTCCAAAGAGTGTTAGAATTGTTTATTTTTACAGTATTAATATTTTAGTATAAATTATTTTCCTGATCCTGTTCACTTCACACTCTCCTAGTTCATTTAACCCCAATCGGGTCATTTTTAAAAGTTTAATCATATCACATAAGATTTACAGACCACTGTTTTTAAAAAGATAAGTTTTTATTGATGTCTTTTTTTTTAACGTAATTATGGTTAAAAAACAAATAATAGTTTTTTTTCCAAGAGAAAAACAAATCAGCCTAACTGATCTATATATTTAAAAAGTCCAAGATCTTGTATCATGTATAATGAGTGAACTTCCCACTTCCTGGAATGGGTTTGAGTTGTGTTTTCACCGTTCTTCTTTTGAGTCACACTTAATCTTAATAATTGCAACATTCATTTTGATTTTTTTCAAGTGTGGTTGTTTTTTCCCCTGCTTTACTCTGTGTCAGTTCATGTAAATCTTTCCATGTTTTTTTCATCATTTCTTAATGCATAATTCATAATTTTTTAATGCACAGTCTTAAAGCATTATTTTCTCTTCATTATTTCTATGCTTCTTTATTTTTTTGTTTTTTTGAAGGGGGAGGGCAGGGCAATTAAGATTAAGTGCCCAAAGTCACACTGCTAGTAAGTGTAAAGTATCTGAATCCAGATTTGAACTTATGGTCCTCCTGACTCCAAGGCCAGTGCTCTATTCACTGCGCCACCTAGCTGCCACTCTTCACCATTTCTTAAAGCTCTGTAGCACTCCATTGCATTCACATACATAATTTGATTAGCTGTTTTCTGATTGCTGTATGTCTGCTTTGTTTCCAATTCTTAACTATCCCAAAAAGTACTTCTACAAATGTTTCAGTGTATATGGGGATTTTCTTCTTAGCAGGGATTTCTTTGGTGAATAAACCTAGAAATGGAGTTCATAGATTATTATTTATTTTGGCTTTCCCTGGTTGTCTTAGAGGCAATTGAAGGCATTCTTCCAGATTTTCTCTTTTTTCTCCGTTTTTTCCCTTGTTCTTTTGTTGAGGCAACTAGGTGACATAGTGATCTGAAGTCAGGAAGATCTGACTTCCAGTTCAGCCTCAGATATGTCCTACCTGAGTTACTTTGGACAAATCACTTAAAATTAAATTTTGACTCAGTTTCCTCAGTTGTAAAATTGGAATAATTACAGCCCCTACTACTTTGCAGGGATGTTGTGGGGATTAAATTAAATCGTGTTTGTAAAGTGCTTAGCATAGTGCCTGGTAGATAGTAAATATACATGGCTAAATAAATGTTTATTCTCTTCCCTTTCCTCTTTACCACCTCTCCCTTTTCCTTTCTTGTTTCTCTGTCAATACTGATGCAATTTTATATCAAATTGTGTGTGCATGTATGTCCCTCTTTTGTACATGTCATGTAAGTGAGGTTCATTTGCTGCATATTTCCTCCATTCATTCATTCCCTCTTTTTATATACTTATGGATTCCACCTATTAGAAATTACATATTTCATCTGTTCTTCCTTTCTATACTTGTATATTTCTCTTTTTATTCTCTCTTTCATTTCTTCTTATTAAATACTCTGAACAGAACTGATTCATCTCCTCCATCTGTTTTTTTTTTGCTTTTTGGAGGACAGTTGGGGTTACGTAACTTGCCCAAGGTCACACGGCTAGTTTTTTGTGTTAAGTGTCTGAGGCCGGATTTGAACTCAGGTACTCCTGACTCCAAGGCCGGTGCTCTATTCACTGCGCCACCTAGCCACCCCCAGATTCTATTTCTTAAGCCTATCTTTTTTCTAGACCTGCAGGTTCACATGTTGCCATTGAAAACTACAAATTAATATTACTTATGGGCTTTAAAAATTTTGTCTTTTGTTAAACATTTCTCAATTATGTAATTATGTAGTTCAGGCTGTTTTGGGAGCTACACATTCAACACTTCTGCTCTGTTATGTTAAAATTCCACTTCCTTATGATTATACTCCACTTTACAAGAATTATTATTCTTGGTTGTTAAAGTCTGTTCCCCCTTCCACTCCAGCTTTTGTCACAAATTTTCTTTTATTAGTTTCCAGGCTTGATTTTAACCTCCTGAACTGTAGAGCCTTATATTTTGCTGCCTTTACAAAGTTTGCAATATTTCTTGATTGATTCAATTCCATTATTCCCTCTTGTAGATTATGTTCAAGGGTTCTGCTTTTCCTATCTTGCCAATAAGTTTAATAGTGCCTGTCATAATGTACCATTTTCTGCTGAATAAAGTTTATACTGTCCTGGGGAAGATGATAATATAAGAGTTAGCATTGTAGGTTTTGAGCATTAATCATGTCCTCCTTGAATTAGGCTAGCAAATACCTGTTTCAGACTTAGCATGAAGTCATATGATCCTGTGTACTTACTAGAAAAAAAATCAGGTTTTTAACCGGATGGGATAGTTTTTCTGTTGTACTACAGAGTAGAACCAAGCATCTACCTTTCCGTAGTCTTTTTTTGTATAGACCTTGAAATTTTAACACTCTAATTGGTTTGTAACCTGCCACATATAGTTAAGTTTCTCAACCCATTGGAGTTTATTGAACTCCCCTTTTGGTGACTGTGGCTTTCATTCCTAAAACTGCTTTAGCTGTTCTGTCCTCTGAAGATCCCGGGCTGATACAGCCTTGGTGTGTGAAGCTATCTGGGAGGATCTTGAAGTATAATAAACCTTTTGAATTTCTCACTGTTTATATCTAATGAAAAAATGGTTATCATAAAATCCTCAGGAGGAACACTGAAAAATGTAATAAAATTTCATACTGCTTAATGCTTATCACCCCCAGGTATCTAGAAGCTTTTCAACTAACTTAATATGAATATGAATTCTGTCTTAAGAAATGAATATATTTCATGAGTAAACTCTCCATCAGTGACATGATACCCATGAAATAAGAGAAAAAAGAAAAATATCAGTGCTTTGTCCTTCTAAAGTACATTTATTTGTGATTTTCTTTTCCTCTATTATTTTTTTCTTTCAAAATTTAACAAATTTATTAAGCATTCGTTTTTTCTCCTCTTCCTTGTTGAAAAAAAATTGAAAGGAAATATAAAATTTTCATAACAAATATATTAAACATCAGCTAATTCACACATTGTACATATTTACAAATGTATATCTTATTGTGGATCTTCAATCCATCACCTCTATCCTAGGAGATGGATAACTTTATTTCATTATCTCTGTGCTTCACATAGTTGGTTATTTCATTGATCAGAGCCATTAAGCTTTTCAGTTGTTTATCTTTATAATGTTATTATTGTTGTACAAATTGCACTCCTGGGTCCAGTCACTTTACTCTGCACCAGTTCATACTACCAGGATCATAATCTAATCTTAAAATTTAATTGAACTAGCTCTTAATGAATTCCCAAAGAAAAAAAGTTAAGTGAATTTGACAAGATATTAAAAAAACCACTTAATTCCATTATTACACATTTTTAAAAAATTAGGAAGAAGGTATCCTCCCCAATTCTTTTCATGCTATGTACATTCTCTTGATCTACAAAGCAGAGAACCAAAATGGAGAAAGAGAACACTGAGCAATAAATGTAAAGTTATTGGCATAAAAATAAAAAAAATTAAGTGTGAGATCACAGCAGAATGTATAAAAGATTGTATATTATGACTAGGTATGTAAGGTTGCCTCAATTTAAGAAAACTACAAATATAACAGACCGTATTAAACAGAGCAACAAAAATCATATGTCAGTAGATGGAAGAAAAGCTTTTAACTCAATATGCCACTAATTTTTATAAAAGTTCCGGAAAGCATAGGAATACATGGACTTTCCTCAGTATGGTAGATGGTATCTATCTAAAACCAAGGGGCAACATCCCATGTAATAAAGATAAAAATAAAGTTCTTTCTATAACAACATTGGTCAAAGCAATTAGAAAGTAATTGGAAAGGATATAGCAAAAATAGCTAAAAAGACTTTAAAACCTAAAATAAATTGATAGATTGTAAGAGAAGATGTAGCTCTCCTTTTTGGGTTCAAGTTACCCTGCCCACATGTACTACATCTTCAAGAATTATGCACCTCTAAAGTCTGGTTGTGTACCAAGTCCAATATTTTTTACTTCTTCCATGCTATGTGTGTCATGTCTACTTCTTTTTCTCTATACTTACTGATACTACCCTCTTATAGGTTTTCATTTTCAGTGCCTTCACCATGGCAAGAGGGTGTTTTTCCTTTTTACCCCACCCCAGTATTATTTCAGTATTTCAGTTAATAAGCATTTTTCCTTTTCTACCACAGCTCATTTTAAATGAAAAAAAAAACACTCGATAAATATGCATAATCAAGTGAAATTGAGTCCATTATTGTTCATATAAAAAAGTCTCATTTTGCATGTTGAATTCATTATTGTTCTTTTATGAGTTGGGGAGGATAGATCATCAGTCCTCAGGAAATATCTCTGGTCATTGTATTAATAAGATTTCTTCTTATTTAAAAGTTATTTGTGTTTGCAGTGTTGTTTTTCTGTAAATTGTTCTTTTCCTACATTGGCCACATCAGTTCATATAAATCTCTATAGGTTTTTCTTATGGAAAAATGATTACATTCATATAACAGAATTTGTGCAGCCTTTCCCCAATTGTTGTATTCCCTTCTTCCCCAGTTCCTACTTCTTTGCTATTTCACACACAGAAATGCAGCTATTAATATTATAGTAAGTTTTCCTTTTATTTCATTGTATACTGGTTTATTTGAGGTATTCCAAATTAAAGGTTATATGTTGTTTATTGAATTAGGGGGCGTAGTTCTAAATTGCTTTTTATGATGCTTTGTCCAGTTGACAAATCCCTCAACGGTGCATTAATATGTCCCTTTTCCTGCATCCATTCTAGTATTTGTCATTATTGTCTTTTTGTTGCCATTTCCTACTCCTGAGGTGGAACTTCGGAGTTGTTTTAATTTGTATTTCTCTAATTATTAGTGGTTTGAGCATTTTTACGGATGTTGAAAGCTTGGGTTTCTTCTTTTGAGAACTGCCTGTTTTTGTCCCTCTATGACTTCTCTTTTGGGGAATAGTTCTTATTCATATTAATTTGAACCAATTGAATCAGCACATATACATATGAAATGAGATTTTTTTTGAGACAAATTTGCTCTAAGATCCTTCCCATTAACTATTTCCCTTCTAGTTTTATGTGCATTGGTTTTGTTTTTACAAAACTTCAATTTATTTAATCAGAATTGTTTTCTTTTATCTTCTGCTATTATTTCTATTGTCTTGTTTTTTCATTAATACCTTTCTTATTCATATGTCGGAAAGGAAATTTCTTTTTTGCTTCTCTACTTTGTTTAAAATATGACCATTAGGAACTAATATTAATGTGTGGTATGAGGCCTTTCTCCAGGAACTTATGTCTTTGATTGAACATTAGGCTTATAGTTTCCAAAATACTTAAGTTACATACTCAGTCTCTTCCATTGATCATACAATTGCCAATCAACCTTACCCTTTGATGTCCACTTGGTATTGTTAAAATGAGAATGTCTCCTTCCATGATTTGAAATATGCATGTCTGCTTTTTTGTAGGCCACTTTCTTGACACTGTTGGATCTGTGAACCTGAATTGGATTTCAGCTGGTTATTTGATCTCAAATAGAGAGATCTGTGTAATCTTATGAAGTGTTTTTATCTAGATTGTTTCAATGCTTGGAGAAATGTGGTTTAAAGCAAAGAGTATTGGACTAGTTAGGAGTCAGCATAATCTGCTGATAATGAAGAGTGACCTTGAACAAATCATTTGGGGCATTGGGGATAAGAAGGAGAAGAGGTGTGAGGAAGGGGAAAGCTATAAGTATTTATTACCCATTGTTTTAAATACTTTACAAATATTATGTAATCTGATCTCCACAACAGTACTCTGATCCTCGTTGTGGTTTTTTTTTTTTTTTTTTTTTTTTTTTTTTTTGCTTTTTGGAGGGCAGTTGGGCTTAAGTGACTTGCCCAAAGTCACACGGCTAGTGTTTTGTGTTAAGTGTCTGAGGCTGGATTTGAACTCAAGTACTCCTGACTCCAGGGCTGGTGCTCTATTCACTGCACCACCTAGCCGCCCCCTCTTGTTGTGTATTTGAGGAAATTGAGACAGATAGAGGTTCAGTGACTTGCCCAGAGTCAAATGTAAGTGTTTGAGGTTGGGTTTGAATGAGGGTTTTCTGTCTCCAGGCCCAGTTATCTTGTCTACTAGACTACCTAGGTGCCTCATATTCTACTTCCAGATCCCTTAGATTTTTTCATTTTTGAAATAATGGAGTTGAACTTCACTACATGATATATAAAGGTTATTTGCAGCTTTAAAATTCTCTAATAATGTAATTAGCTCTGTTCATTTTAATTCAACAGCTTCTTACAAAATCTTTATTTTTATAAAGGAAAGCAGTATGTGAAGGACAGACTGGAATACAAAAGTAAATAAAGGTAGCTTTTGCCTCACATTAAGAGATAATGTGGGATGGGGTTTAGGGTTTTGACCTTCTGACCAAGAAGACTTTCTTCAAGTCATACCTCCATTGGCTCCCCCGGCCTCCCCCAGTACACACACACAGCCTACCTTTGTGAGCCCAAACAAGTTGGTCAGTTGCTCTTTACCCTACATACCACTCTGTGACTGGTCATTGCAGAGTATGTGCCAGGCTGCATTGGTAGAGGGAATTCCTCATGTTGGATTTAACTGTACCAAATGAAATCCCAGAGGGCTTGGAAGCCTTCATCTCATTCTCTAGTGACTTTGTAAAATCTATAAGGAAAACAAGATAATGATGCAAATACTTTTTACTGCACAATAAACATAAAAAGTTTAAAAAAGGTACAAAGTGAAATGATGGCTTTGCAAGCCTTAAACATTCTTTATATATATATATATATATATATATATATATATATATATATATATATATATATATATACATACATATTTTTAACATTTGATTATAGAACTTTAAATTCTAGATTCTTTTCTTCCTCTGTCATTTCCCACCCCCACTGGAAGGACAAGCAATTAAATACAGGCTGTACCTGTGTAATTACGCAGAACATCTCCACAGTGGGAATATTGTGAAAGACTGATTATATATCCCTCCCTCCTATTCTCCCTCCCTGACCCTCATCCTTGTTCTGTTCTCTACCCTGTCCCTGTCCCTTTACAGAAGTTTTTACTTCCAGCTACCCTCACCCCCTCCTTCCTATCCCCTCCGTCATCTCACCTCTCATCCCTATCCCCCCATCTCTTCTGTGTGGCAAGATACCCAGTTTAGAGTTTATGCAAAATTCCATGAGAGTAAGGTTTACCTTTGCCTTCCTGTTCTTCCCCTCCATTTTAACAGTTGCCTTGCTTCTTCTATATGAGATGATTAACTTCATTCTGTCTCCCCCTATCTCCTCTCATTCTAATCCTCTCCCACCTCAGATAGTATTGTCCCTTCCTATTCAATTGATCCTGTGCCCTCTATGAACTCATATATACACATACTCAGATATGTGTTCGTACCCATATATAAACCCTCCTAAAAGGACATGTGTGTGTGTGTGTGTGTGTGTGTGTGGGTGTATTCCCTTCACCTGTCCTCATACTGAGAAAAATTTCATAAGTTACTATTATCATTTTTCCATATTGGCATGTAAATAGTTCAACTTTGATAAGTTCCTTATGATTTCTTTCCCATGTTTACCTTCTCATGCTTCTTGTATTTGAGTGTCAAATTTTCTCTTCAGTTCTGGTTTTTTCAGCAAGAATGTTTGAAAGTTCTCCACCTCACTGAATGACCACATTTTACTTTGGAACGTTATACTCAATTTTGCTGGTTAGGTGATTCTTGGTTTTAATCCTAGCTCCCTTGACCTCCAGAATATCATATTCCAGACCTTTTGATCCCTCACTGTAGAAACTGCGAGATCCTGGGTTATCCTAATTGTGTTTCCACAGTATTCATATTGTTTTCTCTTGGCAGCCTGTAATATTTTCTCCTTGATCCGGGGACTCCAGAACCTGGCTATAACATTCCTAAAAGTTTTCTTTTGGGAATCTTTTTCAAGAGGAGATTAGTGAATTCTTTCAAGTTCTGTTTTGCCCTCTGGTTCTGAAATGTCAGGGCAATTTTTCTTGAGAATTTCTTTAAGGATGCTTTCTAAGGTCCTTTTTTTGATCATGGCTTTCAGGTAGTCCGATAATTTTTAAATTGTCTCTCTTTGACCTATATTTCAGGTCAGTGGTTTTTTCAAGTAGATATTTCACATTGCATTCTATTTTTTTCATTTGTTTGGATCTATTTAATAGTATCTTGATTTCTCATAAAGTTATTTGCTTCCATTTGCTCAACTCTAATTCTGAAGGAATTATTCTCTTCAGAAAGCTTTTGAGATTCTTTTTCCATCTGGCATATTTGATTTTTTAAGGCATTCTTCTCCTTATTGGCTTTCTGGGCCTCTTTTGCCATTTGAGTTAATCTACTTTTTAAGGTGTTATTTTCTTCAGTCCGGTTTTTGACCCTCTTTCCATGATTTTCTTGCATCATTCTCATTTCTCTTGCCAGTTTTTCCTCCACTTCTGTTATTTGGTTTTCAAAATCCTTCTTTAGCTGCTCTATGGTTTGTAGGCATTCTTCATGTTTCTTGGAAGCTTTTGGTATGGGAGTTCTGTGTTGTCTTCCTCCTGCTCCATGCTTTGATCCTTTTTGTCCCCAAAGAAGGAATCTAAAGTTCAGTTTCTGTTCTTGCTTTGCTTCCTTTGCCTGCTCATGTTGCTAGTGAATTACTTGTCTTTTAAGCTCTGTGGAGCTCTGCTTCCAGAGGGGAAAACTCTGCCCCAAATCGCTGGGGTTTTGCAGCTGCTGGAGCTATTGGGAGGCTGCTGCAGCCCCCATCAGCTTTGGCTCACTGAAAACACACCCCGAGACCACCACCTAAGACCATGATCTGGATCCAGGCCACTCAGCACAAGAACACTTAGCCTGTGAACAATTGCTTTGCCTCCCTGTAGTTTGCAGGCCGGGATCTCTGAAGCAGTCACATGGAAGCCCTTCCTGCAAAGGTGCCTTCAGTGGGAGATGTGTTTTTCTGTAATTTTTGTGATTTTTGGATCCCTAAAATTTGTTTAGACTCATTTTTTATGGGTAATTGTGGTGGCTATGTGGGAGCTGCAGACCCTTGTTGCTTCTACGCTGCCATCTTGGCTCCGCCCCCGAAGCTTTAAGCATTCTGTAGATGTTGTATGCTCATTTCTGTGAGAGCACACCTTTCTTATGACCTTAACTCTTAAGTCCGAGGGACAGTATGTTTACCTTCCCCACATTTCGATAGACTCCTTTCTTTTCACTTTGCTTTTTCCATTCTGATTTGTGGCTTTTAGATTAGGAGAAGATAAGTTGTTTAGAAAAATGAAATGAGGTGTGGATCCAGTCATTTATCCTCCATGTTGAATATCCATTGGAGTCCAGTTATTAACGCTTTAGGGGGCCATCTAAAAGGAGTGATGAGCCCATTACTATCAGAAAGCAAGTCTTTACGTTCTGTGGAAACTCTTCCATGAGGGTGAAATTCGTTCTGAGGGAGAGCCCAGAAATGTAGTACAAATCTAACAAAATAATTTTCAGTGTGCCATCAGTGAAACCCCTTCCTAATTTGAAGAATTTACTATGATTGTGCTTGATTATTCAAGGGCTTATTATCCAGCTTGTGAATTACCCAATTAGGACACCTCATTCATTTTTCTTTTACTTTGCAGTTCTCTTGAAAGATACGAAAGGGAGAAATACTAGTTAAATCAACTAATTAGCTTGCCATGAAGATTTTGGGAAACACACTTTTGGTTAAAGTTATAGTCATGTCTGTTCAACAGCATTAAGTGTTAAGTGCATTACTTTATACTGTACATTAGTGTGCCTGCTCTCAAGGATTTTACATTCTACCAGTCGTATACAACATTTATGTATATAAATCAGTACAAAGTATGTGCAAGTTTATTTAAAAAAAATGAAGGAAGCATTAGCAACTGTGAGAAGTTTGGTTGTGTGGGAATTAAGTTATACCATGTTGTTAAATGGATCTTGAGCTAAACTTTGAAGTAGCAAGGGAGTGTGAGATATAGCTAAAGTGAAAGTACATTTTAAACATGGGAAGCATTTCCTCAAATGCTCAGAGATGGCAAATGGAACATTGTGTATAGGGAACAGATAGCTAGCAGGTCATTTTGACTCTTTATGGATTTAATTTATCCAAAAACATTGCTTCCACAGCGACAGTTTGAGAAAGTAAAGATGAGATAGAGATGCATACAAACATATGTATATGTAATCCTCTATTTGACATTGGTACGTAGCTTGTATGTATGCATTTATTTTTATTTTGTATTTTTGTGTAGAATTGTTTTATTAACTAGAATCCTTCCCCCCTCCCTCCTTTTTTGGTAATTTTTAAAAATTTATCTTACATCTAAATATAAAATAAGAAAAGAAAAAAAAGAACATTTCCATTTACATAGCCAGCACAGATGAGAAGTTTCCATATAAAACAATAAATTTCCATTTCAAGAAAACCTGTATAATAAACATTACATATTGTTTTCAAAGCTACCCAAATTTTTCTTTTTCTTCTAAGTTTTCTGTTGTTCTCTACTGTGCATTCTTTACTTTATTTTTTTCTTCACTCTCTCACTTTGCTCTCCACCCTAAAGATTATAAACATGGAAATATCTGTCTCTGTATTTCTATATGTACCTATATCCATCTGTCTATATCTTTCTATCTATCCATCTATCTCTATAAATATTCATTCATATACATATATGTAA
This sequence comes from Pseudocheirus occidentalis, assembly GCA_028646575.1. Classification (NCBI taxonomy): domain Eukaryota; kingdom Metazoa; phylum Chordata; class Mammalia; order Diprotodontia; family Pseudocheiridae; genus Pseudocheirus; species Pseudocheirus occidentalis. Next base: position 325,178,269 of record CM053594.1, read on the forward strand.
AACTATACTGTGTGTATTTCTACTTGTCATTTCTTCCTTTGTAGGTGGCTAGCATCTTCCTTCATTTGTCCAAGGCTTTCCTTGTTTTTCTAAATTAGCCAACTTATCATTTCCTTCACCACAGCCCTATTCCAACACAGTCACATCCTATCTGAGAGATTGTGTCTGTGTGTTTTTCACAATTTTCTGCATTCCTTCTATTATTGCCTACGGTGGTTTTATTTATGCAAAATTTTTAAATTTAAAATAATCAAAATAATTAATTTTGTACTTCAATGATACTCTCATCTTGTAATGTAGTTTAAGATCTGATACTGCTGAATCTTCTTTCTTCACATCTTTTTCTCCCTAGTTTCTTTGAAATTCTTGACCCTTTGTTCTTCTAAATTAACTTTATTATTTTTTTAAATAAGCAAGATAAGTTTTTTCAGTAATTTAATTCAAATGGCATTGAATAATGCCATTCTGATGAGATGTTTCACTTTGTCTTTTATTTTTTTATTCTTTTGATTTTCTTTTCTTATTTCTTGGTGTCTTAGTGTCCTAGCTTCCCATTGCCCAATTCTAGTTTTCAAGGGATCATTTTCTCCCTAAGTTTTTGATTCTCTCCAGTTAGTTCACTGTCTTTTCATAATTTTCTTGATTTTTCTTGGATTGCTCTCTTTCCATCTCTCTGTCTCTTTCTGTCTCTCAGTCTTTCCCCCTAATTTTTACTCTATGTCCCCTTTTAAAATTCTTCTAAGCCCTCTTTTTGTGCTTGGAACCATTTGATGTTTCTCCTTGAGAAAGGAGTGGCTGACTAATGTGAAAATGCGTTTAATATGAATGTATGTGTAAAGTCCATATCAGATTGCATGCCTTCTTAGGGAGAGAGGAAGGAGAGAAAATAGTCAGACTACCTGAAAACTATAATAAAAACATGATTTTGACACAATATTACAAGAAATTATTAGTAGGGACCTAGATCTTCTCTATCCCCTTTGAGTGAAAATCTAGGAAGGCATTTCATGGGAAACAGGCCTAAGTTCTCCTTCACTGGAAATCAATTGATTTTCAAGGACTCAAAACTCAGAGAGGTAGGGAGTCACCCCTTTCCTCAGTGACACCTCAGCATAAGATATGCCAAATAGGGACAGAAGTGCTTCCTCAAATGTACATTGGGTGGTCTACTGTTTCCTTGTTCTGATACTTGAGGTAGATTGCTGCTCTTAGATTATGCACCTGACTTCCAGCCAATGGAAGAAAAGGTTCAGAAAGGGGATGGGGGAGAATTCTGTGGTTAGGGCCCATTTCCTCTTGTAAATTGCTCCTCCTCCCTATCTGTCAGAAGGGGGGGTGATGTTGCCCTTTCTTGAGATCAGAATAAGCCATTCTTTTCTGCTTCATACCTTGAAAAGCCTCTGTGTATTATTTGGGTAAGATTCTCTGTTGCAAAGTTTTGGGGTGCACACACCATTGTTATTATCTTTCGTTGGGTTCTTTCTCCTTTGCTTATTCATTTTTATTTTATTTTTATTAGCTATTTTCTTGGTTCTGCTCTTGTCACTTAGCATAAATTCGTATAAGCCTCTCCAAGTAATTATGAAGTCCATCTCCTTCCCATTTCTTATAGCACAATAGTATTCCATCATATCCATATACCATAACTTGTTCAGCCATTCCCCAATTGATGGGCATCCCTTAAATTTCCAGTTTTTTGCCACCACAAAGAGAGATCCAATAAATATTTTTGTATATATGGGACCTTTTCCCACTTCTGTGATGTCTTTGGGATACAACCCCAAAAGTGGTATTACTGAGTCAAAGGGTATGCAATTATTTATAGCCCTTTGGGCGTAGTTCCCGACTGCCCTCCAGAATGGTTATATCAGTTCACAGCTCCACCAACAATGCATTAGCATTCCAATTTTTCCACATCCTCTCCAGCACTTGTCATTTTCCTGTTTTGTCATCTTAACCAATCTGACTGGTGAGATGTGGTACCTCAAAGTTGTTTTGATTTGCATTTCTTGAATCAATAGTGATTTAGAGCATTTGTATTAGCTATTAATATAATCAAGGTCTAGTCCTGAGGCATTGGGAATGATGGCCCAAACCTCAGGCTCTTCATACATTTATTTCCTGGGCTCTGTCTTTGGCTGACCTTGGGCACTCCTCTGTACCCCTAGGACACTGGTAGGGCCTATAAGAAGTAAGCAGTACTGTCTTGCAAATGATCTTGCCCTCTTTGGTCCCTGCAGTGGGTTAAAACTACAGCTTCCCTTTCTACCCTGAAACTGAAATCTGGGACCTCCTGCCCCTCTGCTACTGCACTCAGTAGGTGTGTACTAGCCCCTTCTTCCCCACAGTGGCAGCTCTGGATGGCATCAGGTCAGCACAACTGTGCCTGCTTTCCCTTGTCTGTGGAAAGTCCTTCAATTTTCTCCCAGTCAACCATGGGACCTTCACACTGTGAGGTGACTTCCTGTGGCTGAGGCTGTCTCCCCCCAGCTTCTCCATCCCGCAGCCCTCCTCTCCTCTCTTCTCCCCCCCCACCCTTGTTGCTTGTTTGATTCCTCTGAGATTCTCTGGAGGTGTTTGTACTTCACTCAGGCTGAACTTCTGCTCCTGGAGGTGGGGTCTTTCTTGGAATCTTTTCAAGTTGTTTTAGGAGTGTGGCTGCTTTACCCAATTCCTATTTATTTCTGCTGTTCCTGGTTCACTCTGAGGCAATGTTGTGCCTTCTTTTATGGAGGAAATTTGGAGAGCTAAAAGTTTTCTCACCTACTTTACCATCTTCCAGTAATCTTCTCCAACCAGGATTCTTCCTAAGAGCATTTGTTCCTAAGATCCTTCATGTCCTCTCCAGCTGTACACTTTTGGAGTTTCACATCATGCCCCAATAACCTTATGATTCTGCAAGATTGCATCAACCTTGGAATGCCCAACTCCTCAATACCCCATTCCCCTAGCCTATATGTTTGACTTCACTCTTGGTACCTTGTCTCTCTTTCTATCAATATATGTTCTGATTTCTTCTGTTCTGATTTTTGAAGTCAAAAGTCATTCTTGGTAATGTGTTGCAGTGTGTTTATACTCATCATTCACCTTTCCTTGCCTTTTTTGGCCATCTACATCTTTATTTCTTCTGAAATAATCATTTTCCACAGTTTGTAATTATGTAGCATAATTGAGAGAATACTAGTGAAGTTGGGCTTTTAAAACAGCAGGTAGCTAGAGAGCATTGGAATGATTTCTGTTAACCAGTTAATCCAGTTTGATCTTTTCATATTCAACTGTGAGTTCAGATCATTGTCCATCTTAGATTCTTGTATGAGACTTGACATGATGGAGTAATTCAGTGTGTTGTGCATATAGGTATATGTTATAATTTGGCAATAAGATTTTTTCCTTTTTGTGATTCCAGTGTTTAGGGCAAGGCTGATCTATGTCTTTCAAATGAAAATTATTAAATCCTGTTGGTGTTGTGGAACTTAATGCTGTTAGTGTAACAATATTGTCTGTAAATAGGATCATTTGGTGAACTTCAGCATTATCATTAGGGAAATCCTTTCATAAAAATGATGTTCAGGGTATCCTCAATGATATGGGAATATGTCTTTCATCAGCATGTTTTCTATGATGTTCAAATAGTGGTTTTGATAATATTGATGTTGAAATGATTATTTAACACGTTAGCACTGTAGTCATGCGACACCTAGCAATGTTATCTTGCATGAATTTTGTATATATGTGGGATTAGAGATTCTATTTTGTTTTACCTAGTAAAATGTTTTTGAATTCTCCAGTTGATAGATGTAGCAGGATCAGCTGTTCTTTGTGTGTTTTTTAGCTCAAGAGTTGATCTGCTATCAGAAATCATGTTCAGAGGGCTGACTGTTCCTTAGTTAGGTTTCCTGAAGGACTTTCTCAGTGTATGTGTAAATCAGTTACATAAAAATTTCAAATAAAAGTCGACTTAGGTGTCTGAAGATGTTAATGCATTCTTTATTCCCTTTTTCCCATCCCCATCCCCATTTTTTTAGCCTGTGGGTAAGTGAAATGCAAGAGTCTTCATTTGGGGTCTTCTGCATTGTTTTCAAGTTTTCCCTTCTTTTGAGATATCTTGAAAGCTGTTAATAAACAATTCAGATAGTTCTTTTTAAGTAATCATCTCCATAATGAATATTGTTTATGTGTATTTGGCCAGCCCCAGTTGCCTTTGCCTCTTGCATTTTCTTTAAGATATGTAATGTACATTATACACCAGGTCCTGAAGAATTAGGGTCTAAATGTGGTTAATATTTCTATTCGTTATTCTTTTGGAGACTGTCACTTTTTTTAATCAAGTTAGGCTCTGGTTACTATAGTTGCAGACAGTGTTGTAATAAACCTCTTAATCCTTCTTCCTAATTTAGCATTGATTTTGACTTTGCTCTGACAGCACACTAGATAGTTGGTTCTAAAATTACTTCTATATTGCTAACCAGTTATTTCTGTTAAGATATGCTAATTTTATACATTTTTATTCCTTTTCATTACCTTCCATGTCTAGTGCCTTCATTTTTGACAAAAATATTTACAGTGTATAGATGTGAAGTCTCTTAGTAGTTGTTAACGCTGAACCACATTTTCATCCTACCATGTGTTAACCTGTACAATAAAATACCTCCGTACTATTGCATACTTTGACTTTGGGGGGAACTTTTAAAGTTATGTAGGTAATTTCACTATTTCAGTCTTTGGAACAGAAATTTTTGTACTCTTTTCTTTCTTTCAGATAGCCTGTTCCTTGACCAACTTTAAATCTAGTGAGAATAACAGCAATTAAGTACAGTACCATTGATCCATACTATTTACAAAATTCAGGAAGGACTCATAAAAAGAGCTGTAGACTATTTGTGAAGCCATATGGATTAGTCTCTTGCTTTCCTTTGCTCATTCTTTACCCACACTGTTTATTTCTGACTGAAAGATCTTTTTTGAGTCACTAATTACAAAGACACTGTCAACATCTTTTCTTTAATTAAAATATTTTCTAAAAGGCTGGCTGTGTAGGTATGTCATGAATGTAGAAGTATTCTCCTGTTTCTTTGACTCTGCTGTGTTCCAGGGGTTGCTGCTTTTTCTCTTTTGCCAGAGCACCCCATTCTCCCCAGCTGTCTCCCCAAGTCAACCACAAAAAAAATTTTTGAGCTCCCTCCATTGTACAAGACGTTGTATCAAATTCCTTGAGGAATATACCCAAAATATGACAAAGTAAGGTCCCTCAAAAGCTTTTCACTGCTTTTTCTTCTGTCTCTTGTTTGAGATGTCTTAATTTTTCTATAATGCTAATGGTAAAAAAAAATTTTTTTTAAACATTTTTTGACAAAGATTATGTATTATAAGTGGTACTCCTTGTCACCTACCTCAAGAGACAGCAAATTAGGAAAGAACTTGAACAAAGCTCCATGGTTAGTCTGAAAGTATAGAGCTACAATGCAAAATATAATTTGATATGTATATCAAATAAATAGTATAAAGATGGTAATATGTGTAATGAGCAGAAGGAATAATGACCATAAAGGTGATTGGCATTGATACGGAAATTTACCATCTTTTGTCCAGGTTATTTAAATTCCAGAGCCACCACTGACCGTTAAACAGGAAGTAAGCTTTGCAGACATTTGCAGTTGTGAGGAAAATTGTGTCTCTTTTTCAAAGAAAGTTATTACAGCAAAGTAAAATTAACCATTGAATAGAGAATAAGAAGGCATGGAACTAACCCTACAATGGTTCAGGAAATCTGTTCTTTTCTCTCCTGTTCCACTGGCTGAGCTTCATTTCCTGTGTCTTAATCTACTTTCCAACAGATGGGCCAATCTGAGGTATCAGCAAGGCAGCAGCACTCACTGAAATGGACACTATCACTACTCTCACTGTTATTTTTTTGCTTGTTTAGGGAAAAAACACGTGATGGTCTGTGTGTGAGAGAGATATGTGGTGTACACAAGCATACTCATCTCTATTCTTAGAAAAAAATCAGCATTTCAGAAGTACTCATGGATAGTGAAGACACTGTATAAAAATGAATGGTGATTTCCTTGAGAATTAAGTCTTAAGCTTTTTTCTCTTGACTGCTCTGATTCCTCAGAAAGAAGACTGTGCCATTTTCCTTTCTCACTTGTTCCTCTCTATACCCATTTTCTCTGTACAGGCTGCTTCTTATAATATAAAGCTGAGCTTTGCCTCATTAGGTAGGCCAGGTGAGTGATTCATTTCAATAAAAGATTTATTGAACAGCTGATTCTTCATATTTGTGAGCCAATGTGACTGTATGTGACAGTCTCAGCTCCTTCCTCCAGTTTCTTTCACTTAGTGAAAGTTGTGGCCTCTGTGTAGTGCAGGTCTGTTCAGAGCCATAGCTTTTAGTAACTTTTTTTCTACCTCCAGAAACCTGTCCAGAGAGATTTTAATTGAGAGGTATGAGAGCTTTGTTTATCAGTGTACCCAGTAGAAGCTTTCTTAAAGAATTTTTTTCAATAAACTTACCACACTATGAATTTTTATTTTGGAGGCTCACTGTTTCTGCATTTCTTATAGTTAAATGTTAAGTGAAATTTAGCGTGTGACAATGGTGCTATTACCCAGTTACTCAGACAGACACTGAATTTTCATTGATGCCTTTTCCTCTTCTTTGTTCATTTATTCAGTCAATTCTTAAGTTGTATAAGTTGTCCATTAAAATGAGATTATTTCATTCAACAAGTATTTTTTTTTTACATGCCTGCTATGTACCAGGCACTTTGCTAGGCATGATAGATACAGATACAAAGAATGAAACCATTCCTGCTCTCAAAAAGCTTACATTCTTACATGTGTATGTGTGCGTATAATGTTTTCTTATTCACATACATATACAAACATATACATATATGTGTGTGTGTGTATACACACACACACACACACACACATATACATAGACCCAGAAAACAAGGAGAAGATATTTTTATTGTGTCATTTTTTTTTTTAGTTCTTTCCGATTCTGTGACCCCATATGGGATTTTCTTGGCAAAGATCCTTGAGTGGTTTGTTATTTCCTTCTCTGGCTCATTTTATAGATGAGGAAATTGAGGCAAACAGGGCTAAGTGACTTGGCCAGGGTCATACAGCTAGTAAATGTCTGAGATCAGATTTGAACTTGGGTCTTCCTGACTCCAGGCCCAGCTGCACCAGTTAGTTGCCTAAAGAGAATATATACAAAATAAATACAACATGGCAGCTCAGGTAGTTGGGGGGAAGGTGGATCAGGACAAATATTCTGTAGAATATGATGGTTGAGCTGTGTCTTGAAGGAATAGAGGGATTCTGTGAACTGGAGGTAAGGAAGGAATATATTCAACTTATGGGATAGCCAATACAAAGTTAAGTGGATGAGAGATGGACTGGTGTGTTTGAAAGACAGTATAAGGAGGACCTCAGTGTTGGAGTGAAAATGATGGGGCCAAGTGATCACTCCATCTGAGAATTTGTGTAGAGAAGAAGAATGCTGTGCATAGTTTGTCATATACCCTAGCCTTTGGCAGAATGGATTTTTGAAGAATTCAGGGAAAGGATAATTAGAACTCCATGGATTAAAATTTTACAAGAGATGTCAGCTTAGGAGGGATGAGAAGCTGTCCAGAATGAAATGCTGAAGCAACAAAGAAAGGAAATTCTGATAAGATGGAAAGGTCTAATGGTTGCTTACCACCAATAGGGAGGTGTAGAGGTCATCATGACATTTAAGACCCTTAGATTTTAAATAGACATGTGCAGGCACAGAAACAAACACAGGCAATAGATACATACCGAAGCATGACATAAGCCTGTAAGAATCTTTTCCAGAGTTATTAATGTTCAAAAGAAGCTTAGGTTGTTTAGGAAAGCCAAGGAAAATGAGGAATATCTTTTTAGGTTTATTGAGGAAAAAAGATCAAAGGAAAAGAAGGATGTCTGCTTGGGGTTAATAGGATGACAAGGAATGACGGAGGGAAGGCACAGCTGCTCCACTCTTAGTTTATATCTGTTTTTTTTATGAAAGAAAATGACCTTTGGATAGTAGAAGACTGAACAAAAATGACTAATAGGAAATCAAAACCTAGGATATAAGGAACTATAGTAAGAGTACCTAATTATCTTGCATGAATTCAAGTCATTAAGCTCAGATGAACTACAGTTTTTGGATATTAAGATAATTGATAGATATCATTGTTTTTCTACTCAGTGATCTATGATAAATTGGGGAAGGCAGGAGAGATACTTTAAGATGAGAAAAGTGCAAAAGTTTTAAAGTATGATCTGATGAGGTTCACTTCACTTCTTAGCTAAATTCTATTGAATTCTTACAAGGCTGATCACTAAGCATCTAGATCAGGGAGTGTTAATCAGAAAGAGCCAGCCCAAGAAGAGACCACACAAAAATAACTTTCCTTCCCTTTCCCCTCCAGTCCTACGTCTTCCTTTTTGTCAAGTTTATTATGTCAGGTGAATGTATTTTATTAAAAATTTAGTCTTTCATGCTTCTTTTTTTTTTTTTTTTGGAACATAATGGAGAGATACTAATTGTATGGCCAGACCTAAAGATTATACATTGATAGTTCTGTGTTTGTTTGGCAAGAGGTTTATAGTGGAGTGTCCTACAGATATATGGTTGGACTACTACTGCTGCTTAAGAGTTTTTATCAATGACTTGAATAACTGTATATATGCCGTGCTTATCAGACATGCAGTGAAAGTAAGTTAGGGGGCATAGCTAATACTTAAGTGATAGTCAGGATGCACAGTTACCCCTTATTTGAAAGAAAATGGGCTTCTCCTGCCTGGTGCCTGAGCTGGTAGCTGTATTGAATGCATATTTCATGAAGCATATTTTAAGAAAACTTCCTAGCTTTGAGAGCTGTCCAAAAACTAGAGTAGATGGGCTACTTCAAAAGTTAGTGATCACCCTCTTCGTTTGAATGTTTTAAGCAGTCAGTACTTTAAGGGCTTTTAAAAATGGGACTGCTTTTCCAGGTATTTTGGAGAGGCATTGTTTTTTTGCTTGTTTGTTTTTTCCCTGTTCTGGATTGTAAGCTGTAGCATTGGATGTTCCTGGAACTGGAAAGTTTTGCAATTCATGAATATCTCTAACATCTCTTGATTTTTTCTTATTTCTCTTGTTAACATTTTGGTTTAGACCCCAAACCCTCTTAAGCACTTAACTGAGTTCCTGCCAATAGCTTCATAACTAGTTTTCCTGCTTCAGTCTCCACACTAGATTCCAGCCTACACATTAGCACCAGACAAATTTAAAAATCAACTCATTCTTACCTCCCTGCTGAGAAACTTTCAATTGGTTGCCTTTTGTATAATTTCCAACTCTTTAGCCTGCACACTCTAGTCCTAGCCTACCTTTTCATTCCTGTCTCCTCCTACTTTCTGAACATACACTGTCAAATTCAGCCAATCTCAACTATTTCCCTAGGCCTTTCTGCTTATGAATCTTTGCATATTTTCTTTTGCCTTGGCAGGAAAGCTCCCTCGCCTCTCCTTTACCTAGTCAAACTCTACACATCCTTCAAGGCTTATTATAAAATGCACCATTTTCTGTTAGGCTTTGCCTCATTATGCCAGTCTTTGGTTACCTCACCTTCCTCTGAATTCCTCAAGTATTTACTATGTATGCATATACAACCCATATCAAATTGTTTACAGTCTTAGGGAGGATAAGGGTGAAGGAGAGGGAGAAAATTTGTAACTTTAAAAAAAATGCATGTTAAAATTGTCTTTACATGTAAGTTGGAAAAATTAAATATTTTTTAAAAAGTATTTTCTGTATGTCATTTGTTTGGTACTTATTATATAGTGTCTTATGTTGTCAGTTATTTTATCTCCCCAGCTAGACTGGAAATTCCTTAAGAGAAGATGTTTTTTGTTTCCTATAGTACTTAGTATAGTGACTTGCTCTTGGAGGTGCTCAGTATTTATTAAATTAGTTGACAAAATTTATTTTTAGAATTCATTTTGCAAGACATTAAGTAAGATTCACTCTGAAAGAACTACGTCTGAGCCTTTCCTGGTCTGAGAGACAGGAAAATTTATCGCTGGTCATTATCTTTAGAAAACAACTGCTCTGTAATAAGGGTGGCTGACCATGACTTTTCTCTCTCTCTTTTTTTTTTTTTTGACCATGACTTTTCTCAAGGGACATCTACATGAAGCCTTTCTTGAACCCCTCAGCTGCCAGCATCTTTCCCCTAAAACATTTACTTCGTATTTATTTTTTAACCACTCATTGATGTAAATCTTATTTCCTCTAAAAGGTTACAAGCTTCTTGAGGGGACACTGGTTTTGTTTTTTATTTTATTTTTGTCTCCCCAGTACCTAACTGGTACCTAACAAATTGTAGGCGCTTACTAACTGCTTGTTGATCAACTAATTATTTAAATTTTGAGAAATCTTTTTCCGTTCTGAATTTGGTTTCTGGGACTTTACCATACATATTTTGTCTGTATCCCCTCATCATTCTAGCTCTCATAGTTAATTCTGTAGATAGCAGAACCTTGAATACTTTGGGCCCTCAGTGATTTTCCACCTGTCCACCTGTTGAAGGTGGACAATAACAGTGGGGGAATTTATTTAGCACCTCTCCATGTTGTGTAAGCAGAGGAGTCCTCCCAGCAATTCATACAAGCTCTAACCCTGCCTTTTAAAGGTCACTTCTGTCTGAGTCAGTTCTTAAAGTTCAAGAGGAAATAAAACTGCTTAGAGTTGGCATTTTTCAAGTCAAGTGTCAACTTTCCAAGCTCCTGTGTCTGAAGTGTGGAGGAAAAGAGATTAATAAGTGAGTTGCACTGTTGACTTAGTGATTGGTGAGCAGATGCTTCTTTTTACTTTTCTTTCTGTGGTTGGGGAGGTGGGAAAGAGTAAGAATGCAGACTAACTTCTTAAAATATATTTTGTTTTCGTTATTTTGATCTAATTTTCTCCTTTTGGTTTGCATTGTACAAGCAGACTTAAGCTATTTAGAATTGTTTAGTTGACAGCATGAAGAGATGCTTGGTGTACTTTGTAATGGTCTCCACCTGCATTGTTCCCTACTTGACAGAGAGCCCTGTCACAAGGTGGGAATACAAGGGAACTCTAGCAGTCAGTTGAATTCAGAGTCTCCAAGAAAGAACCACACCTAACTGCATATTGACTTTTCCTTTTTGGGTAGAAGACAGTAAAATCAATAAGGAAATAAACAGCAGGAATGGGCTTTATTAATCAGGTACGGCACAGACAGCTGGAAATATTATAATGGAACACAGGTGTTGATCGAAGAGTGTTGAGCAAAGACAATCTACTCTTTCTTAGTAAAGTGCTATTATTGATTGTGGGCAATCTTGGGTACAGCAGCATCAAAGCTGCTAATTGGGTAACTGAAGAGAGAGTTGAGATCATTCTGTCTGATCTTTTTAACTGCTTGCTTCTCTTGGCATGCTATCTCAATATAGTTTAAGACCATCATATTTTCTCTCTCTTTTCATTCTTATCCACCTATCATTCACTGCTTTTTTTTATTCTTAGCCCAAAATAATGTGCTTCTATGGCCTCTCTTTTTATTTCAAGAAGGACTTATAATTCAGTTCTTTAGTTATGTTGATATTTATCTCATAGATTTAAAAAATCAAACCATTGTCAAAAATTGTATCAGATTTCCCTATTGCTTTTCCATGTGTACCAGTATCCAAGCAAATGACAAGACAGCTCCTCTATCCAGGCAGGCCTATCCCTTCTCTTTCCTAAAACAGACCTTCTTTCTTTCCCTTTATTTCATCTTACATATTCTGTCTCCCTATGTAATATCACCCCACTAGAAATGATAGTTGTCCTTTCCATACTTTGGTTATTATAATAGAAAAAGCAATAGATGAGTGTGAATCAGGAAAGCAGGGTTTTTATTGCATTTTTATTACTTACTGATGGGGTGCTGGGGTGCCTTTGTAACTTTGCTTGTAACATTGTTGTAACTTCATTCTGTAAAAACTCACTTGTGTTCAGGTACCTATGTATGTAACGGTCAGTTTATAATGAGCCTGTGCAATTGAGTTGTAAAAGTCACACTTTCCCCCAGCCATAAAGCATTAACTCTCTCTCCCCTTCCCCCAGCCTAAAAGTGTTTTCCCTGAAACCATTAACTCTGCCAGCTATAATTATCCTTGCTTGGCGTAATAACAAGCCATAATTATGAATCCTTTAAAAGCGTTCTATAAACAAATCCTTAGTTAGAGAAATGTATACCTCCTTTGTTCTACTGGCCAGCTGCAAACTATGAATCTTTCAATGCATTATAAGTAAGGTAACTCCTCACAATTAGACACATACTGAACTCCCAATTAGCCCAGCTTCCTAACATCCATCTTGTCAAAAGGGACTTTGATGGCTAACAGACTGGACACCTCTCAGTCAGAATTGACCGCTAGCTGACTCAGTGACATTTCAAGGCAAAAACCACACCTCCTGATAGCCACTCCCCCCCCCCAGGCATTCTCTCAGTGAATTATGGGCAATACACCTGCACAGTTGATATAAAAACTGCATGTCCCTTTAAGCACTGACCACTCCTAAACTCCTCCCTAACTCCACCTTTACACACCTAGTTAGCATAATGGCTATTAGATTTATGGTTTTATTACTATATAATCATTATCCCTGCAGGTTGCAGGCTTTTTCTTACACCCCCCTGCCTGCTGAAAAGCATAATACACTTTTATAAACTTGCCAAGAGAGCTTGGACCTGGAAATTCTTTCAGAGTAAAAACCCTCAAAGGATTTCATAGAAATCCATTCCCTCAGTATACCTCTTCACTTACCACTTGTAGTATCTTGAGCTGGTTGCTTCAGCTCCCTGATCATAATTTTCTTCTCCTGTAAAATGGATATGGTAATACTAGCATTATCTGTACAAAATTCTTGTGAGTCAAGTACTGTATAAACCTTAATATCAAATGACAAAAAGTAAAAATCACCATCCCTGACATTTCTGTAGCAGTTGCCATTTTTCTTCCATTAAAACTCCCTAGGATATCTTTTCCCTTGCAGTTGGTGGTATTGCTCTATCGTGGAACTTTGACCTCTCCGAAAGTTGTTTTTCTATCTTCTTACAGCTCCCCTTTTTGCTCCCGTTTTCTACCAGCATACATTCAACAAGACTCTGTCATCAGCTTTCTTTTCTTTTCCCTCTATACTTTTTCTCTCATCCTAATCATTTTCAAGAATTTTGCCATCATGGCTATCTCTGAGTCCCATAATAATCTCTAGCCTTTATCTTTTTTGCAAACTCCAGTGTTGAATTATCAGTTACAGAAATGTCAGTACTAGACATATATATATATATATATATATATATATATATATATATATATGTCTATATAGTTTTTCTTTTGTTATTTCCAACCAATGATATATTCAATAATCAATTGTCTTCTTCCCCTTTCCTTACCCCAAAGCTCTCCCTTCTATTTCTTTGCTTCTTTTAATAGTACTATCTTTCTTTTAGTTACCCAGACTCCAAATTGTGGAATTACCTTTGTTTCTGTTTTATCAAGTATGTTACCTTATTCTTCAGATTCTAGTTCTGGCCCTTACAGTTTCTAGATGAGTCACCTTCTCAAATCCTCAGATTTCTCACAAGTTAAGTAGTAGTTATTCCTCTAAGATTGTTGTGAGGAATTTTTTTTTAAACTTAAAGCGCTAAATAAATTTAAATAGCTGTTATTTTTACGGAACCTGCTCTTTTTGTGCATCTCTCTCTCCCCCTTTAATAAATGTTTATTGAAAAAAAATAAAATGTCATGATTTGTATAGCAAATGTCTCTGATAAAGGCCTCATTTCTCAAATATGTAGAGAACTGAGTTAAATTTTAAAGAATACAAGTCATTCTCCAGTTGATAAATTATCAAATGATTTGAATAAGCAGCTTTCAGATGAAGCAGTCAGAGCTATCTATAGTCATATGAAGCAAATACTCTAAATTACTGTTGATTAGAGAAAATGTAAATTAAACAACTGTGATATACCACCTCACAGCTATCAGATTAGCTAATATGACAGAAAAGCAAAATGATAAATATTGGAGGGGATGTGGAAAACTGGGACACTAATGTACTATTGATAGAGTTGTGATTCAGCCATTCTGGAGGGCAGTTTAGAAAAGCTATCAAACTGTGCATACCCTTTGATCCAGCAATTCCACTATTAAGTCTCTATCCCAAAGAGATCAATAAAAAGGGAAAAGGACCTATCTATATAAAAATATTTATAGCAACACTTTTTGTAGGGGCAAAGAATTGGAAATTGAAGTCATGCCCAATTGATTGGGGAGTGGTTGAACAAGTTGTAGTATATGATAATATTTCTCCCCCTCTTTCCCCTACACCCAACCTCAAAACAGCGATCCCCCTGTAAAGCCCCTCCCCCAATCTGCTCTCTTTTATGCCCTCCTCCAACACCACTCTAACTTTCTGGTAGGACAGGGAGGGTCTCTGTACCCCAGTCCCTGTATATCTTAGTTCCCTGTTGCATGTAGTTAATAATTAATATATATGTATATATATATAATGTTTTGTTGAGTTTTTTAACATTTGATTGTAGAGCTTTAAATTCTAGATTCTTTCAGTCCCTCCCTTGTCACCCATCCCCACTGGAAGGGCAAGAAATTCAATACAGGCTGTACTTGTGTAATTATCTCCACAGTGGACCTATTGTGAGAGGCTGATTATATGTCCCTCCTTCCTATCCTGCCCCCTCTTTATTCTATTCTCTACTCTGTCTATGTCCCTTTGCTGAAGTGTATGCTTCCAGCAACTCTCCCCCAGACCCTGCCCTCCCCTCCGTCATCCCCCCTCTCATCCCCTTACCCCCTACTCTCCTGTATGGCATGATACCAAGTTTAGAGTTCATGTCATTCCTTCCCTAACCTAAATTCAATGAGAGTACATGAAGGTAAAGTTACAACAGTTATCCCTTGCCTCTTTTTTTAAAAAATGTAATAAATGTTATTTGTTTTCTTGTCTAAATCGTTCATTTTCATGAGATTTTTGAGTTAAAAATTTTCTCCCCATCTTTCCCCTACCCCAATCTCAAAACATTGATCCCAGTGTGGAGCCCCTCCCCTGGTCTGCTCTCTGACTTTCTGGTAGGGCAGAGAGGGTCTCCCTATCCCAGCCCCTGTAAATCTTGATTCCTAGTTGCAGGTATTGCAGAGCTTTATATTCTAGATTCTTTTGATTCCTCCCTTGTCACCCACCCCCGCTAGAAGGACAACCAATTCAATACAGGCTGTGTAGGTGTGATTTTTTTTTTTCCCCCCCAAATTTACCTTGAATTCCACTGACCTTTTTCTTACCCTTATTTCTCCTGGCTTGATAAATGTGGAGATTGCCCCAGGTGCCATGGATCTACTCTCCTCTAGACTCCAGCTGTGGCTTCTCCCAACAGCCCTGGGGCCAGGCTGTGGCTTCAGGCTGGGCTAGCCTTGGCTCCCAGCCTGCAGGGATGAGCCCCTCCTGCTGAGCTGCCTTCAGCAAGAGACGTATTTTATGTATTTTTGTGGGGTTCGGAGCCCTAAAAATTGTTTAGAGGTGTATTTTCTGGGTATTTAAGATGGCTGTGTGGGAGCTGCAAACCTTTACTGCTTCTACGCTGCCGTCTTGGCTCCACCCCCGACCCTAGTTATTTCTTTCTTTTTTTTTATTGACTTGTTTGTCAACACTAATATTTGCTGAATTATAAAGTCTTAGGAGGGGTATAACACATAAGAAGTCAGAAAAAGTAAGTCATGTAATGAAAGCTTTAGAAGACAAGAGAATTTGATAGTACTTTGGTCAATCCAGTTAAGAGCAGTATCTCTTTCTTTATCCGTCACCAAATGAATGTTTTTAGGAATAGAATTAACTGACTATTGTTCTTCTTAAGCAAATCATAAATCCTAATCTAGATTTCTTACCCTTTGGGGAGAATTTTGTCTTTATTTCTTAAGTCTAAATTTTCATTAGAAATAACTTGAGTCCCTGCGTTTCTGGGTTAAGAATTCACTATTTCACAAAAACTGCTGTTAAAATTGGAATATACTATGGCAGAAACTGGGCTTAGAAGCATTATCTAACACCATACACCAAAATCCAGTCTAAATGGATGCACGATCTAGATATAAAGGCTGATAGTGTAAATAATCCGAGGGGGCAAGGAATCGTTTATCTGTCAGATTTATGGAGTAGGGAAGACTTTATGAAGAAAGAAGAGTTAAGAGAGCATTATAAAAAGCCATATGGATAATCTTGATTACATCAAATTGAAAAGTTTCTGCACAAACAAAGCCAAAGCAATCGAGAGGAAGAGGGAAGTGGGGATCTGGGAAAGAATATTTAAACCCAGTGTCTCTGATAAAGGTTTCATTTCTAAAATATACAGGGAATTAAGTAAAATTTATAAGAATGCAAGTCATTCCCCAATTGATGTGGTCAAAGGATATGAACAGGAAATATACAAAGGTAGAAATTAAAGATATCTTTAAGCATATGGAAAAATGCTCTAAATCACTATTGATTCAAGAAATGCAAATCAAAACAGCATTGAGGTACCACATCTCAACAGTCAAATTGGTTAAGATGACAAAACAGGAAAATGACAAGTGCTAGAGAGGGTGTGGAAAAATTGGAACTCTAATGCATTGCTGATGGAGCTGTGAACTGATACAACCATTCTGGAGGGTAATCTGAAACTATGCCCAAAGGGCTATAAATAATTGCATACCCTTTGACTCAGTAATACCACTTTTGGGGTTGTATCCCAAAGACATCATAGAAGTGGGAAAAGGTCCCATATGTACAAAAATATTTATTGGATCTCTCTTTGTGGTGGCAAAAAACTGGAAATTTAAGGGATGCCCATCAATTGGGGAATGGCTGAACAAGTTATGGTATATGAATGTGATGGAATACTATTGTGCTATAAGAAGTAGGAAGGAGATGGACTTCATAATTACCTGGAGAGGCTTATGTGAATTGATGCTAAGTGACAAGAGCAGAACCGGGAAAAATTTGTACACAGTCACAGATACATCATATGTGTGACGACCAACCTTGAAGCAGATGGCAGTAGATTGATATTTTTTTGAGAGCTGGTTCCACATATCTATTTGTTCATTCCCAACTTTGAGAATCACAAAATTGGAAAGAGATCCAGAGATCCATATTGAAATGATTAAAGTCAGACCTAAAAAGGAATCTTCTCCACAAAAGTCATCTACTTGGAGACCTGTAGTTATGGGAATTCTACTCACTGCCTTCTGAAGTAACTCATTTTAGTTTTAGACTTTTCTAATTATTACTAATTTTTTTCCTCAAATTGTCCAGTCTGCCTCACCTACATTGTATCTAAGTTCTGAACCTTAATTCCTCTTCCACAAGATGTCCTTTCAAATACTTGAAGACATCTATTATTCTCTTCATGAGACTGAAAAACCATCATTATCACCATTTTACTGGCCTTCTCATGCTACTGGGTACTCCCCTCTGCAAGTTCAAGTTTGTCGATATACTTTATGTATTGTGGCATCAAGGAATAAATGCAATAGTTAAGATATGATCAGACCAATTCAGAATACACCAGAAATTTCATTCCTTCATTTTGTACATTGATTGGTGAAGCATAAAATGCAAAAAAATACACGATTCATATTCTTTGACCATTTATCAATTAGGGAATGACGTATATTCTTTTAGATTTTACTTAATTCCCTGTATATTTTAGAAATGAGGCCTTTATCAGAGATACTGGTAATAAAAATTCTTTCCCAATTTCCCACTTCCCTCTTAATCTTGGTTACTTTGGCTTTGTTTGTACAGAAACTTTTCAATTTAATGTAATTGAGATTATCCATTTTATAATGTTCTCCAAGTCTTCTTTAGTCATAGTCTTCCCTACTCCATAAATCTGACAGGTAAACTATTGCTTGCTTCCCCAGATTACTTAAAGTATCAGCCTTTACACATAGATAGTGCACCCATTTAGACTTGACTTTGGTGTACGGCATTAGATGCTGGTGTATACCCAGTTTCTGCCATACTATATTCTAATTTTGCCAGCAGTTTTTGCCAAATAGTGAATTCTTATCCCCCAAGCTGGGGTCTTTGAGCTTATGAAACAGTGTATTATTATAATCGTTGATTACTGAGTCTTTTGTACCCATTGATCCACTATTCTGTTCCTTGGCCAGTACCAAGCAGTTTTATTACTGCTGCTTTATAATACAGATTAAAATCTGGTATGGCTAGGCCACCTTCCCTAGCATTTCTTTTCATTAATTGCCTTGATATTCTGGACCTTTTGTTCTTCCAAATGAATTTTGTCCCTATTTTTTCTAGTTCTGCAAAGTAGTTTTTTGGTAGATTGATTGGTATGGCACTAAATATGTAATTTAATTTAAGTAAAAGTGTCATTTTTATAATATTAGATTGACCTAGCCACGAGCAATTGATGCTTTTCCAATTAGTTAGATCTGATTTTATTTGTGTGAAAAGTGTTTTGTAGTTGTGTTCATAAACGTACTGGGTTTGTTTTGGCAGGTAGGTTCCCAAATATTTTATAATGTCTACAGTAACTTTAAATGTGATTTCTCTTTCTATCTCTTGCTGTTGGACTTTGTTGGAAACATATAGGAATGCTGAGGAGTTTTGTGGGTTTATTTTATATCCTGCAACTTTGCTAAGTTTATTTATTGTCTCTAGAAGTTTTTTACTTGATTCTCTAGGATTCTCCAAGTATATCATCATATCATCTGCAAAGAGTGATAGTTTAGTCTCTTCTTTGCTTAATTTGATTCCTTTGATTTCTTTTTCTTCTCTAATTCCTACTGCTAACATTTCTAGTACCATATTGAATAAGAGGGGTGATAGTGGACATCCTTGTTTCACTCCTGATCTTATTGGAAATGCTTCTAGTTTATCCCTATTACATATAATACTTGCTCATGGCTTTAAGTAGTTGCTACCTATTATTCTAAGGAAAATTCTGTTTATTCCTATACTTTCTAGTGTTTTTAATAGCAATGGATGTTATATTTTGTCAAAAGCCTTTTCTGCATCTATTGTGATAATCATATGGTTTCTGATAGTTTTATTGTTGATATGATACTGATGGTTTTCCTAATATGAAACCATCCTTGCATTCCTGGAATAAATCTTACCTGATCAAAATACATTATTCTTGTGATAAGTTGATGTATTGTTTTTGCTAATGTTTTATTTAAAATTTTTGTATCTATATTCATGAAGGAGAGTAGTATACAATTTTCTTTCTCATTTTGTCTCTCCCTGATTTAGGTATCAGTACCATATTTGTGTCATAAAAAGGATTTATTAGGACTCCTTCTTCCCCAATTTTCACAAATAGTTTGTAGAGTACCAGGATCAATTGAACTTTAAATGTTTGATAGAATTCACTAGTAAATATATCTGGCCCTGGAGACTCTTTCCTAGGGAGTTTGCTTATAGCTTGTTCAATTTCTTTTTCTGAGATGGGGTTATTTAAGTAGTTTACTTCCTCTTCAGTTAATCTGGGAAACATATTTTTGTAAATATTTATCCATTTCACTAAGATTGTCAAATTTATGTGAATACAATTGGGAAAAATAATGCCTATTTGTTGTTTTAGTTTCTTCTTCCTTGAAGGTACATTCACCCTTTTCAGTTTTGGTACTCAAAATTTGGTTTTATTCTTTCTTTTTCATCATATTACCTCAAGGTCTATCAATTTTGTTGTTGTTGTTTTTTTTCATAAAACCAGCTCTTTGTTTTATTTATAAGTTAAATAGTTTTTTGTTGTTGTTGTTGTTGTTGTTTTTTTGCTTTTTGGAAGGCAGTTGGGGTTAAGTGACTTGCCCAAGGTCACACGGCTAGTTTTAGTGTTAAGTGTCTGAGGTCATATTTGAACTCAGGTCCTCCTGACTCCAGAGCTGGGGCTCTATTCACTGTGCCACCTAGCCGCCCCTAAATAGTTTTCTTAATCTTATTTTAATTAATCTTTCCTGTCATTTTCATTATTTCTAATTTGGTATTTAATTTGGGATTTTCAATTTGTTCTTTTTCTAGCTTTTTAAATTTTGTGCCCAATTGATTGACCTCCATTTCCTATAATTTATTCATATATGCATTCAGGTATATAAAACTTCCCCTATGAACTGCATTTGCTGCATCCCACAAGTTTTGGTATAATTTTTCAGTATTGTAATTTTCTTGAATGAAGTTACTGATTGTTTCTATAATTTCTTGTTTCACCCACTCATTGTTTAGTATTAAATTATTTAGTTTCCAATTAGTTTTTTGCCAATCTTTCCATGGTCTTTCATTGCATATAATTTTTATTGCATCATGATCTGAGAATGATGTATTTAATATTTCTGCCTTTCAGCACTGTCCATTTTTGTATGTGTGCCATGTACTGCTGAGAAGAAGGTATATTCTTTTTTATCCCCATTTAGTTTCCTCAAGGGATCTGTCATGTCTAGCCTCTCTAAGATTCTATTTGCCTCTTCAACTTCTTTCTTTTTTATTTTGAGGTTAGATTTGTCAAATTCAGAGAGGGGGAGATTGAGATCCCCCAGTAGTATTGTTTCGCTATCTATTTTGCCCTCTACTTCCCTTCACTTTTCCTCTAGGAATTTGGATGCTATACTGCTTTGTGCATATATGTTAAGTAATGATATTGCTTCGTTCTTGAAAGTGCATTTTAGCAGGATGTAGTTTCCTTGCTTATATCTTTTAATTAGATCTATTTTAGCTTTTGCTTTGTCTGAGATAAGATTTGCTACCCCTGCTTTTGTTTTTACTTTAGCTGAGGCATGATATATTTTACTCCAGCCTTTTATCTTTAACCTGTGTGTATCCCCCTGTTTCAGGTGTGTTTCTTGTAAACAGCATATTGTAGGATTATGGTTTTTAAATCATTCTGCTGTCCACCTCTGTTTTGTCAGAGAGTTCATCCCATTCACATTCACAGTTATCACTACTATCTGTATCTTTCTGTCCTTCCTTTTCCCTGCCCTGTTTGTGCTTTCATTTTTTTCCCCTTCTCCCTTCCCCTTCTTAAGAGTTTTCTCTTTGACCTCCACCTTCCTCTCTATTCCCTTCTTATCTGCCCCCTCCCTCTTCCCCCCCTCCTCCCTTACTACTTCTTCCCTCCCTTCTAATTCTACCCTTCCTTAGTCCTTCCCCCCCTCCTACTGCCTGTACGATAGGATCAATTTATACTCATTATTGTATGTTATTTCTTCCTTGAACCGAGATTGACAAGAATAGATCTCATTCAGTGCTCCTTTCCCTCCCCTATTTCCCCCTTTTATGATGAGTTTTATATCTGTTCTCAGTAGAGTCCTATATTTAACTGGTTTTGTTGTTCCCTTTTTTCACCAGAACCTGTGAGGGAAAAGTGCATATAATTGTCACCTCCCTCCCTCCCTACTTTCTCTTTAATATATTGTTTTTATGCCTCTTTGTGTAGCATAATTTTCCCCTTTCTGCTTTTCCATCAGGACCGTCTTGAATTCTCTCATGTCACTGAATGCCCATCTCCTTGCCTTGCACACTCTTGCTGGATAGGTGATCCTTGGTTGTAGACTGAGCTCTTTTGCCTTGCGAAAAATCATATTCCAGTTCCTCTGATTTTTCAATGCTGAGGCTGCTAGATCCTGTTTGATCTCAGAACTGTGTTTCCAAGATATCTGAATTGTTTCTTTTTGGCCGCTTGTTGTATTTTCTCCTTTATCTGATAGTTCTGCTGTTTGGCCACAGTGTTTTGCAGACTTCTTAATTTGAGATCTCTTTCAGGAGATGTCTGGTGGTTTCTCCCAGTTTCTATTTTAGCCTCTGGTTCTAGGATCTTAAGTCAGTTTTCCTTGATGAGCTCTTGGAAGATATTGTCCTGACTCATTTTTTCATTATGATTTTCTGGTAGACCAGTGATTCTCAGATTGTCTCTCCTAGATTTGTTTTCCAGGTCAGTTATTTTTCCATTTAGATATTTTACTTCTTTTTCTAATTTTTCATTCTTGATGCTTTGTTTGACTGATTCTTGGTTCCTCATAGAGTCATTGGCTTCAGTTTGGTTGATTCTAGTTTTTAGTGAATCATTCTCCTCAGTTGCTTTTTTTTTTTTTTAAATTTTAATTTATTTTCTTGGTTACATCATTCATTTCCACAAGGTTTTGAGTTATAGATTTTCTCCCCTTTTTGCCCCTAACCCCCAGCCCAGAACATTGATCTCACTGTAAGGCTCCTCCCACAATCTGTTCCCTTTTATGCCCTCCTCCAACACCCCTCTAGCTTTCTAGCAGGGCAGGGTTCAGGATCCTGCCCCCATCCCTGTATGTATTATTT
>CM053594.1:325201170-325219782 GCA_028646575.1 Pseudocheirus occidentalis
AGGAAGGAGGGACATATGATCACTGTCACAATATGTCCACTATGAATATGTCCTGTATAATCACACATCCACAGCCTGTATTGAATTGCTTGTCCTTCCAGTGGGGGTGGGTGACAAGGGAGAGGAACCAAATGAATCTAGAATTTAAACCTCTGCAATACCTGCAATTAGGAATTAAGATATACAGGGCCTGGGGTAGGGAGACCCTCCCTGCCCTACCAGAAAGTTAGAGAGCAGATCAGGGGAGGGGCTTTACAGTGGGATTGCTGTTTTGGGGTTGGGGTAGGGGAAAGACAGGGAGAAAATTTTTAATTCAAAAATCTCATGAAAATGAATGATGTAAACAAGAAAATAAATTTAAAAATTTATTGAAAAATAAATAAACAAACAAACAAGCAACCAAATAAATAAATTATACTGTAACCATAGAGGCTCTCTAGGTTATACCCTTTGTTTTCCAAGAAAGTCAATTAAAATCCAGAGAGTTAATTGCCTAAGTCTGCTTCTTAATGATTCTGCAGGGTATTTTAGCTTCACTCTACTACATGAGAATATTTAGTGTTTCTAGGAGCCTGTTTAAAAAAAATTGAAACAAAACCCAATACTATCACCATTATTTCACATGTGTCACTTGAAAATCCATGGAGATAAGGAAATGTTTTGTTTTTCTCTGTATAGTATCTTAAATTTGTTTCCATTTGTTGCTTTCAGTATTTTGTTAGACTTGTTTTTGGGCCAGGGGGATGGTTGTGTAATTTGTAAGAAACCATTTCAATGCCCTACTACTCTCTGACAGTTTATTGTGTTACACAGTGAGTGGTCTTTGTGCATGTAACAAATTAAAAGACATCCAATGAACTGGTGTCAGTTTTCTAATTAAATTACCCATTTTTGAACAGTCATTTAAAGTTCTTGTGAACTTCCCCACCTGAATTCAATGATGGAAAGAGCTGATTTCATGGTTTTTGATTATTTAATTGGTCTATTAATAGTTTGAAAATGAACTGGAACCCAATATCCTTTTAATTTGTCTGTTTCAAATGAATATTTGTGTATATGTTTTGGGTTTTATGTGTATTTCTGAGAGTGACATAGACAGAATAGATACCTTGAACTTGTGAAGGAACTAGCTGACTGGGCATTTCAAACTTAGTTTTGGTGTTTGTCGTCCCCAGAAAAAGAAAGGGAAATTTAACATCTTGGTGCATGGAATCCAAGCATTACATCATAGCAATCTGGGATACTGAATTTCCTTTAAAGCTGATCCGAAGAATGTTGTTAAATGTATATCTTAGAACATGTTGATTTGTCTAGAAATTGCTGTTATACACACCCATACACACACCCACACACATACACACACGGATTTTGTTAGGATAATAGAATATTTGTTCTATCAAATCCTTTTTTTGTTGTTTGTGTGTGTGTGTGTGTGTGTGTTAGGTTTATTAATTTGAATTTCTTAATGTCTTTTCTTGATAATTTTCTTAATCTTTTATGGCAAAGCATCATGTGGGAATTTTAAGTCTAAAGGAGAGGTATTAAACTTTATTTACATATATTTAATAGCATTATATTAGCACAATAGATCTCTCCCATTGGGCTTTCTCTCAAGTGTCATTCAACTTATTTGGTGTAAATGAATGGATCCAATTGAGTGTTTTTCTCCTTCTAACCTTTCTCCTTTGTGCTCAGGACTCTTGCCCGTCATCTCTTCTGATAGTTTTTCTCCAGTTGTAGACATCAATCATCCTGTATCACTTTTAACCCCAAAAGCTTTTCCTTTCTTTTAGAATGCATAGGACGTTGAGAGTACAGGAACTATGTGGATAGTAGTGTTAAATTACTGCCATCCAAAACTGCACATCTGGGGCTGTCTGTGATTCAAGTATGAAGTATTTTATTTCGTAATTTAGCTTATTCAACTCTCCTTTTCTTATCACTTGATATTTTTTTTCTTTCCTTACATACTTTTGATATGAAAATCCCTCTCATATTTTCTGAGATTGGACAGGGTGTTGTTTGAATGTGTAGTTTGAAATTGAGAAACTCCTGAAAGCAGTTAAGTAGCTATTCATAAGTAAGTAAATTGAATGAAAAAAATATGCACAAGCAAATCTATTTTAGGGGATGGTTATGGATAATGCTGTTCTTAAACCAAGAAGACTCCCATATCATCTTTGCTTGGTATCTCCTAGAACTGTTGCTGACATCACCCAGACATTCCATACCTTGACCTGAACAGCGTTCTTCCATATCCTTATCTTCATATTGGCAGGTCTGGGAAATATGACTGCCAAAGGTCATCTTTTATTTTTTAAAAAATATTTTCTGGTTTTCTTGTAGTGCTCGGATATTGGAAAAGATGCGTCAGCAGCTAGTAGAAGATTTACTTAAGGTTCAGAGTGAACTGTTGGAAGAGAGGAAGAAGCGGGAATATAATGAAGACTTGGTCCGACGTCTTCAGAAGCGCCTTTTCCTTTTGACAAAGGTACTGCTTCAAGCTGCTGATTGAGTGTTGTGTTTTTTTTTTTTACGGCCCTCATTATATTTCCTTTTGATATGAGAATGGGGCCTTATAGTGTCATGTTATATCTATGTGTGAAGAAGGGACCTCAGAGTTTATCTACTCTGTTTCCTAAATAGGAATCCCTTATAGGTTATATTCACATCCCATTGATGAAGAACTCACTATATCCCAAGGCATTCAGTTCAATTTTGGACAGTTCTTACTATTTTGAAGTTCTTCTTTAAACAAAGTTTTAAAAAAAAAATCAGCATTTCTGAAACTTCCACCCATTGTTCCTACTTCTGCTTTTTGACGATAAGCAAAATATATCTAATCATTTCTCATCACATCCTTCTAATACTTAAGAGCTTTTATATTTTCTTCTACATCTTCTCTAAAAAAATCTTAACTTAAGACACTAAATGAACATTTCTATATCCAGAGCACAATGTAAAAGGATTGTATATGAAACCACAACTCTCCATACTGCTAAATTCTTTGAAAGTGCATGAGTTCCACTTGTTAATTTCCAAGTTATCCTACTTGTCTGTTCTTTCTTCTAAACTTTTTTTCTTTTGTGCATTTAAAAAAGTGTTATAATGCCCTCCCTTTGACATCATGAATATTTCTGTTCTGCAGCTTTTCCCAACCCTCAGGAAAGACAGATGTAAAAAATCCCTTGTAATAAATAAGCATTCTTAAGAAAAAGCATTTTGCACACCAATTATGTTTGCACCTTGTGTCCATCTTAGCTAGGTGGCATGGTAGATGGAACTCTAGGCCAGGCATCAGCAAGGTCCACATTCAAATCTGGATATAGACAATTCTTAGCTGTGTGACCCTTTGTAAGTCACTTGTCTGCCTCAATTTCCTTAGCTGTAAAATGTTGATAATTACAGTACTTAACCCAAACTTGTTATGAGGATCCAGTCAGATAATATTATAAAATGATTAGCTTAGTACTTGGCTCCTGGTAGATACTTAACAAGTACCTTTCCCTTTTCCCTCAGGGGATAGGTCCTCTGGAATGATTTGTAATTGCCTTGTGTTTTTTTTTTTCTTTTTTCTTTTGGCTTTTTTTTGGAGGGCAGTTGGGGTTAAGTGACTTGCCCAAGGTCACACGGCTAGTTTTTTTTGTGTTTAAGTGTCTGAGGCCGGATTTGAACTCAGGTACTCCTGACTCCAGGGCCAGTGCTCTACTTGCTGCGACACCTACCCGCCCCATGTAATTGCCTTGTTTGGAGTGCTTACATATTCTTTTACAGTGTTGCTATTCTTGAATAAATTGTTCTGCTGGTTCTACTCACTTGCTTCTGTATCAGTTTATATGACCCAGATCTTCTGGGGGAAAAACCCCCCAACAATTCTCCCTCTCCTGGCTTGGGGCATTTTCACTGGAATGTTCTCTCTTCATCTTTGCTTTCTGACTTAATGTAAAGCCAATCAGCAGTAGATTCCTGAGAGAATGCTACTGTGAAGAGCTTTTAAGATTCGGATTACACAGTATTAGTGAACACTCTGTTTATTCCATTACAAATCAAGATTCAGTACAATGTTCACAGTTTCAACAATTCACAATATTATATACAATCTTCAGAACAAGGAAAGTCTCTATATTATATCTTATTACAGAAAGGAACAAGGAACAAGAGAAGAATCAGCTGGTTTCCCTAAAGGAGAAACCAGCTTCACATTTTAAGATTCAGTCAATCAAATTAACAGAAGTAATGACCTAGTTTCCCTAAGAGGGATTCAATCAATCAGTTAACAAAAGGAATGACCCAGCCTCCTTAAGAGGGAGTTGATTCAATCAGAAAGTCAGAAACTTCCAACTTCAGCCATCACCACCTTCATCCACCCAGCTGATACAATGGACCTTCAATTCCCAGCTAAAATTCCTACATTCTGTAGGAAGTTTTCCCCAGTCCCTTCTGTTGATTTATTTCCTTTTTGTCCCTTGTATAGTTTGTATATAGTTGTTTGAATGATTGATTTTTAGCTTCTTGAGGGCAGGGCCTCTCTTTTGTCTTTCTTCATATCCCTGGCAATTAGTAGAGTGCCTGCAACATTAGTGTTTAATAAGTGTTTATTGACGTGATGCTTGGCATTATCTCTTTAATCCATTCTTATAGCACAATAATATTCCATGACATTCATATACCATGATTTATTTAGTTGTCTAAAGTTGTCCTAGAGGCAATCTAAGACACCTTCTTAGGTTCTGGATTTTTTCCTTTTCTTTTAATCTCTCCCTTCAGATTAAAGGATTTTTTTTTTTTTTTTGCTTGTAGTATCCTCTGCCTTAAACCTCTGTCCATCTCTACTTGTTTCCCTATTGAATTTGATGTATTTCTACATCAAATACTCTAAACATGTTCACCATCCTTCCAATTCTTTCCTCAAGAGCTTTTCTTTTGTTTTTAATCTTTGGCTTTATATATTTTAGATATTCGTGTGGTCTTGGTAGAAAAGTTATTTTTTGCCCTTAGGATCTCTACTTGCAGTTGTTCCTGAGGTGGGCTTCTTTGTTGGAGGGTGGAGAGGAAGGGATCTTTAGATTTTCAGTAATTGTTGATACTTATTTGCATTTTTCTGTTGGTTTTTGTTTTACTGATCACTACTTTAATTTCCATAATTGATGCTTGGTGCCAGGACTAGGTTTTATTCAATGTTGCTTTATTGATTGAGTAGTTGACCTTGGCCACTCTCACTTTTGGTTCCCTGGATTCTTTCGCTGACCTCCAACTTCCAGCATTAGGACCCCCTTGATCTTTAAGTCACTGGAGCATTTCAAGAGAAAGCATCAGGAGTGGGCTTCGTTGCAGCTTCAACTCGTGCCCACCCAGGGACACCAAAAACTGTTGGGGTTTCATGATGTGTTGTGTTGGAACTGTCTCAAATAATTCAGTCAGATCACCTCTAATCCAAGTATAGGCATTTATTGAGATTGACTCCTCTCATGAAGTGGGATAAGTTTTAAAAGGAACCAGCAACTTCAGAGAAAGTAAGATGAATTTTTATTGAGTAAAGATGTAATTACAAAACAAAAATTATGAATATTAAAAAGGCAGGAGGGCGCCGTGTGCCCTGACCTAAGATGACAGATGAGGCCCCCGGTGTGTTGTGTCCGAGATCCCAGTGTTGAAAATGAACACCAGATCAGGAGCTGTGGGTGCAACGACTCAAAGAGGAGTATCAGGCTCTTATCTGGTACATGGAGAATAACAAGAATGCTGACAATGACTGGTTTCGACTGGAGTCCAACAAGGAAGGGACCCAATGGTTTGGAAAATGCTGGTACATCCATGACCTACTTAAGTATGAATTCGACCTTGAGTTTGATATCCCGATTATATATCCCTCTACTGCACCAGAGAGATCGCTGTCCCTGAACTGGATGGAAAGATGGCAGAGATGTATAGGGGTGGCAAAATATACCTAACTGAACACCTTAAACCCTTGTGGGCTAGAAATGTACCAAAGTTTGGACTGGCTCATCTCATGGCTCTAGGGTTGGGCCCTTGGCTGGCAGTAGAGATCCCAGACCTGATCCAGAAGGAGTGATCCACCACAAAGAAAAGTAACATCTCTGCCTGAACTTCTGATGTACTTGGCTCCCTCCTGCCTCTTTCAGCCATCACCACCTTCATCCACCCAGCTGATACAATGGGCCTTCTCTGGCTTTTGCCTTGAAGTTTCAGTGACTGGACCTCTGGGTTTTATTGCTATGAATGAGCTTTGCCTCTGCTCATAGTCTGGAATCACTTGGGGACAGAGCTGAGAGCAGTTGGCAGACATTGGGACCATGATCCTACCACTTTCTTGCTACTTGAAAAGGTGTGAGGATCCTGGAGAAATGCAACAA
The DNA here is from genome assembly GCA_028646575.1 of Pseudocheirus occidentalis. Classification (NCBI taxonomy): domain Eukaryota; kingdom Metazoa; phylum Chordata; class Mammalia; order Diprotodontia; family Pseudocheiridae; genus Pseudocheirus; species Pseudocheirus occidentalis. The sequence continues at coordinate 325,207,545 of CM053594.1, forward strand.
GAAAATTTGTGTCACCTCCTCAGTTGGAGGTAGTAGCTAAGTCCTCCTTGAATAAAAGCTGCTTCCCCTGGCCAAAAAAAAAAAGGCAGGAGGGGTTTGTTGATGGATTAGATAATAGGGGAGGGGTCCCAGCCTCAGTGGAACTGCAAATGAATTACTCAGAATACATACAGAAAAACCCATTTGGCGGGGGTATGTATATATGATACGGATATTATAATAAGCCTCTCTACCTCATAAGTTCACTCTAGGTCAGTTCTTTTCTATTACTGAACAGGTGCCTACTTAGGAAAAGTCCCTCCTATTGCTTTGGGGTCCACATCCTACTTGGGTAACCTGGTGGTACTGCTTTCTTATAGACTGAGTATTGTCCTATCAGAGATTAGATGGATGTGGTTGTGGTTGAGTGCATGGACACAGCTGCTATTTCTATGGGAAATATGAGGAATCAGTCTAGGGGCAGTGGCTAGCTAGAGGTGGTGGGGGGGATCCTATCCCATGGATATACTTGCTGTTCTGTGAGAACTGTGCGTTCATGGACACATCTTTTGTTAGTGAGCAGTGACGTATATATGAAGTAGTTAGGATATTGAGTGTATAAGAGAATGAGGGGCTAGGTAGGTTCAGTGGGCCTGCTGTTCAGTTGAGCCTATAAGGAAATGAGAATATTGGGGTTGGGGGCAGCTTTATTAGGATTTCATTAGGATTTTGTTAGGATTCTATTGTTTTTCAGTTATGGCACTCTTCTGCTTGTCTAAATGCTCTCTTGTTTATTCTCCTTTGTTGGATCTCCCTTCACATCATACCCTTTAATTTTGGGTGTCCCCAAAGCTTCTTGCCTTGATTCTCTTCTTCCTCTATCAGTTCTGTCTTCTTTAGTGATCTTACCAGCTCCTGTTGGTTCAGTTAGCTCTAAGATTTGGATTCTCAGATCACTTTATCCAGCTATAATCTCTCTCTTTGCCACCAGGCTTGCATCAGCACCTGCCTATTGGACATGTCATACTGGATACCCCATAGACATGTTCAGAACTGAATTCTGTATCTTTCATCCCAGCCTTCTTCTTTCTCCAACCATCTTATTATGGTCCAGCACATGGCCAGTCTCCATATCACCCAGTTTTGCTGTCTCATTGTCATCCTTGTATCCTCTCCTGTATTCATCCCATCTAGCCAATATGTTGCTGAATCTTACTGTTTCTTCTTTTAGAACTTCTCTTGTATATGCCTCTTTTTCTCCACTTATAGGATTGTCACCTTGATGCAGGCTCCTATCAGTTCATACTTGGAGTATTGCAGTAGGTATTTCATTGATCTCCCTGATTAAAGTGTCTCCCTACTTGATTCCTCTCCATATACTCTGCTACAGCTTATTAGGTCTTCTTACTCGTCCTTCAACATGGCCTCCTTCTCCCAGTTCTGTGCCGTTTCACTGGTGGTCTCTCATGCCTGGAATACGTGTCCATCCCCACTTCCATTTCCTGGCTTCCTAACTTCCTACAAGACCCAACTCAGATCCCACCTTCTACAGGAGTCTTTCCCTGGTTTGCTTTCTCTTCTGCCTTTGCTATTTCTTTCCTTCTGATACAGCAGGTACACAGTGGGCACTTAGTCTTTGTTGACGGACTGATTGATTTCTCCTTTGCTCTCTACATTACTTTTCTTGCATCATACTTTTTTCTCTGTATGTGTGGTATGTCTCCATTTTCCTAAGTTACTTCTTAAGGTCAGGGGATATGTAATTTTTGTGGTTCCAGTGTCTAGCACATTGCCTTTTATGCAGGAATAGTTATTGTATTTGTGTTCTCACTGGTTTAGGAAACTCCTAGGTATGGAAATGCACTCTGCTCATGTACTTCAGGATCTTCTCTGTAATTTCTTGTTCTGGAGAGTTGCTTGGAGTATTGAGAAGTTACATGACTTGCCTGGGTTCACAGTGTTAGTATGTGCTGAAAATGGGCCTTGAAACAAGTCTTCCTGGCTTTCACCTTAGCTCTCTTACTTGCTAGGCTGTACTGCTTCTTTTACATAATCATAGCTTAATAGTTTTCTTTGATCTTTGAATTTACTTGGTGAGGTAAATAAATGTTCTTACCAACATGCTACATATCCTGGGTTTAACCTTTCTCTTAGTATTTTTTGCCTTATCTTTTCTATGATGAGGACCATTCTCTTTTCATGAGAAAACTGAAGTGAAACTGTTGTTATAGTTCTTTTCTTCTATTGTTAATTCTCCTTGAGGAACAGTTCTTTCCTTTTCTTGCCTCTGATACTTAAATCAAATAAACATTTTGTTGAGCTTAATATTTGTGGCAAACTTCATTTCTGGTCTATGTGTTTCTTGACATTTTTATGGAACCATGACATTTTTGTGTTTGTCTTGTTGTCTTGTGTTTTTTGCATCTCTTCTACATTCAAAAACAAAAAGAAACAAAAATGATAAGTTCAATCAGTTCCCAGTATATCCATGTTGGTTTCTTTAGACATTTTTTTCATTTTACTTTTTTTTGCTTTTTTTTTATGGAATGGTCACATGGCTAGTTTTTGTGTTAAGAGTCTGAGATCACATTTGAACTCAGGTCCTCCTGAATCAAGGGTAGGTGCTCTATACACTGCCCCACCTAGCCACCCCTTCATTTTACTTTTTTAAATTGATTACATTTATATCATAAGTATTATATTTTTGAAAGCCTTACATCTTTTAAAAATATTTTTTATTTTCTCAAATATTTCTCAATTACATGTAAATATTTTTAAAAATTGATTTTTTATAATTTTGAGTTCCAAATTTTCTCCCTCTCTATTTCCCACCCCAAAAGAAGGCAAAAATTAAATATCAATTATACCTATGAAGTCCATGCAAATTGTATTTCCACATTAGCCATGTTATAAAAGAAAACACAAAATAAAACAATAAAAATAAAGTTTTAAAGCAGTATGCTTCACTCTGCATTCACAGGTCATTATTTCTCTCTTGGAATTGTATTTTTAGCTTGGATTCTTTGGCATTGTCTTTCTTCATTTGACAATTTATAGCTTTGAGTTCTTCATCTGAAACCTGCCTATTCATATCCTTTATCAATTGGGGAAGGACTTTTATTTTTATGAATATAACTCAAGTTCCAAATATATTTCAGAAGTGAGACTTTTATCAGAGAAATCTGCTATAAATTTTTTTCTCAGTTTTTTGTTTTCCTTCTAATCGTGACTATATTAGTTTTGTTTGTGTGAAAGTTTTTTAATTTCATTGAATCAAAATTTTCCATTTTATTTCCCATAATCCTCTCCGTCTCTAGTTTGTAAACTCTTCTTTTATCCTTATATGTAAGCAGTTACATTTTTCCATGCTCCCTTAATTTATTTAAAATATCATTCTTTATATCCAGATCATCTAGCCATTTTGACCTTATCTTGTTATAAGATATGAGATGGTGACTTATTTCAAGTTTCTGCCAAACTGCTTGCCATTTTTCCCTGCGTTTTTTCCTCAGATATTGAATTCTTACCTCCAAAGGTTGGATCTTTGGGTTTATCAAACGTTAGATTACTGTGGCTATTTACTGCTAAGTGATTCCATTGATTGTCACTCTGTTTCTTAGCCAATATCAAATTATTTTGATGGTTTCCACTTTATGATATAGTTTGAAATCTGCCAGACCACCTTCTTTAACATTGTCAATAATGATTTCCTTGATATTCTTGACCTTTTGTTCTTCCAGATGTATTTTGCTACTATATTTTCTAGCTCTCTAAAATAATTCTTTGGTAGTTTGATTAGTATGACACTGAATAAGTAAGTTAAGTTAGAAAGAATTGCTTTAAATTTCTCTTTGAACCAACTTTCTCTTTTTAACATTAACTTATAGGGCTCTGTCTAACCTTTCTCTAATCTCTTTGAAATGCACTATTGCAAAAAGCAGGGTTACTATTAAAAGCCTAGCAGATGTCCACTTCCTTACCCTTAATAAATTCTGGAATATCTTAGTAAAGTCTTCTCAGTATTTTTATAATTTCTCCTTTAGTCACCATTTCTTCCTTATCATTAAGAATGAATGTGAGCCCTTCCTCCCCGGAGCCTCCTGCGGGTGTGTGCTGAGCCCCGCTGGGCTCCCGGCAGCTTCTTCTCCCCGAACTGTCCTCCACCTCCTCCGTCTCTCTCCTCCCGTGTCCTTCGTGCCTCCGAGAAGCCGAAAAGAAGCCCGGCCCCGCGTGAAGCAGAGTTGGAAGTGCCCCCGGCGCCGCCTAGTCCTCCTCCTCTGCAGCCACAGCCGCAGCCGCTGCCATGGTGAACGTGCCCAAGACCCGGCGCACCTACTGCAAGAAGTGCGGCAAGCACCAGCCGCACAAGGTGACGCAGTACAAGAAGGGCAAGGACTCTCTGTACGGCGCAGGGCAAGCGGCGCTACGACCGCAAGCAGAGGGGCTACGGCGGCCAGACTAAGTCCATCTTCCGCAAGAAGGCCAAGACCACGAAGATCATGCTGAGCTCGGGTGCGTGGAGCCCAACTGCAGGTCCAAGAGGATGCTGGCCATCAAGCGCTGCAAGCATTTCGAGCTGGGAAGAGACAAGAAGAGGAAGGGGTTAAGTGATCCAGTTCTGAGCTACCTCCAGTGCGCCCTCGGCTCCTGGGAGACAAGCGATTAAAATGTTGACTCTAGCAAAAAAAAAAATATTTATATATATATATTGAAGCCAAATCAAGAATTTCTCGTTTTCTCTGCTGTTATTAGAGGCCTAATTACCAGCAAATACTTCTTAAGCAATATTTTTTCTTGGTATCTGCTATCTGGTCTATAATTATCTTTGGGGCAAAGTATTTTTAGAAAAACATTGGAATGTTCATTTGACCTTTCCTCAAATTCTAGCCTTTACTTATAGAATCATGATAGTATTACTAATCAATACCATTAAGACCTTGGATTCCATGTACCTTAACTTTTTTATGGATGGAATTGTTTTTCCTTTTAGTATGCATTGGGTTGAACTGTTATTACTTAGTAAGTTCAGATTAAATTCGAGTAAACCTCAGGCCTGGGTTGTAGAGATGGAAATTGTAACCTGTTTCAAGATTCTCTTGGAAACTGATTTTTCCTCTGAAGGGGCAAAATATTTTCCTGCTCCTGGCTCCATCTGTGGAGGTTGACTACAGCATCTTGATTTGCTTTAATTATTCTGTGTCCAGTTCTGTAATTTTGGGTCTCTGCTGAGTTGAAGAGCCACTGATGTCTGGCATGACAAGCAGGGCTTGCTGGAAAGTAGATTAGTATTTTATGAGAGGTTGTTATTTTAAAAATTGCCTTGGGGAACAGCTAGGTGGTACAGTGAATAGAGCACCAGTCCTGGAGTCAGGAGGATGTGAGTTCAAAAGTAACCTCAGACACTTAACACAACAACTAGCCATTTGACCTTGGGCAAATCACTTAACCCCAATTGCCTTACTATCTATCCCTCCTCCAAAATGGAAAAAAAAAAATTAAATTAAATTTAAATTTAAAAATTATTTTAAAAATGTTGCCTTAGGCAAAGTACTAGAAAGTAAGCCAAAATGTGTTATCTATTTACTCCATATAAGATGAGACCTTCAGATTATTGAGTCAAAGGTCCTTTGGTTCTATAGGCCTGGATGAAGTAGCTGGGCTTTTGGCAAAGATGCAGCACTATATTAACTGCTACTGATGAACATTTATTTACCTTTTTTTAAGTATGGAAAACAGAAGTGAGGTGCTTTTTGGCAAAACCATCCTGGATGCGAATGGTCTGGCATAAAAGTCACATCTCATCAAGGGAAGCATCTGTTTTTAACCTCCATTTCAATTTTAGACAGGGCCCTCCAAAAAAGTAACTACTGGTATTGGATCCATGGATAGGATGGTATTATTTTTTCTGTGAAATCTTTTTGAAGAACTGAAGCTTTGGTCTATAACCTAAGGCTAGATGTTTTTTTTAGTTAAATAGCAAATTTGATTGTATGTACGTTTGTATCATACATACATACATATATACACACATTCATATATACATATATATCACATATTAAACTGTAGCTTCCATTTTGGTGAATCTTTGCAGAAAAGCTGGTTTTGACTTGAGAGATGGACGTATTTTGGAAATTTTTTGTAAAATATAGAAAGAGCATGGCTTTCTACCTCTGTAAAATTCATGGTTGTTTAAAGCAACCATGTGTTCTAAAGCAAGATTGTGTGAGCATATGTGTGAGAAAATCAATGCCTCACAACCTCCTTCAGTAAAATGACCATTACCTCATCATTATCTTCTAGAATACAAGCTTCTTAGATAAGAAGAATTGGGAATGAGATTCTTCGCCTTTCTCCCTTCACATGGAATCATTTGAAATGAAGCTGTTGTAGGTTTAAATTGGCTTAATTTCTCTCTTAGTTGTTTTGTCTTTTTAATCAGTTTAATCATTTTTCAAAAACCCATATTTTTTTTAAGCTAGAAGAATTTTAGAGTTCATTGAATGTAAAAGCCCTCACTTTTCAGAAGGTAGAATTGAGATCCAGAGTTAAAGTGATTGATTCTATGTGAGTGGCAGATCTGTGTTTAGAATTTAAGTACAACGGGTCTCAATCTAGGCATTTTCCCTCTGAACCATGAGGTTTTCTTACACAGGTTTGCTTGGTTTCAGTAGATTTCTCATGAAATCATGGAGTCAGATTTATAGCTGGAATAGCTTTCCTTTTAGCAAACAAGAAAACTGAGGCTTATGCTTATGCTTAAATTTCTTCCCTTGTTCTTTTTTGTTATTTTTCCTTCAACAGTCATGGCATAGTAGATTATTTTTGCTTGACAGTCTCAAGGTTGAAGATATCTAGAGAGAAATTTAGGATGAAATCCCTATTTGTTTTCATAGGAACGCTGCCTCCTGTTTATTCTGGACATAGTAGATGCAAGTGATTTCCACAGTGCTTTTTAACTGAATGGAATAGGGATTTTAGCAAAATATTTTGTAATAATAGATTTGTGTTCATGCATGTAGATGCACAGTGGTAGATTTAGAATACATTATCCTCTAAAACGGGCTCTTACTTTATTGATCTTATCCTAGCAACCCTAAAACTATAAATCCAGTGACTAATTGAAAAAAGCTCTCTGACTACTGAGATCCCTTTCTGCTTCCAGATTCTATGGTTTTATGATTTTCTGAGTTTGGTTTTGCTAATAATTGGATGGGTTGATCTTTCTAACTTTAAGTGTCAGAAAACAACTTTTCAGGACCAAATGAGATGCAATCTGCAACAAATTAGAAATCTTTTGTGGGTTTAAAAGAAGGTGTCAGTTTTTGTCATTCATGTTGTGGGTTGACTATATAAGTTATTGAATTTTCTAGATATATCATTTGAGCCGTTTGTCTTTCATTCCTGCTTGAAGAATTTCTGTCCTAGTTCACTACCATAACTCCAAAGGCAGAAAATTTTCATTCTTCTGTTCCTTTACTCAGGTCAATTGATTATTACCATTTTTGGTTTAAATTTGGCTTCACCCAGACGTGGACTTTATATTGGGAGTATTGGTTTGAGTTAGAGATCAAATCAGTATTGATTAACTAGCACTAGCTCATTATTTATTCAGATTGTCCCTAGAAGGCATATTTGAAAAAGATCAATACCAATCATAGGAGTAATTCCCTGGGGCTTGGAACTGGTGGGATCCATCTTGTAGAGTGGTGTGGTTTGATTAAACTGTTCATTAAGCATGGTTCATTTGCCTCCCTATTGCTTGGTGCATGTGTCAGTTTTCCACCAAAGGCTTCTGAACTGATACAGCTATCTTCTGTGATAGAGGCATGAGAGGCAATGTATACCATTTGGTACAACTCCACAATGGTGGATCTTGAGTTTCCCATACCAGACTCATTCTTCACCCCCCACATAGAAAAACTTCAAAGTTTGGTGTCTTCCACCTTGAGCATTTAATCACTGCTTGTCCCCTCCTCCTTTGCCCTGAATGTAGATAGATAGTGATCCTTTCCACAATGTGGCAATCAAAGTTCCACCCAGTGTGGTTAGCTTCTCACTGTGCCTAATATAGTACCTGAATAACTTATGCTGATTTGTGTTTCCTCCCTCTGTATTTTCATCTTAAGATCTTATTTGCATGCTTGACATTTAAATATACTGTGTTTGGAATGTGTAATTTTATTTTGAGACCTTTATTAAGTAGCTCCAGTCTAAGAGTTTAATTGTTACTGATAGCTAAGAGTATAATTACCTTGGTAAAATATCATGACTATATTAAGCAAATGGAAATTGGCTTCTGGAATTGGGTGAACACAAACCATTTTCCTATTTGATCTGAGCTATTTCAAGAGTGCTACTAATATTCAGCAATACAATTGCAGAATTCTGTTATTATTTATAGAAAAATATCTAAGAACTAATTTCAACTGAGAAAAAATTTTTATTATGCAAACAAAAAACTTAAAATTCACTAAATGCAAACTTCTGTGAACAGGAGCATTTCTGGTACGACCAAGCGCATTTGCTCAGAAGAAACTCCAATGTCAAAATAACCTGATTGCAGTGGTGCCTTATTTGTATAAATTAGTAGGGTTGAAATAAACTCAACATTGTGTTTATTCATAGTGTTATGATTTCATTGTAACTTGAAGCAACTTAATGTGATAAACACGTTGCTTGATAAATTACCATGACCTGAACAGATTTAGAAGGAAGAAAATTACCTAAAGTATTGATGAAGTTTCCATACTTGAAATTAATTGACCAACTGGGCCTTTGGAAAGAGTTATAAATAATTATAGAAAACATGTGGTCAAGGATGGAATCTAATATTAGCTAGTAGTGTTGGGTAATGATAGCTATTTAAGAAACAATCAGATAGCTGGGGAAATGGATAGAATTAGTAGATTAAATTGATAGATTAAAAGGGATTAATTCTACTAGCATACTGTAACAGTAGTTCAAGCCCTCATTACTTCTCATCTGAACTACTGCAGTAGTCTCATAATCGATACATTTCTACCTGTGATCTTTCTTTATGCTATCTATTTTGTACCTAACTGCTACATTCATCTTTTAAAAACATAAACAATCTTATTATGATATTCTCCTACTCAAAATCCTTCATTGTGTCCCTATCTTTACTTAAGTTTAAAATCCTTAACTTCTTTTCATCCATATGGCCTGGTTTTTCCCTTTGTGTGTTACATATTCTAACAATATTTTGCTACTCTCTTTTACCCACATTTGTCCTCTCTTCCTTTTTTGGTACCCATGCCTTTGTTCCTGCTAATCCATTGGCTTCTAGTGAGTATGCGTAAAGGCACGTGTGCGCGCACACACACACGAAATCTTCAGGTGTGCTGACCACTTCTCATTTATCTTGTACAGGAGATTCTTGTTTAGTTATAGTTTGAACTAGATCTCCTTTCCTGTTCTGATTCTGCTGTTTCTTCCAATCTGTCATTTTTCTATTTCTGATGTGTTGTAGTTAGTCTTATACTTCAAGGGCTGATGCAAGGATGAAGCTCTTTTCTATTAATCCTTCTCTTGATTCTCCTTTAGAGTTTGGATCTCTCATGTCATTTTGTAATATTTTCTCTGTTCACTTATATTAAAATTGTATTCTGATATTTACATATTTGCCTTTCATCTTTTAAACTAAGGCCCCATTTTATTCATCATATCTGCAACCATCACCTAAGAAAGGTCATTGTGCATAAGAATGCATTTATCAATTCAATAAATATTTATTAAGAGAAACAATCTGACTAAACAACCTTTTAGCAAGAGAAGTAGTCACATCATCAATGAAAAAACCACCGACTTTAAATCTCGTATAATCTAAAGTACTATATATAGTCCTATATCTGCATAAAATACCATAACTATATATATCTACAAAGTACTCATAAGTACTCATAAATTAAAGAGTTCAGTGCTTTGTTCAACCTTTACTTAAGAGTGAAGAGGGGAGCGGCTAGGTAGCACAGTGAATGGAGCACCTGCCCTGGAGTACAGAGGACCTGAGTTCAAATCTGGCCTCAGACACTTAACACTTACTATCCCTGTGACTGTGGGCAAGTCACTCAACCCCAACTGCCCTTCCTTCATCCCTCCTTTCCTCCCAAAAAAAAGATTGAAGGGAAGGGCTCCAAAATATTATAGGTGATTTATTTGCATATGATCAAGGAATTTACTTAATACAGGAGTAAGTCATTGAGGTTTAAAGAGTAGTCTCATATTAGAATCTTTCCTGCCTTTTTAACCATCTTAAAGGGAAATAGAGATGGCTGCAAATAGAGACAATTGCATATGAAGGATTTTGTAAGCTAGGCACATTAGAGATTCTGCTGGAGCTCTTAACAGTGCTGATAATTTTTTTCAGTTTGTACATCTGCCTATTCTATAAATACTCTATTGGAGGAGTATTTTAGGAACTGTGCATCATTGAATTAATGGTATGCATTGACCATACTGTTTTAATGTCTATTCCACTCTATTAAGTTTTTAAAAAGAATTAGTTTTGATTATTGAGTAGGATATGATGCCCAAACATGGATTCCCAGCCCTTGTTTTTGCAGTCCCTTGGCATGGGACATCAGAGTTTATGGGGCATGATATGGTGGGAAAAATTCTAGCCATGGAATTGGAGGACTTTTGTTCAGATCTTCTCTCTGTAACATAGTGCCTACATGATCACAGGCAAGTTACTTAACCTCCAGAGTCCTTCCTCAAAGAGCTTACATTTTATTATGAGAGACAATATTTATTTTCGTATAAGGTAAGTTATTATAAAATATTCACCAAGTAAAAATATGTGATTTCATGGTCATGGGAAGTACCAGTCCCTCCAGGTTTCTGTAAAGATCTCACTTATAAAAGGAGGTTGCATCTTTGTTGAGCTTTGAAGTGAGCTGGAGATTCTGAGAGCTGGAAGTGAGAAGGCGTTGCATTCCAGACATGGTAAGACAGCTCAGAAACACACCTAAGGGAGGAAAAACATTTTTAAAATTTGTCATATTGTTGTCATTTGTCCTTCATTCTCTAAGAGGGCCAATGATATTTAGAAGGTGATGTCTTGACTTGCAATTGAATTGGATTTAAATGAGGCAGGGCTGTGCAAAGTCATCAGCTTCAATCTTTCCTCCAGGGTCATATGAGTCTGGTGGTCAGACATAGGTCAGGACAACTGGAGATTACCCCAGATACAGTTGGAGACCTTGACCTTTTTAAGCTTAGGTCTTTCCCAGGTCTCAGTTTGTCTGATCGTGAGGAGGAGGAAGGAGAACATGATTATGATGCCCCAGAGAGAACTAAGTTCTCCAAAACAAGAAAACCATGTCCCATAAGAACAATCAATCAATAAACATTTATTAAGCACCTACTGTGTGCCAGGTGCTGTGCAAAGCACTGGGAATACAAATAGAAGCCAAAGGCAGTCCCTGTGGTTGAGAATAAATATTGTATCTCACATTTGCGTATCATTTTGTGGATTACAGATCACTTTCTTCATAATTTCCTTGTGAGGCTCGTAGTTCAAATATTGTTCCCCTTTTATAGGTAACAGAAATGGGGTTCAGAGAAGTTGTGACTTGATCAATGGTATAAAAGTAGTGATAGAACTAGTAATGGAACCTCATTGTCTTCTGACTCTGTGTCTAAGATTCTTTATAGTATATTTTGTTGGAATCAGAGACTTACCATTGTTGCAGAGTGTAATGCATTATAAAAATATGCAGTTTTATGTGCTTGGTTCAGGCACTCTTAGTCAAGCTCAGCTGCACCTGATTTTATAGGTACAGTGAAGCTGCCCTTTCACCTCTTTCTCTCTTGAAGAGATTTGGAATTTTTTCATTCATTTGTTAAAATCATTTTACACTAAGTTTGACTTAACAAAAAAAATTTTAAAATGGGAAAAATCTCCCACAAAACAGAAATCAGAGCCTAACTCCAGATACAGGCTTTAGTTTTAGAACCCGAATGAACCATTCATTGTTTAATCTAAGCAGCTTGACTGGATCTCTCTCAGACTATGTCACTGGGTCATTTATTCAGGGTGCTGATAAAATTGAAGGGGTTAGGATAGGCCTAGAGAGGCAGTAGGAGGGTATGACACTGAGAAGATGTAATGTTTATGAAGTATATATCAGCTGTGTTTGCCAGCTGCTTAGAATTAAATTGGTTCTGAAAAATTGCCTTAATATCTGCAGTTCAGTTTAATGGGTGGAAAGTACCATAATATCTCAAAAGAGAATTT
>CM053594.1:325220282-325245216 GCA_028646575.1 Pseudocheirus occidentalis
AAATTCTCTTTTGAGATATTATGGTACTTTCCACCCATTAAACTGAACTGCAGATATTAAGGCAATTTTTCAGAACCAATTTAATTCTAAGCAGCTGGCAAACACAGCTGATATATACTTCATAAACATTACATCTTCTCAGTGTCATACCCTCCTACTGCCTCTCTAGGCCTATCCTAACCCCTTCAATTTTATCAGCTGCCCCATACTTAGATTATTTTAGCTCCTGTTATAACAAATTATTGAATCTCTAACAGACCTGTTTCATTGAATGGAGGAAAACCCCTGTTGTAGTTTATTTTTTTTTTTGTTTTTTTGCTTTTTGGAGGGCAGGTTGGGGTTAAGCAACTTGCCCAAGGTCACACGGCTAGTTTTTCGTGTTAAGTGTCTGAGGCCGGATTTGAACTCGGGTACTCCTGACTCCAGGGCTGGTGCTCTATTCACTGCGCCACCTAGCCGCCCCCCTGTTGTAGTTTAAATAAAACATCAGTTGAACATGTTACTTCATTTAAATGTGCTGATGCACAGATATCAGAAGTTATATGACTTAGGAAAAACAGTAAATACTTAATTCTTTTAGAAATCATTTCTTAACGTTTTTCAGGTTTGAGAATATTGCACTATGGAATTGAATTGTTTGCAAGGTTTTTTTTCTTCTTGGTCATATGTTTTTTTCACTTTAGCTAATGTATTTTAAAAGTCTATTGAAAATAATATAGAAAATAAAAATGGAATATTTGAATTTGGATGGTACAGTGGTAATGAAATTTAAAGATCCTTCTGTATTGGCTTGGTTTTTGGGTTGAGTGTTAAAACCCAGAGCTTGTGAATCCCACTTGTGGGATGGACTTGTTGAGGTAAAGAGAGAGGGCTCATCTGGGAGGAGCTGTGGATTTAGAGAGAAGGCCCTAGCAGAAGAGGCCAGAGTTGCTGAGAGAAAGATGGCTGAGGGCCAGTTGGAGCTGTCCAGGACTTTTGAGAACTGCCATCGAGAGCTGCCGAGAACTGAGTCTTGGCTGTGATGCTGGTATTTTGTCTGTCTGTTTTGATGTTGTTTTGCCAGTGAAGGTGGTGAAGGACAGTGCTGCTGTTGTAGAGGTCCTGGAACATTGCTGTTGGTTCAAAAGCCCAGAAGAAGTATTTTCTTGTTGTATGTTCACAGAAATCCTGGAAGAAGGCCTTGCTGACATTTTCAGGGGTACTGGGACTGTTGTGCAGGCAGAGAGTGACTTGATGAGGACACTGGCAATGCATGTTGTGGCTTTGTTGAGCTTTGTCTCCCAGGAACAGAGATTGCTGAGTACTTGCCTTGTGTTAAGATGAAGACAGGACCTCTCCTTGGGCATTGAATGCTATGATGACATTTTTGTAGTTTAAGGGTGGTTGGCCTTTTGTGCTCTCCTGCCCCTTTTGAGAAAGTGCTTAGAGTTCAGTTGTGATCCAGGGGTGGGAAACCTTTAACTTTTTTGTACTCTGTGATTGACCAAATGAATTGTACTTTGTTTATGATTGGAAACTAATCTCCATTTGAGAAGTGAGACTTTGAGTGACTAAATGAATGTACTGCCCAGTAATGGGCTACTTTAACTAATGTACTGGCCAGGGGTGGGATACTTGGACCTTTGTACTTTTCAATTGAATTGAGAAGTTACTTGCTGAATGAATGAGTTATACTATATTTTGATTTTCTCTGTTTTGTGAATGTAACACTGTATTTTGAGTTTCTCTGTTCTGTGAATGTTTTGCTTTAATCTGTCGCTGAATAAATGTAGTTTGCTATACTGGTAATCCAAACCTTGGAAGTTGCCTTTGCTTGGCATTACAGATGGTTTATATAGTAAATGATTTAATTTAGCATTTATTAAGCACATAATAAGTTCAAGGCACTGTGCAGGATATTGGGGATTTTTTTTTGAGGGGGTAAGTAGTCTGAATATGAGTTTTCACTCGTGGTGTCAACTCGCTGTCCTGATGAGCCTACTTCTTAAGTTAGAATTACTTTGCCTATGGTCACACAGATACTTGAATAAAGATTTGGATTTCAAGACTAGTTTTCTCTGTACTATACAGAGTTTCAAAGACAATTTTTTTCACTGATTAACACCTTACCCTAACACCTTTTTCCAACTAACCTCCTTCCTTCCCCCACCTAACCAAGGAGTATCAATTCCACTTACTCCTTTATTAGTTTAAACGTGATTTTAAATCCAGTTTAATGCTTTATAAATGCTAACTGGTCTAAATTACAGTGAGAGGTTCATAAGGACTTGGAAGAAATTTTAGTCCTTCTGTTTGAAAGGAAAGCAGATTATCCCTGTGTTCCTAACTCACCTCCACTTAATATTTGTCTTTTATCTCTCCTAGTTTATATACTCAACATACCTACATCTTTCATGATCTTAGTTTTTTTCTTTCCATGTAGAAAATTATTTTATTTCATTCTATATTTAAACATGTAATTAAAACAAATCCCAATTTGTTCAGTCCTACAAATAGGTACTTGGCCTGCAAGTAGCCCTTATATTTGAGCATGAGTATATTAATTTTTTTAAAGTTCTTTTTAGTGTATCTCTAATTGAAAAGAGAGCATAACCCATTAAAATAGTTGATCTAAAACATTTTAGTACAGTCATACATGTGCTGTTTATCAAAGGTTTATCTAGGAGAGTAAGAGTATTGGATCCTACTTTCTGGTATGAAATTATTCACTTTATAGCCACCTTCATAATTGGAATCTTGATTTTCTGGGTTACTGTGAGTTTCTTTTCTCAAGTATTCTCATTGGATTAAAGTAGCTGTTGATATAGCACTGACTTACTTCCTTTTTAAGATAAAGGAAAGTCAGATTTGAGCATCAGCACATTCCCTTGGTTATGCTAAGATTCAAAGTTTATAGGCTTCTGATAATCCTATGCTTCTGACTAGGAGCTTGCAATTCAAACACTGCCCTCATGGATTTATATCATTTCTAAATTTTCTCACATAACTGAGTATGATGTTAGTTCCCTTATAAGGTCATGCAGTTCTTGACTTGTTAAATATGTATGTGTGGCCTCTTAAAGGTGCCGCATTTGAAGTGTGAGCTAAATTTAATTAAACACTAAAAAAATACCTGTGATGTTTAACTTGTATCTTCAGATGAAGCAGAAGAATCTCCCCCAATGGCCAAAATTAATATAAAAACTGACTGGGTTTTTATCATCCAGATAAAATGCATCATGGAGCAGGATCTCCATTCATTTCTGAATACAGGCCAAAGTAGAAGGTAATTTTTGAGCCCTAAAACAAATCAATGTGTGCATCATAATCACATCAGTTTTTTATGAGTCTTTTTGCATATGATTACTGGAGATCATGATAATCAGAGAATCATAGACTCATAGATTTATAGTTCACTGTCTCTCCCCTTTGTTTTAGAGATGAGAAAACCTAGGCCTTAAATATTACATTAGTGAATTGCCTATATAACACATATTTAGTAACTATAGTAGAACTTAAAACCAATACAAATCTAATGTTCTTTCTAGTATGCTGTCATAGACTTAAGCTTGGGTTTGTGGGTTGTTGAAGGATGATTCAGATTATATTTTTGCAGCTGTCTCCTTGACCTGGTGGCAGGCAATATGATTGGTCTTTGCATCACAATGATTTAGCACCTTCAGTAATTCTTCAATTCTAACCCCACAAACACACTATTTTTCCATGAAGGGTTAGTGCTCCAAGTTGACATCTGTAGAATTAGACCTACCGATATATGATTTGAGAATGATCAGTGGCAAGGCATAGTGCTGAACACCAAGTTTAGATAAAGAACAGGGTCTTGGGCTTTCCTATTTAGTAGCTATATGATCATTTGTCAAGTCAACTTCCTTCTCTGAGTCAGAGTTTCCTTGGTTCTAAAATTGAGTTTATAATAATGGATTTTTTCTACCTCATAATGTTGTTAGGCTCAAATAATATAATTATGTAAAACAGTGTAAAAATGTAGCAACATAGTAGATAACTCATGTTATCCCTAGGACAGTGGTAGGCATCTATTTGTGGGCGATAAGTGCTGGTAGTTTAGAGGATATGTGTGTGTGTGTGTGTGTGTTTGTGTGTGTGTGTTTGATAGTTCTGCTATTAATTTTAGAAATGATATAGTAGTTTGTATCTTGTATCCAAAGAGGGCAATATCTCACTAAATGAAATATATATGACAACTTATTAATTCTTCAATTAATCTCTGATCTCATCAGCATAAGTTTTCTCCTTAAAGCTGTCAACTCCAGCCTATCCATGCCTTCTCATCTCCAGTATTTCTTATTTGTGTGCTCTCAGTTCACAATTTTTTGGGAGCACCATATCATACTGTATGGAAACTAATTAAGCACACATATGGGCCATTAATTATCCATTGCTCTTGATATCTTTTTTTTTTTTAACCTAGTCATATACACCCCTGATGTATTTTATGTCATTTTTTTTTAAATACAATACATGGTTTGTACTGGGTTCCAACCTACTTTTATCCACTAGAAATTTTTTCTTTGCTCTTTTGGGTACCCTGTAACTGTAATTCTTTGGAAACTAATATTTCAAGACCCATAAAGCATATAGCACTGCCAGGGGTATATAATTGTTAAAGAGATTGGCCTTTTTTTCCCATAGAAAAAGCCAGGGGTCATTAAAAGAAATGCATAATTTCCCACTGGCAATCCAGCCTGCTCTCTTTACATTTAATTTTTGGCTCTGCTTATTGTCCATGTGGGATATGTGCTGAGGAGATACAGATATTAACACACTAATGAATATATACTTTGAGTTTTTTGTTCAATTGAGTGTAATAATCTAGACAGTAGTCATTCTTTATTCACTTGTATTTAGACCAAGCTCTTTTGAGTGATTAAAAATTTCATTGAGAGGTTCTGCAGTGTCTTTGGTCTTGAGGCAGTCAGCACTATTTTATCTACAACTAGAAACATGTGGTGAACTGTATCTTAAAGGATATCCCTCTTTGCTATGTACATACATATACCTGGATATCCTACATCATGATTGCAAACAGTCTTGGTGAGTTTTTATGCTTCTCTTTATATTAAAAATGAGAGATCATCGACTAAGATCTCTATTGTTATGTCTTTGATGCATACATTCATTCTTTCATGCAGGAAATATATATTAAGCTTCTACTTTGTGTCATGTACTGTGTTAGAGAATCTGATAGGGGTTGTACCTGTGATTTCATTGGAATGGAAGCTCCATGATAAGCAAACTCCTCCCACTTGTGTACTTTCTCTTCACCTTATAGCAGTGTTCTCAACCTTCCTAATGCTGCGACCCTTTAATACAGTTCCTCATGTTGTGGTGACCCCCAGTCACAAAATTATTTTCGTTGCTCTTTCACCACTGTAATTTTGTTACTCTTATGAATCGTAATGTAAATATCTGATATGCCGGATATATTTTCATTGTTACAAATTGAACGTAGCCCACAGCTTGTAAACTGCTGCCTTATAGCCTTAGAGAAATGCCTAGAATATGAAATGTCACCTTCTTAGGGTCATACAACTAGGATGTATCAGAAGCAGAATTGAATCCAGATCTTCTTGGTTCTGATGCCACCTCTTTATCCATTGCAGCATGATGTTTCTAAGGCTCTGGGGGTACAAAGACAATGTGAAATAATCCATGCCTTCATACAACTAACATATAATAAATTTAACATATGCATAAAGCAACCCCGTATTGGAAAAGTAGCTTTAAGGTAGCATTTTGGTCCAATAAATTAAGAATTTTTTAAATAACTAAAACAGAAATACAGTATAATCTTTTATTCACTTTTGAGACTGTGAAAATGTATTCTATTGAATATCAAATGTGGAACTACCTGTACCCTTTGCCTTTGTTGAAGATATAAGCCACCAGTTAAGCCAAAGGCCTTTGAACAGCCAACCTGGCTGACAAAAAATCCAAGCATCGTATTCCTAACAAAACTCTTTTCACTCACTGTTTCCCCTATGCATCCCTCTCCTCAGTAGGGGCTGGTTCACTCTCATTTTAATATATAAGTGGACTTTATTATTAGAATTCTAAATCCACAGAAGGTTAAGTTGCAGCAAATTCTAAGTTCAAAAGGGGATGCTATAAACAAGTACTTTTCACAAGATTCAAAATGACAGTTGACACCTTGACCAGTAAGAGACATAAACACGATTAAAAGCTGCCCAATGAATCCAAAAAGTGCCAACATTCTAGAACCACTTCTAGAGGCCTTTACATCTCAGCTGACTGATCAGCATTAACAGCTAGGGGCAGTGCTGAGTCTGACTGGAACCTCTTCACTATGACTTAGGGAATATATTGCCAATTTTCAGCAGTTGGTGTAGTGTGTAGAGTATTGAACTTGGAGTCAGAAGAGACCGGTCAAGTATATGCATACTCTGATGCATATAAGATGTGTGTCATTTAACTTTTTTGAGCCTCGGTTTCCTCATTTGTAAGATGGCAATTTTAACAGTTTCAGCCTCATGAGTTGTGAGGATTAAATGGGATAGATGTTTACTGATGACTTTTATATGAGATGTAGCTCCCTGGATGAATCTAATCTCTTTTTCCTCTTACCTTCTTGCACTTGATAAATTGTAACCTCATATTTAGATGGTATTTTTATTGCTATGTGGTTCTTCAAATGTGGCTGTCAAGCATTCAGAATACATTGGGTGTCTATATTATGTGTTTTTATCTATTTGTGTGTGTGTGTAATATACATATACATTTGCATTTTTAAGTGCCAAGGGACACCCAGGTCCTATTATTTCTTTTTATTTAAAAAGCAACAGCCCAGAATAGACCATTCTTCCAGGTAATGTTAAGAACCATTGCTAGTGAAAGTGACTTTGTAAAAGCTTGCTCAGCTTGTGATTTCTAATATAACATTTGCTCTACTTAGTAAGATTGCCCTCTTTCTTTCACAGATAAGCAAGGATCCTTTCAGCTTTAAATTTTAATTTTCAGGTGTTGATATAGCGTATTTTCAGCCTACCTTTCTAGGCTGACATTTCTATTATACCCATTTAAGAAAAAAAGTTCCACCTGTTTTGTTATTGGAAAATGCCATTTGCAAAAGTTATTAGAAAGCCAACCTTGTCAGAAATATTATTGCCCTATCCCTTTGCTAGGACAGCTGGAACTGGTTTGTGGCAGAAAAAAAAATCCAAAGAGAAAAGCAATTTCAGGAAATATAATGAAATCAAAACAAAATGCTTTTTATCCCTCTCCAAAGTGAAGATGTTGATTAAGATGAAGTTTGTGGGATTTTGGAAGATAGATGCTTGTGGACTGCCTGTGGCGGTGGTTAAAAAAAAAAAAGAAGAAAAGTAGGAAGGAAGAAAGAGTGACCTGAGTCAGGAACATGTAGATGTTGTGCCCTTTGTGTTTATGAAGCATAAAAGGGGATACTCCTTTTCCTAACCAATATTTGGTGTGCCTCGTATAATTTCCTTTCTCCAAACCATACAAATCCTCCCACTGGCCCCTTCTCCTCTAAATCCTGTTTTTAGTAAAAGCCCAGGAAAGAATGCACTCAGCCTTCTACAAAAATTTAAAACTCTTAAATGTATATTCTCTGAATTTGTGGATTTTCCAATTGTTACTTGTTAATATCTGCACTTTAAATGGCCACGGCTGTCATGCTTGTTGTGAACTACAACATTCTCAGAGTAGAATTTTTCCTCTCTTTTCTTTCTGACCATCTTCTTAGATTTTTGTCATACCTGGAATTTGTTTGACTAGAAACTCTCCATAATAGCTTAGTTAGAATATCACTAACTCCTAGTACCTGATGGAAAGAATATATGGCATAGATGATGCTCTCAATAAATGCTGATTGATTGATTGATTGACTGACTTAGAACCCAGAAAGACAGACCTGTTTTTCAAATTTACCTCTGACACTTACTAGTTCTCTGACCGTGGGTAAATAATTCACCCTTTTGGAACCTCAATTTCCTCAGCTATAAAATGGCTCTTATGAGTTTCAATACAATAATACGTATAAAATTCTTTACAAATATTAAAATAGTAGTATAAAGGAAGGAAAGGTAACAAAGACTGATTAAGTGCCTACTGTGTTCCAGGCATTATGTTAACCACTTTGTAAATATTACTTCATAGTACAAAAGGTACATTCAGTTTATCAGTTGTAGTGGAGAATGTAAGAATGGATTGCTTACTTGCTTCTTAGGGGACAAGAAAATATATTCTTAGAAACTTAATATCTTTAGAGGTCATGTAGAGAAAGTTAAATAAGACAAAGGCCCTAGAAATGGTTTTGTTTATTTTGGTGGTCTATGGAGAAGCCAGAAATGGGAGAGACAGGAACAGGAAGAGGAAGAAAATAATAGTAATTATTATATTAATGATGAAAACTAATATTTATAAGCCATGTACTATGTGCCAGGCACTGTGCTAAGCACTTTACAAGTATCATCTTATTTGATCCTCACAAAAGTGCTGGGAGGTATGTATTATTATTATTATCTCTGTTTTACAGTTGAGGAAATTAAGGCAGACAGAGATTAGGTGACTTGCCCATGTTCACATGGCTAAGAAGTATCTGAAATCATATTTGAACTCAGGTCTACCCAGCTGAGAACTTTATCCAGTGTACCATACAGCTCCCCCTATAGAGGTGTTACCAGATGGAGAATATATACACATGGTCGAAGAGGTGAGCTGAATTGGCATCTCCTGAATCTCACTTTAATATGCACAGTTGCATACACCCAGCCACATACCTGATGATTGAGGTATAAGAAATACATTAAACTCAACAAGGAAACAGGCAGATACTGAGAGAGGGAGGGTTGAGTATTAGAGGGCATTCCTGCCCTCCTCTCCAGAGTCATATGGAAAAGAAAATGTCAACAAGATTGAGTGTGAAAGAGAAAAGGAAGAAAGAGTAAAAGTCTAAATTTAGGTGGTACCAGGGAAAGAGATGAGGGCCAGTGGAGTGGAATCAACTTCCTTCATTTATACCAGTGGTTCTCAACCTTCCTAATACTGCCACCCTTTAATACTTGTATGTGGGCTTATCTGGGTGTATCTGCATGTGGAGACACCCCCTGGAGAGGAGTGGTATCTCGGTTCTTAAGACCATCGGAAATAAGTGTTTTCCAATGATCTTAGGCAACCCACAGGTTGAGAGCCACTGATTTATACAGAAGTGTTAGGCAGAGTCACTCATTTTTACTACCTTTTTTGTGAAGAGGTATTGGGACAAGAGAGGAAAAAAATATACAAGGACAGGGTAGAGGGAAATACACAATTAATAGTCATAATATGAATCGGGTGAAATCACCCTTAAAATGAGAGGCATTAGAATTGACTAGAAAGCAAAGTCTAAGAGTGAGTTGTTTACTTGAAAGCACTCTATAAACATTGTTCATTATTGTTATTTTATTTCTTTTTATCATTCTTCTTATTGAAGTGTTGTCATGGAGAAGGAGAAATATAAGTGAACCTTTAAAAAATTCAGTATAGGTGGTGCAGTGAATAGAACACCAGCCCTGAAGTCAGGAGGCCCTAAGTTCAAATCAGGTCTCAGACACTTGACGCTTACTAGTTGTGTGACTCTGGTCAAGTAACTTAACTCCTTTTGCCTTGCAAACAAAACAAAAACTCGCCATACTACCACTTGATGATGTCACTTCCAAGGTCAGCACTGGTTAGAAGCGGACCTCTTCTTGCTAGCCAAAATTACACATATTTTGGACTTGAGACAAGAAATGGTAAAATAATAGCAAAACCTGTTTGGAATATACTTTTCCCAAAGGTTCAATTGCCTTGGTAGAAAATATTCATTTCCCTGGTCTTCTCAAAGTCTTCTAACCATTGAAAATATATGCAAAAGATTGACTGATAAATACATTAGAGTTTTTAAAGGAAGATACAGTTTACAACTTCAAAATATTAATTATCCCTATCTTATCCCAATGAAAGTAAAAAGGATAATATTTTCTATGACAATGATCATGAATCTTGGAGAGAAAACTAACCTTCCATAGTTATTAATATCTGCACTTTAAATGCCCTACATTTACAACCAGTGTTGTAGACTGCTGTCTTTTATAATAGTGATTGCAGAACTGTAGAGCTCCTGGGACCACCTTTTCCTTTTACACAATAAGAAATAAGACCTAGAGAGAGAAAGTAACTTGCCCAATCCAGACAAAATCCAATTCTTTCCACTGGAGTGGGGAATGCCCATCTTATATGGCATAATCTTTTCAGGGAATAGGAGTCCTACTGGTGAGCCTACTTGGTTCTTTTTGTGTTGTTCAGGTTACTCTCTGTCTTTCTGCCCCATGAGTATTTTGATCCCCTTAAATCCAGGCCATGACTCCTTCTCCTTTTCTCTCATACACATATTGGCCTGTTCTGGACTGAAGAATCAGATTCTTTGCCCTTGGTTGAGGCCTTCCTCTTGTTATAGAAACTTCTAGGAAATTCAAATCTTTGAATAACCTTGGTCCTAAAGGAAGGCTGCAGGTCAAAATTGATGGTCACTCTCAAAGAAACAGCTTTCTATTTAAAAAAAAAAAGGTTTCTAGTGTTGGCACTAAAAATAACTTTAGAGTTTTGTTGTTTTTGATTTGTCTCCAAACTGCATAAAGCAGCGGTTCTCAACGTGTGGGTTATGACCCCTTTGGGGGTCAAATGACCCTTTCACAGGGTCACAGAGGTCATCTAAGACCATCAGAAAACACATTTCCAATGGTCTTAGGAACTGAGACACCACTCCTCTATCCATCTCCACGTGGGTCCGACCACATGCAAGTATTAAATGGTCATGGCATTAGGAAGGTTGAGAACCACTGACATAGAGTGATTTTTTTTTCCCCCCAAAGTATATAAAAGATGTAGTAGCAGCCTCTTTTTGGATGTTCCTAATTGATCCCATCTGTTCTGTGAAATGGAAAAAAATAATATTAACTGTACAGACCCTTGAAGTACTAAAATGACATTTTTAATTTGATGTCTCTTCCTTCCAGTTATATCCTTCCACTTTGACTCTGGGTACTTTTGCTCCTCATAGAATTTTGGAGCCAAAAACAGTCTTGGGGAGACCACCTTGCTCAGGCTCTGAAATCTGATCTGGGTTATTGCATCATATCTTCTTAGATCTAGAGCTAGGCCATAGGACTAGTTTGCAGTGCAAACAGGATTATAATCTAACTTTTCTGATTGCTGGTTCAAAATCCTTTCCATATCCACTCCTAAATTAATGAAGTAAATTATTTTAATTTCTATTAAAATTAGAGCCAATATATCCTAGATTCATTGAAGCTTTCTGTAATATAAAGCTAGCTATGCCTCAGTTCCACTTCATTTTTAAAATCTACAACTGGCCGTAGATTCCGTGTCTGAACACTATCTAGGCTTAACTGGATAGTCAGCTTTACTTGACCAAGGTCATTCAGAAAGTGTTGAGCACAGAGGTTTAGGGTAAGTCTTTCCACCTCCATAAAATCTATGGGCCCTGCACTAAAATTTGCTTTTCTCTGGGCCCTTGATGTACCAGCATAAATAAAAAATGGAATGAACTGAGTAGTGGCCAAAAGAATGTAAGGATGTAAGAGTGTAACTTGAGAAAGGAAGTTGAATCAGACATGCTTATTCTCCCACTTGAAGTAACTACTTTATAATTTCCTGCCTTTTGCTTATCTCTGTAGCATTTCTGGTGAACTCTGGTTTGACTGTGTTTAGGCAGTTTGGTTTACTTTATGTTGGGCCACATTAATTTTCCTCAGACCTGACTGATTACCTGTAGTCAATAATAGTCTTCTTTCTAAACATGTCCTTCCCCTCCTATATCTCATTCCCTACTATGTTTCCACCCAGTTCAAGAGCTCAGAGATGAGACTAGGGTCAAATAAAGTCTAGGCAGCACTTTTAATCTCTTCCATAATATTAACTTTAAAAAAATGTTTAACAAAAAAATCTCCAACGGACATTATTTCTGTACCATGATGGATTGAGTTTTTGCTTACTAATTATCATGATTTATGAGCTTTTCTGTTAATTTGGTAGCTTATGACCATAGCAGAATTGAATTGCACAGTAGTCTGTTGTTAAACTGTACAGTGGCTTTTTGTTGTTTAGTATGCAGTTTACTTACTTTTTTAAAGTCATAAGGCCATTGATTTAGATATGACCTTTGAAGTCATTAAGTCAAGTATCCTAATTTCACAATTGAGGAAACTGAGAGGTTGAGTGAGGTTCTCAGAGTCACATAGCTAATGAATTCCTGAAGTGGACCTCCTTATTTCACGTCTAGCATTCTGACCACTGTTCACAATACAGTTATCCCTCAGTGGTTAGGAGCATGGCACCCACCAGATATTGGAAAATCTGAATAAAATGTTTTGACCCTCCCTTTATACCAGAGCAGTCTGATTTTTTTTTTCTTTTTTGTGGTGTTTACAGTACCTCATTGTAAGATTTGGGTGTATTTATGGCATTAAGATAAAATATGCTGATATTATATAATATTATGTACATATTTTATGCATTTCTTGAGTTTCTCAAGTTTTCTATGTCATCTGTTGGCCTTTGCATATTGTTTGTGGCATCTAAAAAACTCGCCCAGATTCCTGTTTAATTTCTTATGCCTCCTTGCAATATATCAAAATCACAGGGCTAAAAGTTGTGGAAGGGATCACTGTACTTCCCAGTGAGAACCATTATCTGAGTAGGCTAAAGGAGTGCTACGTAGTGGAAAGAGTGTTTTCCTTGAAGCCAGTGAAAACCTAGGCTCACCATCAGCCTTTGATGCTTATTGGCTGTGTGACTCTTGGTAAGGCCCTTGATATCTTGGTTTATCAGTTCTATCATTTATAAAATGGGGCTAATAATTCCACAGTGCTTATGTCATAATGTTGCTGTTACAATTACATATATTTATACATACACACACACACACACACACACAACTGAACTAAGATTTTTGGAATGCCCTCTATAAATTACATTCTAAAACTGAACATGCTGCATAAATGCTATGGTTATTTTAAGGATTAAATGAGATAATATATGTGAACCACCTTGCAGATATTAAAGTTTTAAATAAATATTAGTTGCTGTTATTATTGTAGATAAAGGCTGGAACTTTCAGTGCTAGGCTTTTCTTTTCCTTCCTTTCCTCTTAGAAAAACGAAACAAAACACTGTAGAAGCTTTATCTCAGGCCTAAAGAAGGAGGTTGAAAAGAAATAGATTAAGTCCTACTTCATGTAATTTCATTAAAATTTCCTGGGAATTTGTGTTTGGCTGCAGGTCCTTGTATTCTCAATTCCCTAAATTCATTCATATGGGAAAGAGTGGGTAGGTTTCCCGGAAGAGTCTGAGGAGAAGGGATTTGGAAGCTAGGCCATCTAGACTCAGCCACATTTTCAGCACACTTAACTGTTTTAGGGGTGCTGTAAATATTTGAGTTTCTCCTTAGGGCCTTCCTAATCTGTTGGCACCCTTTATTTATGCCCCTGTTTGTTCAGTTAACTTTTTGAGATTGGAGGGTGTGGTATAAACCTTGCAAGGTTTATAGAAGACCAGTTGTTTTATGTAGTTTAGTTTAACCATGAAATCCTCATGGAACATTAAATCCGGTAGAAGAGTAGCAGCACTAGCTATTGTAATAGTTATTAAGTAGCAATAAAATGTGAGTATATATATTTACAGACTCAATGTGAGCACAAAATGGAAGGTATTAAATGTCATCTGTCAACAGTAAAATATAGGGCCTGTTGTTTAGAGTTAAGTCTTTTTGTTAACTGATCATATGAAGATAGAAGCAACCACCAATAAAACTCCCAAGAGAAAATAAATGCCACCAAGCCAAAGCAGTAATGAATGCAGTACATCTAGAAATAAGCTAGTTCTCTTTACTCTTAAGGGATTGGCTCTAAGTAACATGCTTAATTATGTGGATACAGTCAAAAGGGAAGCACAGCAGGCCATTTTTGTGATTTTCTTATCTTTTTCCTTGTGTTCAAGGCTTACCAGACCAGAAATTACAAAGTCAGTTTCTTAACTAAGTGTGTGCTTTTATGTTATCAGGAAGACCAGGCTGACTTCTGTCAGATTCATCTGTCTATATGAGTTATCTTCAAGATGGACCTGTGCCCTTGGACAAGGTGTAAATTGTAGGAGAAGGAAGAAACAGGATTTCACAATGACTTCTTTCTCCGTTAGCTCTGGAATGGCAAAATTATAACCTTTGTATTTTGCTAATTTTCACATATGATGAATGAAGAAATCATATAGTGGAAAGAGTTAGAAGTAACCCTGTTAAGTGTGACGCCCTAAACTGTCACTTACTAATTGTGAGACCCTTGACAAGTCACTTGTCCTTTCTGTAAAATTTAAGAGGTGGTCCAGCTGAAATTTCTGATATTCCTTCTGGATCCAAAGTAGATTGTCTAAATATACAGTAGACACAGTAATGGTAAGTGAAAATAATCCTGAACTGCATCTGTTCTCTAGTTAGTATTAATGACCTATCTTGGCAGGGGAAAACAATGATGAAACTCTACTTTTGAAAGAAAAGTGAGGAGCTAGGTAGAATTTCACAGATGCTGTTTCACAGTTGCTGTGGCTGTTAGGTTTTTTTTTTGGTTTTGGAGGGCAGTTGGGGTTAAGTGACTTGCCCAAGGTCACACGGCTAGTTTTTTTTGTGTTAAGTGTCTGAGGCCGGATTTGAACTCAGGTCCTCCTGACTCCAGGGCCGGCGCTCTAGCCGCCCGGCTGTTAGTTTTGCTTATCTTTTTTTTTTTTGGCTTTAGGGGATGATTTAGTAGTGTGTGTCTGTGTGTGGAGTATGTCTGGAGTTACAGGCATAAAGGCAGGTTTAAAAGTAAAATTCTGTGATCCCTGACTCACTTTTTAAATTCACAAAAAATTTGTACAACTGGAGCAGGTTATAAACATTGGCTGTGGTAATGATATTCCAGGCACAGTGTTAAAAGTGTTTTAATGAGGTTTTACCTGCCCTCCCACTCACCCAATATTAGATACTTTCACTGATTTCTACGTTCTTACTAAGCTGACATTGCTACTTGGGTTTAAGGAAATTATTGATTTGCATTTTTAATTTGCTTCTGGCTGGTTTCGTTACCTATTTTTAAGTCTCTTTCCTCCTTCCCCCAACATATACAAACACAACAGCAAAGACAACCCTCTCCCCCCCACCCCCCACCCAAGCAAAAATAGTCTTACTGTTTTCCTATTTATTATTTTATGTGTAAATCCTCTTTTACCTCTCCTCCTCTACCATCTCCTCCTCTACTCTCTGTTTATTCATTTCAGTTTCTGCCTTCCCCTTTTTGTGCTAAAGTAACCTGAAAGGAATACAGTAGTAGTTCAAGGTGACTTTTATTGAAGTTGTTTTTTTCCCCAGTCTCTTTCACTGGCCCCTGCTTACTTCAGCCTCAGATGAATTAAGCTTTTTTTTTTTTTTTTACCCTTTGAACCATTCCTGCATGATTAGTGGACATCTTAATTGAACTGTCGACATTGATGCCTTGATCTGATTCTGAGAAGCTCATGTAATTCATTGTTCGTCAGTTTGAAGAAGCAGGCCCATGCTTTTCCTTAAACTGGTCTCTCCCCTCCCTCCTCTCTCCAGTAGCTATTTCTTTGTATTTCATTGTTTTGTCTCTGATACCTATTAACTGTGTGATCCTGAGTAATGTTCAGAAAATCGAAAGTTCATACTTTTAGAGCATTGAGAGGACCAGAGAGGTGAATAACACCAGTTCTCTCATTTCAGAGACAAAGAAATTGAGACCTGAGAGTTTAAATGATTTGTAGAACTAGGATTTGAATTCAGACCCTCTGACTTTAAATTCTGTGTTTCTCTATTGTTCTGTGCTGCCTGCCCAGTTGTTTAACTTTCTGGTTTTCAGTTTCCTCATGTGTGAAGTGGGGCTAATAATACCTGCCTACCTCCAAGGATTGTTGTGAAGATTAAGTGAGATAATGTCTATGTGAATAGAGTTGGAAACCTTAGTACAATATACAGATATTAGCTATCATTATAGTTTGCTCATTTTATTGAGTTCTAACATATTTTCTTAGACCACTTTCAAAAACACTGATTTTTTTGTCAGGTTTTTAAGCAGATTTTTTTTTTTCTCAGCAGAGAAAAAGATGAAAAAAAAAAGGATAAAAATATATTTTTCTTCCAAGAGGAATTTTCAGTGTCTCCTGCCTCCCCTTCAGGAAAAGAGGAGAATGTTTTCCCCTGGCTCTCCTTTCCTGTCTCCCTAACTACTACCTTTATTTCTCTTAATATACAAAATGTCTAACAGTCTAGTTTACCAAGCATTTATTATATGTTTGTGCTTTATGCTAGGCACAGGTTCTGGGGATGCAAAAATACAATGACAGTGTAGCCCTTTCCTTGAAGGCACTTCCATTATGTTGAGAGAATTCAACAGGCCCATAGATAAAAGTCTTTATAATTTGAGGATGGAGAGGAAGAGAATTCTACAAATTCAAGGGATTAAGAAAAACTTCCTTTAGAAGATTGCATATGAACAGAACCCTAAATGAAACTAGTAATTCTAAGAGGTGCCTTTGAAGAGATAGCACATTTTAGCATGGGTCATTGTGGGG
Organism: Pseudocheirus occidentalis; assembly: GCA_028646575.1. NCBI lineage: Eukaryota > Metazoa > Chordata > Mammalia > Diprotodontia > Pseudocheiridae > Pseudocheirus > Pseudocheirus occidentalis. The sequence continues at coordinate 325,236,938 of CM053594.1, forward strand.
TCTGAGCTTGTGCCAACAAGACACAATGGTGGGAGACGGTGTGTCAAGTTCAGAGAATGCCATTTAGGTTAGTTTAGCATGAACACGTTTGTGAAAGGGAGTAATGTATAATAAGCCTAGAAGGTAATGTGAGCTAGAGCTTCGTGGCAGAGTGCTTTAAAAGCCAAAGTGATGAGTTTTTTATTTTGGATGTCATAAGTGACCTCTAAAGGTTTTTGGTGAAGAGGTTGACGTGGTCATACTTATATGTTAGGAAGGTGGTTTTTTTCCCTTCAGTTTTGATGTGTGTGTGTGTGTCTGCGTGTGTCTGTGTGTGTGTATGTGTGTGACAGAGAGAGAAAGAGAGAGAGAGAGAGAGAGAGAGAGAGAGAGAGAGAGGACTGGGGGGGGGGAGGGGAGAAGAGGCAACTGTGTGTAAGATGGAATGGAGAAAGTAATGACTAGAAATGAGGCGTCCAGTTAGGAGATTGTGGCAATAATCCAGATGAGATCTGATGAGTGTTTTTACCAGAGAAAAAATGACCATGTTAAGAGTTGTTGTAGAGGTAGAAATAACAAGACAAGGGAGAGAGGATGGTTCTGGGTTTGTAAACTGGATTATTGTGATAATTTATGCTTAGGCTAAAATTCCACTGTATTAGATCATTGTGTAGACTATCTAGCAAGTCAGAAAAACATTATCACAACAACCTTGGTAGGAAGGTGGTATTATTATCCTCGTTTTCTAGATGAGGAAATTGAGGCAGACAGGTTAAGTGGCTTGCACAGGGTCACACCGCTCTTAAAGAGTCTGAGGCCAGATTTTCCTGACTATAGTTCCAGCACTCTGTCACTGCCCCACATAGCTGCCTGAATACTGTGTGCAGCATAGTGGCCTTTCTACAGTAGGCACTGTTTTTTAAAGAAAATGTTCCTGATGATGGTAAAATTTACTTGCAGCTCAGAACTATGATCACAGTGCCTTTTCCTCCAGGCCATGTGAGCTAACCATAGGTTTCATTGAAGTTTCACATTCTGAACCACCTTCCCTTCTCCTTCTATGCTTTCCTTGGTAATTTCATCAGCTCCCCTGGATTCAATTATCACCTCTATAGGGATGATTCTCAGATCTATTTCTCTAGTTCTAACCTCTCTGCTGACCTCCAGTTTCTAATTTCCAATTGCCTGTTGGACACTCAAACTGGATGTCTTGTTGACATCTTAAAATCAACATTTCCACAAACTGAACTCATGTTTCCTGCCACAAGCCTTGCCTTCTTCCTGACTTCCCTGGTGTCATTGAGCCATCACCATCAGTCAGTGAGGCCCACAACCTAGATATTGTCTTTGCTTCCTCACTTTCTCTCAAACTTTCACATCCAGTTTCTCAATCCTGTTAATTCTATTTGTGTGTAGGCCTGATCACCTTATGCCTATACTACTGCAATAGCCTGCTGGTTGATCTCTGTCTCGAACCTCTCCCTATTCTATTCTGCCCCTTACTCAACTGGCACATTGATTTTCTGATTATATCTCTGTCTCACCACTCCTTCCCCCAATTCCCCTTATTCAGTAAACTCTAATGGATCTTTATTACCTTCTGGATCAAATATAAAATCCTCTGTTTGACTTTCAATGCTATTTATACCCTGGCCCCTTCTGACCTTTCCAGTCTTCTTATACCCCTACTCCCCTTCACATATTCTACAGTCTAGTGGCATTCATCTCCTTCCTATTCTTCCATGTACACTTTCATTGACTGTCTTCCATGCCTGGAATGCTCTCCCAACTCCTCTCTGCCTGGTATGTCCACTAGGTTTCTTCAAGTCTCCACTAAAGTCTCACCTGTTTCAAGAACCCTTGGCCAACCCTCCTTACTCTTACTGCCTTCTGTTTGAAGCTACCTTCATCTATCCTGTCTGTATTTTGTACATTGTTGGCTGCATGTTTTCTCCTCTATTAGACTGTTAGCTCCTTGAAAGCAAGGACTGATTTTTGGTCTGAACGTTTGGAACATCACTTTGGTTGCTTTGGGGAGGATGAATTGTAGTGGTAAGAAATATGAGATAGGGAAACTCATTAGGTAATTGCAGTAGTCAAAGAAAGAAATGCTTAGGGTCTTAGGGTGATGCTTTTCTGAGTCTTGAAGAAGGAGGGGAATATCTTTGTGAGATTTTTTTTTGGAGGTAGAAATGACAAGCTACAGAACATGTTCTTTATTGAAGTCAGCATCTCTGACAGTATTACTTGCCACTATAGGCTACATAAGTAAAATCCAAATGGTAAACTGAAGGATGTTGCTTAAGTACATAATCCTGGGGAAAAGGTAAGCCCTCAAAACTTCCACAGCTGATTGTCTGGGATAAGAAGGAGGTTTCAATATGTTTCAGAATGCAGATTTTCTTTCAGAGGATAGTGTAAGTTTTTTGGTAGTCTCTCATCAGCAATGTCAGATCCTCAATAGGCTTAGTTCACAGGAGGCCTCCGTTAACTTTCCTTCTAGGAGGTGCTCACTAGCACTCACGGCACTGCCTTTGAATACTCCCCACAATGGGTATCTGCAGGTGTAGGAAGAGACAGCCCTTATTTTAGAAGATACACTTAGAAACTTAGACTCCTTGTATTTGTTCTTTTGCTGTCTCTAAATTACCCAATTCAGAATACAGACAAGCCTCTTTTCTCCTGGTTAAAGGCTCCCTAATAGACTTTTATATAGGACTTTATCCAAAGCTTTTTGAAAGTCTTAAAATAAATGATATCCACTAGTTAGCCTTCATTGGAGATTTTTATTAACCCTCTTTTGTAGAAATATGACTAATTCCAGAAGGATGATTTATACTTAAATGAGTTATCCTTGTTTAGCTACCTGTAAGCTCCTTACAGGAATAGCACTTTATAAATGGGAAGAACTCTATTCATAATGAGAAGCATATATAAAGATGATACTCTGTGTTATGAAGTGGAACTGATTTGTCTTTCATGGTATTTATTCTTTCTTACCTCCCTCCCTCTTACCTTTTACTATCCCCGTACTGAAGAAAGAATCTCTTACCCTGATCTTCACAGCATAGCTTTTCAAGACTCACGGTATTCTTTTTTAAAAGCTGCCTACAGACTGTTACTCCTTTTAGCCCTCTGACAAAGGGTGACTCCTAATATAAAGGACACTGCCCTTAGAGATGCTTGATAAATGTAACTTGCCTTGCTCTAATGAGCTGCTGTTTAAAGAGCACCCTTAATTAATCCTTTTTTAAAAAAGGGCACATGTAGCTTTGACTGGAAACTGGATCTTTAGTGATCTTCCAGGAAGAACCTGGAAACTTGATCTTTAGTAATAACACTTGAAGATGATCCTCTTTCAGCCAGAGGACACCTCATTCTCCCTTCCCTCATCTTCTTGTATTTCAGAACTTTGTATTTCAAAATTTCCCTCTTCTATAAGTTTCCATTTGAGTCTTTTACCTCTCCCCATCTATTTTCTCCCAGTTCTATCAGCTCTCCTATTAACGTCCGGTCTAATTATGTGATTCCATTTTAATTCAGCTATATTATTATCTATTGGTCTTACATGCATACTCCTAAGGTATAAGGTCCTTTGGTTTGGGAAATGGGGACTAGAGTGTAAAAAAGAGAAGAATCAGGAAGGGGAACCTCAAAGCCAGATAATGGCAAAGTGTTGGTGGAAATGAATTGGATTTTCCTCACTGAGTTCCCTAAAATACTCAAAATTTGATCTAATGACAACTTTGGTAATGCCAGGTGGCAACCATGAGGGTAACTTTAAATATCAACAAATGTCCAAATATTGTTTCCTAAATCACCTTATTCCATTCTTTTCTGTCTGTTCTGGTCTAGTGAAGATCCATAGTCACTGTTGAGGGACCACCTAAGAAGATCCAGTATAGGATATTGTTGAACCATATTGCTGTATGGATTCACACAGTACTACAATTAATTAAAGAACCCTTCCTTGCTTTCATTTCCTTGTATCTGCCAGCTATTTACATGCTAATGTAGGGCCTGCCAAGGAGAGTAAGAAACATGTCAGCAGCAGGCATATTATCATATCAGGAAACAGTTGAAAAATGAGATGACTATTATTTTATATATTTATATTGCATCTTATGTATATGAAAAAATGTCTAGATATAGAAAAAAATTTGAAAGTCAGTGCAGTAACTTCTTTTGCATATTTCCTGAAGTGGATGATGTGACTGAATAGAGTTCTCTCCATTAAGGTTACATCTTACACTGCATAATTTAATGCATTATACATGGTAATATCTTAGCATAAGCAATTTTATAAATAAAGAGAATGAAAAGGGTAGAAAAACTTTTTTTTTAAGGGAAAGGCTTTCTTCAGGAGATAGGAAAATTGTCCTTTTTACAAGGAAATTTCAATTTCACTGATTTAGATAGGTATAGACACTTGTTTTTGGAGCTACTGGTTCATACTATCTCAAGAAAAGAAATAGTTAACTTTATATTCAATTCACTTCCGCAAATATGCATTACTCACCTTTCTCAATATATTGTGCTAGGGATGCAAAAATGGGTCTTTTTGGGGGGGTCTTTTTGGAGGGGTGAAGGCAAGGCAATTGGGGTTAGGTGACTTGCCCAAGGCCACACAGCTAGTAAGTGTTAAGTGTCTGAGGCTGGATTTGAACTCAGGTCCTCCTGACTCTAGGGCTGGTGCTCTATTCACTGTACCACTTAGCAACCCCCCCCTCCACTATCTTTCAAAGTCTGTCCAAATTCATGTTTGCTGTTTCTATGATGCTATCTGTCCATCTCATGCTCTGCTGTCCCCTTCTCCTTTTGCCATTAGTCTTTCCCAACATCAGGGTATTTTCCAATAAGTCTCATCTTCTCATTATGGGGCCGAAATATTTAAGCTAATGCTTCAGTATTTGTCCTTCAATGAGTAGTCTAAATTGATTTATTTAAATATTGACTGATTTGATCTCCTTGCTATCAAAGGGACTCTTAAAATTCTTCTCCAGCACCATAATTTGAAGGTGTTGATTCTTTGGCACTAAGTTTTCTTGACTGTCACAACCATATATTACTATTGGAAAAACCTTCACTTTGACTATACAGACCTTTGTTGACGAGGTGATGTCTCTGCTTTTTAGTATGCTGTCCATATTGGCCATAGCTTTCCTTCCAGGAAGCAAGTGTCTTTTAATTTCATGGCTGCAGATAACATCTGTGGTGATCTTTGAGTTGAAGAATATAAAATCTGACACTGCTTCCATTTTTTCTCTCTCTGTTTGCCTGGAAGCAATGGGACCAGTTGCCATGCTCTTAGTTTATTGTTGTTTTTTTTTTTAATGTTAAGCTTTGATCCAGGTGTTACATTCTTCTCTTTCACCTTCATCAGGAGGCTCCTTCTTTTTCATTTTCTGCCATCAGAATATAATCTACAGATCTGAGATTGTTGATATTTCTCCCAGGAACCTTAAACTCTTACAGTTTACACATGATGAAACTAAATCTCAACGAGATCTGCCTAGAAGAAAGCTTAGACAGTAAGCCAGGAATCTTGAGTACTAAAGCTAGTAAATATGTTTCCTATTGTACCAAGCTGCCTAAATATCTGCTCTAGAGCTTCCAAAGCTTTTCAAAATTCTATACAATCTCATTTCAAAAAGGGAACAAAAAGATCTAAAGATTTTATAATTGGGTTCAACTTTTTCATTCAGAATTAGGAGCTAGTAGGGTTCAAGAGACTACAGTTCCAGTTCAGTGCCTTCCTTTGAATTTTGTCACCTCAGGATATTAATTAATCTCATCTTTGTTTACCAATAGAGTATATCTTTATAACTCATTCACTGAGGAACAAGAGTAAATGAGATTATGTCAAACAATGCTTTGACAACTTCAGAAGAGAGTCATTGAGATAACTGAAGATATTCCTGACTTTATTTAAGGAAGCATAAAATCTTTGGTGAGACAAATCAATGAGTAATTGAATGTAAGTATTTTCTTAATTTCTTTGGAAGCAATCAGCAAATAATAAAGTGTTTTTGCTGATCACAGCACAGGTACTTAGGAATTGAAAAACCAAAATGTGATGCACAGAAATTAAAAATTATGTTTTCCTGTATAATTGGGGGCTGCGAAAGGATAAGATCTAGGTAGCTAGGTGCCAGAGTAGATAGAGTGCTGTGCCTGGAGTCAGGAAAACCTGAATTCAAATCTGGCCTCAGACACTTAACTATGTGACCTTAGGCAAGTCACTTAACCCCTTTTGCCTCAGTTTTCTCATCTGTAAAATGAGCTGGAGAAATGACTTTGCCAAGAAAACCCCAGATAGAGTCATGAAAAACTGGACACAACTGAAAAGTGACTGAACAATAAAAAAGCTAAGATCTAAGGAGTAGAAGGGTGGTGAAAATAGATATGGTTTGTTGTGCTTTGCTATTGGAGTATTTTGGAGTGACTTGTTGGGCAGATGAATCTGTCAGTCAGGGGTACCCCAACTATTGGTGATCTCAGCTTTTCTATTCTGACTCCTAACTTAGATCTAATTCATTTTTGTGTTATTTTTTTGTTTTTGGATTGTTCTTTCCTATAAAGTTTGGAATTATAAAAAATTTAGCTGTATTTTGTAAGATGGGTCACTGACTTAAATATTTAAATTGAATAAATATTAAATATTTCACTATGATAGTTTTTGACCCCTGTACAGAATATAGTGGCTTCCTGATCTAAACCTCTTGCATTTGAATATTATAATTCATTTGTAATAAATAATATTTAACAGTATAAATCATTATCTAATGTTCTTTTCATATTTCATGCTAATCAAGTTTCCTGAGATTTTGTTGAAATGTCAAATATCTGGAGTTAGGGGCTGCTAGATGTTGAGATTGGATAGATTGCTGGGTGTGGAGTCAGGAAAACCAGAGTTCAAATTCAGCCTCAGACACTCACTGGCTTTGTGACCATCAGTAAGTAATTTAACTTTTTTTTTTTTTGCAGGGAAAAGGTAGGGAAATTGGGGTTAAGTGACTTGCCCAAGGTCACATAGTGTGTGTGTGTGTGTGTGTGTGTGTGTGTGTGTGTGCGTGCACGCATGTGAAGTATCTGAACCTGGATTTGAATTCGGGTCCTCCTGACTCTAGGGCTGGTGCTCTATTTGTGTGCCACCTAGGTGCCCCAAGTAATTTTTCTGTTTGCCTCAATTTTCTCAGTTGTAAAAGTAGGATAATAATAGCACTTACCCAATAGGGTTGATGGGAGGGTGAAAATGAGATAATATTTGTGAAGCATTTGGCATATAGGCTTTATATGAATGCTATTTGATATTATTATTATATTATTTTAGTCCTTTTTTAGACCTTTAGTCTGTTTTAGTCCTTTTTTTATACCTTTTTTATACCTTTTCTCAAGGTCCTTTTTTATTTTTGAACACTCAAAGTGGATTGGTTAGATGTTGAATATAAAAGTTTGATGGCAGATAATTTAGGATTAAGGTAAAAAACAAAACTTTCCTGTGAAATAATAAAATGTATTAACTCAACTATGAAGATTCAAAATGTTCTGTCTTTCTCTTAATAGAACTGCCAACTCATGAGAGCCTGTACTGTGGCTAATTTTGAAAATCTTTCTTAAGCATTTAACTCTTTAAAAAATTAATTTTTTTATTTTTTTAATTTTTTAAAATTTATTGACTTGTTTATTTACTTTTGGTTTACAAAATACAGTTACAGAATCACTTGAGTTTCAAATTTTCTCCCCTCCCTCCCCCCTCCCCCCATGATGACGTCCAATCATGTATAGTATCTGCAAATATTTCACATTTTACAATAGTCTGGTTGTATAGAAGCGTTGTAACCAATGGACCAAATAATGGGAAAAAAGAAATGACACAAAACCAAATATGGAAAAGAACAGTAGGATGTGTTGCTTCAGTCTCCATTTAAACTCTGGTCTTTCTAGATCTTTCTCTGAGTGTAGGTATCTCTTTCCATTCTGAGACTTGTAGAATTGTCTTTTAACTGTGCATTGCTGAGAAGAGTCCAGTTTATCAAGATTGGTCGTCACACATATGATGTATCTGTGACTGTGTACAAATTTTTCCTGGTTCTGCTCTTCTCACTTAGCATCAGTTTGCATAAGCCTCTCCAGGTAAATATGAAGTCCATCTCCTTCCCACTTCTTGTAGCACAATAGTATTTCATTACATTCATATACTATAACTTGTTCAGCCATTCCCCAATTGATGGGCATCCCCTAAGTTTCCAGTTTTTTGCCACCACAAAGAGAGCTGCAATAAATATTTTTGCACATAT
>CM053594.1:325245716-325261260 GCA_028646575.1 Pseudocheirus occidentalis
TTGAACTGCAGCAATGTGAATTTCATATATGTATTGGATTCGATGGGCACCAAAGGTCCTTCCAACTTTCTGATTTGGTGACTCCATAGCTCCCCTTCCAGTAACCTCACCCCCCATAGCTTAGGTTTCTTTACCCCACTAAAACTCTCAAGTCTTTACTGAGAGAATCAATGATCTAAATTATTATTTTGAAAGTAAGATAAAACATTTTTTAACAAATTACATATAGTGAGTGCTGTATCTTTCCTGAATCAAAACAATGATTCTCAGAGGTCAAGTGTATTTGCATTTCTGCACATTTTCTGTGGATTTCTGTGTGTGTCCGTATCTATCCTGCATAGAACACTTTCAGGGAACAGACTAGGTACATCCTTGAGAGCATCGCTGTACCTGATCATGTGCTTATGGCTATAGATCTTTCTCTGTCTATCACAAAGTAGGTACAGGTAGTCTCTTCTCCAGGCCCCAGGAGGGAATTGGGTGTGAATAACAGAAGAGTGTGGGGGGTAGGGGCTGAGGGGGATGGGTGTGTGGTCTCATCTCAACAAATTAATGGCAAGAGCTAACTCAGGGCAGCCAGGGTCTTTACGTCATTTTAAGGATCCAAGCAAGCACCAGTATCTTGGGCTTAAGCCCCCAATCTCTTTAGGGACTGCTACACTGGACCTCATTATCCCTGGCTTACATTGCATTCCTGGAGGCATGGTTTTAAGACGGAATCATAACTAATTTAGAGCAAGGGAGACTTTCCTCTACAATTATCTGACTTAGAGGATGCTCATGGCACTTTTAGACTTTTGACACAAGAAACAACAGAACTTAGCACCTAACTAGAAAGAATGAGCTAAAAGCTGGAATTTTTCAGGGTTGGGTTTTTCAGAGTTGGGTAAGCTCTCTTGCCCCACCCCACTTCCAGGGTGCTAGTTCTCTGTCCGTTCACCATAGGGGAGTGTCCAGTCATTTCCTTTCCCACCACTTTGCTCAACTAAGGATGTACTTCATGCTGCTTGCTCCAGGAACACTTGGTACCACCAGCCCCTCAAGCAAAAACTCCTACTTAAAACTCTGTTTCTAGAGTCTCACTTTGCACGGAGACTATTGTTTCTGGGAGCAGCCTACAAGTTAACATGCAATATGGAACAACAAAAAGAATGTTGGCTCTGGAGTCAAAGGGTCATGGATTCAGAGCTAAAAGACCTCAGAGAATCAGAGGGCTGGGCTCAAATCACAGCTTTGCAAAATGCTAACTGTAATCAGGAGCTTTCCCCCACTGCTTGACTTTCTTTACCTTCACTGAAGCCCCTAAGTCTTTACTATACGAACAAATGAATGAATGAACTAAATGATTATTTTGAAACCAAGAGAAAAGACCATTTTGTGTGAACAAATCTATACAGCAAGGTCAGCTTGGTGGCACAGTAGGGAGAGCAGGCCCGGAGTTAGGAAGATCTGAGTTCAGATTCTACCTCAGACATTGACTAGAATGGATGAGTCACACCCAGACACTGCTTCAGAAGTGAACTAGCTGCCTGTCCCAGAATGAATTAAGAAAGGGTTAGCCTTTCCTAACATCCATACTCTGGTGTTCTTTTCCTTATATAGATGGACCAAGGCCAGGGGCCTCTGTTGCTTCTGTCACAGTTTTTTTTTAGAACCTGAAAAGGTAGAAAGGAAAGGGACCCTGGGAGTAAAGGAAGCTGGCTTCCTTCCCACATCGCACTGAGCAGCTTAGGCAATGGTAAAGAAATTCCATGTACAGCTGCCAGCCCCTGACAAAAGTAGAAACAGGAAATATGTAAGAATAGAGTTCTGGGTCTCTCAACTACTGTCAAAAAGTTGGCTGTAGGGGCGTCAAGGTGGCACAGAGAATAGAGCACAGGCGCTGGAGTTAGGAGGACCTGAGTTCAAATCCGACCTCAGACACTTAACACTTATTAGCCATGTGACGTTGGGCAAGTCATTTGACCCCAACTGCCCTGCCTTCCCTCCTCTAAAAAAAGCAAAAGGGAAAAGTTGACTGTATTTGATATTATGGAGTGTCAAGCATAGCCTTCATCCTTGGCCTTTAAGGGTTTATAGCTTTGGACAAACAACACACAGAGCCAACAAACCCCAGTAAGAGGTCACATTTCTATAGGACTTTTCAGTTTACAAAGAACTTTCCCCACAATTACCCTGTGTGAGATGCTCTGTATAAATATTATCTCCATTCTGCAAACAAGCCTCTCTTGAGGCTTAGAGATGAGAAGAGGCTGGCCTGAGGTGGATCAGGGAATTGGTGGCAGTAGCAAAGCTTGAGTGGAGTTCGGCTCTTGTCACTGCTTCATGCTGTCCCTCATCTCACTGAACTGCCACTCCAAACTGGGCAGGATGCATGCTGAAGGAGAAAACATGAGGTGGATTGTTAGGACCGTAGGTTGTAGAACTGGAAAGAAACAAAGTTCACCTCCAACCCTATCATTCCTAGATGATGAAATTGATGTCAAAGAGGAAGCAAGAGCTACGATTTAAACCCAGATCCTCTAACTCTAAACCCAGCACCCTTTTCATCACACCAAAATGACAAGGTCTCCTTGCCATCCATCCAAATATAAAAGGAGAGGGAATGGCTTAGAAGATGGTACAGTGGTTAGAGCACCAGCCCTAGAGTCAGGAGGACCTAAATTCAAATCCAGACCCAGACATTTATTAACCTTGGACAAGTCAACCTGACTGGCTCCCCAAAACAGACAAAGAAAAAGGTGCTGGAAAGGAAATAGCCATTCCTAATGTTGTGACAGATTCATCTTTGGCCCAGACTTCATACAGTTCAGCAGCACAACTTACATCAAGAGAGTTCACATAGAACAAGAAAATCCCAGTACAGACACAAACAGGGAGAGCCACAAACTTCAGGAACCCTGGAATCTGTAGGTGCTCCGACATGAGGGAAAACCACCAGCCTTCTGTTTGTTCTCCTCCAAGCATCATTCCATATTGCACATGCACCTTAAGTGCTCACTGCCACACACCAATCAGGGAACCGTTACTGTTCCCAACCTGTGTGTGCTGGCCTCTTGGAATCCTAGCAAAACAGAGGCCAATGTACTCACCAAGGATGGAGGTGTCTGTCACCTTCAAGACCGCAAGAGCCATGTGCTATGGCTTTTTGAGCTAACAATATTCATGACAAACATTATGACCCTCATGTTATTAATAAGGTCTCTGAGTTCCAGAGAAGTGAAGGAGTTTACCAAGAGCACAAAACTGTTATGTGGTAGAACTAGGATTCTAAAAGAGGACATACCATTGTGGGATTTAGAGCTGGGGGTGGCACCTAAAAGATTATCTCTTCTGATTCTAAGTCAAGTGTACCATTCGACATCATGTTCAGAGAATTTCAGATTTGGTACGGACTTTACCATCCACCAAGTCCAACCCACACCTGAAAAAGAACACTCTGCACAATATGCAAGACAAGTGTTGTCCGGGTGTTGCTTGAAGACCTCCAAAGAGGGGAACCAACTCCCTTCAAAAGTGGCCCTTTCCACTTTTAATTAGTTCTAATTGTGAGAAAGTTTGTTCTTACCTCAGGACTAAATTTGACTCTTTCTTTTCAACTTTCACCTAATGCTTCTAGTTCTGTTCACTGAAACAAAACAGAATAGATCTCAACCCTTTTCCACATGGCAGCCCTTCACATACTTGAATATAACTACCATGGTCTCTCAATTCCCCCAAGTCTTTTCTCTCTAGTCAAACAATCCCATTTTCTTCAGCCAGTTCTCAGATAGCATGAACTCAAGGCCTTCCCCAACCTGTTTGCCTTCACCTGGCTGCTCTCCAGCTTAAAATGTCTTAAATGTCTCTGTCTTAAAATGTGACCCCAAAACTGAACATGATACTCCAAGTGTGGTCTGACTAGGCTGGGCCAAGTACGTTGGAAGCATCTATTATTTCCTTGTTCCTTCATTCTAGGCCCCCTCAGTCATCTTAAATTACAAATATTTATGTTGTGGGTAAGTTTATTTGTGGACAGATGTGTAATAATGAATATCCATGTTTAGCTAGAGTGGAGCTATGGGAAGAGGTCAGCTCCGTTAAGGAAGGTTTTCTGGAAAAGGCTAAGTTTCAGGAACTGCTTGAATGACTGGAGACAGACGGCTTGTAGGAAAGGGAGCATTCTAGGTGCCTGAATCACCTTAGGGTGAGAATAAAATGAAAAGCCAAAAGGGAACAAATGTGTTGGGAACGGTCCTAGATGAGACTGGGGAGTGAGAAATAAGAAAAATAAGGAACCATAGTATCAATTAGAGATGTAATGCTGGGAGGTCAGTGTTCTAATCCTACACCCTCATTTTATTGAGAAGAAAATGGAGGCTCAAAGAAGGGGAGCACACTGGCTTAAGATTATGAGTCTCATTCCATTAGGCCACAATCGCACCAAATCTATGGAAATTCCCACAATCAGTCAAGACACTCAGTGGAATTCATATTGAAAAAATTTGGTCAAAGATCAATTCTAATTTTCATTTCTAATTGTCCTATTCTTAGAAAAATTCAATAGGAGTCTCATTATCCTTTAGAGCATCAGTTCTCAACCTGTGGGTCACGACCCCTTTGGGGGTTGATTGAGCCTTTCACAGGGGCCACAAGGGTCGCCTAAGACCATCAGAAAACACATATTTCCGATGGTCTTAGGAACCAAAACACTGCTCCTCTATCAGTCTCCAGGCAGGTCTTCCCACATGCAGATACACCCACCTATGAGTATTAAAGGGTCGTGGCATTAGGAAGGTTGAGAACCACTGTGTTAGAAGATATAATTATCATACTATGTCTGAGAAAGATTCTGTTCTATATTCATCTGTTCCCAATGCATTCCAGGAAAAGGTAGAATTATAACATAGGATGTCAGAGCTAAAAGGGAACTTAGAATCACAGAACATAAAGTATAATGTCAAAATAGGAAGGGAATGGAATGAAACAGAATGTTAGATTCATAAAGGACCATCGAGACCAATGGAATCAACCTGTTAACTTAGTAGTAAAAGAAATTGAGGCCTAGAGAAATAAAGATATTTGCTAAATGCCAAAGAGAAAGCTTAAAGTCTGATTTCTGATAGAGAATTGCTTCATCAAATCACTTGACTCCATAAATTTTTGTCCTACAATTTCTGAAGATTCTTCTGTATTTTTTCAATAACCTCTCATTTTCAGTAACAGTCCCAAGTCTGGGCCTTGATGGATTCTGTTCCAAAAATTAGAAAGGCATTCTGCACAAATTCCTGTGAGCAGAAAAACCAGGCTGAAAGGTAGGGCTATTGGCTCCCATCAGATTAGGAGAGCACTTATCTTTCATTTCACTGTGACTTGATTAAAGAGACTTACTTACTGAGAAATTCTTCTTTATTCCTCCCCCTTTACGCTGTTTAGGTTCAAATAAGCCTACAAACTCTTCAAAAAACAAGGTAAAAAATCTTTAATATTGTTGTGTCTGGCATCCTCCCCAAACACCACAGATATAAATATAGATTATAGATGTATGTATATGCGTGTGTGTGTGTAGGACTAGTGGACTGAGGCCAGATTGCCAAGAGCAGGACAGTCAGCAGCGGTCTACTAGAACATTCCCCCACAGAGAAGAATGTAGGGAAGAAACACTCCTCTGACGGGCAGAGTGTCTACCTCTGCATAGCACTGAGGGAAGCAGAAAGAGTGTGAGAAACAGCCTGAGGTTGTGGAAAGGGTATTCGACCTGAGGTGAGGAGGCCCAGGTTTAGATTTCATCTCTACCTCTATGAAGCTGTGTCCGAGGAGGGCGGATAGGGCTCCTGTTAGTGGTCATGGGCTGGGGTTGACTATGTGGTATGCATGTGTTTGGTGGGTCATTAGGAGTTGTCATGTAGGTATAGGCTCACTAGTAAGGTAAAGACGTAGGCTTGAATTATTGCTACGGCTAATTCTAGGACTGTTAGGAGGAAGAGAATTATGAATGTGATTGAGGATACAGCTATGCTGATGGACGAGAGGGCTAGGGTTGCTGAGCCAATTAGGTGGATGAGAAGATGGCCTGCAGTGTGATATTAGCCGTGAGTCGTACCGCTAGCGCCAGTGGTTGAATGAATAGGCTAATGGTTTCAATGATAATAAGTATCGGAATTAACGGGGTAGGAGTTCCTTGTGGAAGAAAATGGGCTAATGATGCTTTTGGTTTGTCTCGGAATCCTATTACTACCGTACCTATTCACAGTGGGATAGCTATTCCGATGTTTATTGATAATTGGGTGGTTGGAGTGAAGGAATATGGGAGTAGTCCTAATAGGTTAGTGGATGCGATGAATAGAATTAGTGAGATAAGCATTAGAGTTCAAGATCGTCCTTGTTTGTTGTGTATGGTTATTATTTGTTTTGTAATCAGGCGAATCAGTCAGATTTGAAGTGTTTGGATGCAATTTGGTAATCAACGCTTGGGTGTGCTTAAAATTAGGCATGGAAATAGTATGATGATCGGTAGGGTTGTAACACCTATGATTGTAGGGGTGATGAATGGGGCAAATAGATTTTCGTTCATTTTTTCTCTCAGGGAAGTTGGGTTTTTGGGAGGTGCTCTTTTTCGTCTTGTTGTGCAATAGAGACCATGATTTGGTTTAATATTTTTAGTTGGTAGATGCAGAACAGGGCTATAATTATAAGGGTAATAGTTATGAATCATGTTGAAGTGTCTAGTTGTGGCATGGTTTTGAGGGAATAGTTATATTCCTTGTATACTTGTTTGTAGTATCGGCGCTCTTTCTCAAAAATGATTGCATTATGGAGGATCGTTTTTCAAAATATTTTAGTGAGGTTATTTCTAGTACAATTGGCATAAAGCTGTGATTGGATCCACAGATTTCCGAGCATTGGCCATAGTAGACCCCAGGGCGAGTGGATGTTAGTGTGGCCTGATTCAGTCGTCCTGGAATTGCATCGGTTTTTAGTCCTAAGGATGGTACGGCTCATGCGTGAAGGACGTCTTCTGATGAAATAAGCATGCAGATTGGTAATTCTATGGGGAGAACTACTCGGTTGTCAACCTCTAACAGTCGTAATTGACCCGGGTTTAAGTCTGTGGTTGGGATTATATATGAGTCAAATGTTAGGTCTTCGTAGTCAGTGTACTCATAGCTTCAGTATCATTGATGTCCCATAGCTTTAACTGTTAGGTAGGGGTTGTAAATTTCGTCTATTATGTATAAGATGCGTAAGGATGGCAGGGCAATTAAGACTAAAATTACAGCTGGTAAGATGGTTCAAATTGTCTCTACTTCTTGTGCGTCTATCGTGCTTGTGTGAGTCAATTTGGTTGTTAACATTAAAATGATGATGTAAAGTACTAGTGAGCTAATTAGGAACACGATTATCAGAGTGTGATCGTGAAAGTATATGAGTTCTTCCATGATTGGTGAGGTGGCATCTTGAAAGCCTAGTTGTATTGGGTATGGCATATAAGATATATAGGATTTAAACCTATAATTTAACTATGGCAAAGTTATGTAATAATTATTACTAATATCTTATGAGAAAGTCATAGAGGTTATGTAAATGACTTGAAATCAATTTTAGGGGGTTCGATTCCTTCCTTTCTTGAACTATAATTTTACTAACACTGGCTGTTCAAATGTGTGATAGGGTGGAGGGCATCCGTAAAGTCATTCGATGTTGGTTGTTGTGAGTTCTACAGTAGATACTTCTCGTTTAGCTGCGAAGGCTTCTCAGATAATAAATATTATAAGAATAACGGCGGTTAGGGAAATAAATGACCCAATGGATGAGAGGATATTTCATATAGTATATGCGTCTGGATAGTCTGAGTATCGTAGAGGTATACCAGAAAGTCCTAGGAAATGTTGAGGGAAAAATGTTATGTTTACTCCAACAAATATAATAGAGAAGTGGATTTTTGCCCATAGGTCGTTTAATGTGTATCCTGTGAATAGGGGGAATCAGTGGACAAATCTGCCTATAATTGCAAAAACAGCCCCTATTGATAAAACGTAGTGGAAGTGGGCTACTACGTAGTAAGTGTCATGAAGTACGATGTCTAATGATGAGTTGGCTAATACAATTCCTGTTAGACCTCCGATTGTAAATAGAAAAATGAACCCTAGAGCTCAGAGCATTGCAGGGGACCATTTGATGTTACCCCCATGAAGGGTGGCCAGTCAGCTAAACACTTTAACTCCTGTGGGGATAGCAATGATTATTGTGGCTGATGTGAAATAGGCTCGAGTGTCTACATCCAGCCCGACTGTAAATATGTGATGTGCTCATACAATGAAGCCCAAGAAGCCAATTGATATTATTGCTCATACCATTCCTATATAACCAAATGGTTCTTTTTTACCTGAGTAGTATGTTACAATATGAGAAATTATGCCGAATCCAGGTAGAATTAAGATGTAAACTTCAGGGTGACCGAAGAATCAGAAAAGGTGTTGATATAAGATGGGATCTCCTCCTCCGGCTGGATCAAAGAATGTGGTGTTCAGGTTACGGTCTGTGAGGAGTATAGTAATTCCTGCTGCTAGAACAGGGAGGGATAGTAGTAATAATACTGCTGTAATTATTACTGATCATACAAACAGAGGTGTTTGATATTGGGATAGGGCTGGGGGTTTTATGTTGATAATGGTTGTGATAAAGTTAATAGCACCTAGAATTGATGAAATACCCACTAAGTGAAGGGAAAAAATAGCGAGGTCTACTGAGGTACATACTTTTTTCACTCTGAGACTCATTTTCCTCATCCATATTATGAAAGTATAGGATGAAGTTTTACCCCAGTCTTCCAGCTCTGAAATTCTCAGCTTCTATAATCCTAAGATCTAAAATTCTTCTAACTCAGTTCAGATCCTAAATCCTTTTCCACCCTTCATTAGGCCACCCCTAGTCCAGTGGCCTTTTTGTGCTGAATGTCTCTGCTCACGAGGCTGTTTCCTCTTTAGCAACACACCTTTAAGTTAAATATGTCTTATCAACATTTGCTCCGTCACTTCTCAAGTCTAGATAATAAATGAAACAACAAATCAAATGCTGATTTGAAGCATTAGCCAATATCCAAAGTGTATTTCACTTATTCCAAAAATTTTGTAATTGGTTCTTATATTCCCAGCACCTTGGATAGTACTCAGCACATAGAAGGTACTAAATCAGTGTTTGGTTAATTGATTGATAGAATGATGGACTAACAGAATTAAAAAGTTGGAAGAGACTTCAGAGCTCATCTACTGCAGCATCATTAAAAATATTCATTTGACAAACATTTATAAAGCACATACTATGGGCAGACTAGTGCCTAGGATTCCAAAGGACATACACCACCATTCCGAATAAAATAAAATCCTGCTCTATAGCCCCCGAAGGTCATCATTCGGCCTCTGCTTGAGTACTGGCAAGGATGGGAAATTTATTATGTCTTCAGACAACCCCTTCCACTTTAGGGTACTTCTAATTATTGGGAAATTTTTCCTCATTGGGAACTGAAATTTGCCTCACTGAAACTTCTACCCATTGCTCCTTATTCTTCCCTCAGGGTTAAGAAGATCAAGGCACTGACCCTTCTTCCTCATGACAGTTCATGTAGATTATGACATCTTTTAGGAACCTTCCAGATGATCTAGTACAGCTATCTCCCTTTATAGATTAGGAAATTGAGGGCAGGAGAGGGGAAGTGACTTGCCTAAGGTCACCCAGATAGTCATAGACTTGGCACTTTAACCCAGATTTCTTTGATCCAGGCTCATCCCAATGTATCACACTGATAAGGCTGTGTGGCCTTAGCATTTATACAGTATTTATTTGATCCTCCTGATAATCCTAGGAGGTGGTGTTATTATTATCCCCATTTTACAGATGAGAAAAGGCAAGTACAAGTTAAGCGCCCAGGGTCACACAACTATTAACTATCGGTTTTTGTTTTTTGCTCTTTGGAGGGCAATTGGGGTTAAGTGACTTGCCCAAGGTCACGTGGATAGTAAGTAACTAGTAACTGTCTGAATCAGATCTGGACTCAGGTCTTCCTTGCCCCAGGCCTGGTTCTCTAGCACTGTAGCTACCAAGAAAGATTAACTGTACATTAATATAAGGAGACAATCAAGATGGAGAAGGGCCTTCCAGACATTCTGCAAAAAGGAAGAGGGATTCCATAAAGAGGACACTTAGCACATTCAGCCTGGGCAAGGGAAGATTTAAGAGGCTTGTAATATATGTCTTCAAGGATTTGAAGGGCTGTCAACTATAAGACACTTTAATCTTGTTCTTCTTGGCCTCAGAAAGCAGAACAAGGAGCCATAGTGTGGAATTTATAGAAAGGTACTCACTGATGTGAGTGAAAATGGGCTGGCCCTCTGGACGTTGTAAGCTATGACCCAGAGCATTCCATGCAGAAGTTGGACCATTTCAGGATGTTGGAGGGAACCTTCGGCAGATGTAACATCTGGTATCTCCTTAGACCCTGAGCATCTGTGCATCTGTACTCTGAGAGGGCACCAGACTTGGAAGGGTATCTGGGCTTAAAGGCTGGTTCTGCTACTTTCTAGGGGTATGTGACATATGTGACTTTGGTAAAGTCACTTTAACACTCTAAGATCCAGGTTATCCATTTGCTTTTAAAGGGGGCCTTGGCTGCACCAGATCTTCCCTAAATCCCTTTTCATCTACATAGCTATGGTCCTTTGATCATACCTAGGCAGCTAGATGTACACTAGATGCACAAGGAATAAATCATCAGGCCTGGAGTCAGGAAGACCTGAGTTCAAAGCCAGCTTCAGACGCTTCTGAACTGTGTGATCCTTAGCAAGCCGCTTAACCTTTGTCTCAGCTTCCTCTTTTGTAAAATGGGAGTGGCAATAAGAGCAACTACTTCCCAAGGTTGTGAGAATCAAAGGGAATTACACTTAGAAAACCCTTTGCAAGCCTTAAAGTGATGTATTCAATGTGAGCCATTGTCACCACCGTAAAGATCACCATTCTTATTATCACTTCCTTGGAACTAGTACTACCTTCCTCACAGGGTTGTCATGAGCAAAGTGTTTCATGAACCACGCAGCACAAGAGAAATGTTGACTATAGTGTTCCCAGCAGCAGAAGAATGAACACAGACAATTTCCTTCAAATTCTTTTAATTCAATTCATGCAAACAAAATTATTCCCAGAAATTATGCAAACCCAGCAGGGACAAATCACAGGCCAACTGAGGGAGCTCACTGATCTCACTAGACTCTTCATATTCACTGTTTCCTCACTCATCCCAACCTGGCTCACTGCCTCCTTTTATCTGCGAATTCTCCACAGCTTTTTGTCAGTCTCATCAGGGGGGAAGCAAAAGTCACAGAGCTTGCTTGACCAGGAGGAGCCAAGTGGTATCTGTTTGGTAGAGGTTGCTAGCTCATCTCTTCTTCTCCTGGCTGCCTATACGTGCTTTCCCTGCCCAATAGATCTTGCAGCAACTAGAAATGCAGGGAACATACCATACTGATTAGAACAGTAATGAAATCCACTCACATTTCTATAGCAATGGAAGGCTTATAAAATACTTTCATTATGCCCATTTTAGAGATGAGGCTCAGAGAAAACATGTTCACAAAGCTAGTAAGCATCAGAGTTGGGATCTGAACTCAGATCATCTGACTGAGTCCAGTGTTCTTTTCAATACACCACCTCCCACTGTTATTTCTTAAGGCACCAGTCTCCTTATTTATAAAGTAAAAGTATTAGATCAAACCATCTCTAGAACCCTTTCCAGTCCAACTATGATCTTATCCTATCAGTCAATTATTTTATGATCACTAATTTGTCAGACAGAAGGATTAGGCCCCACCAATATTAGCCGATGTTTGTATGGGACATAAACAGTGAGTAAAAGTTACTGGAAGGCAGATTTTGGCTCTTAAGTAAGAGCGACTATGAACTGTCCATCAACAGGATGAACTGCCTTAGGAGATGATAAGCCATACACCCATCATCAGAAGTGTTCAAGCAGAGGCTAGATGGTTACTCATTAGTGATTCTATATAAGGGATTTGTTTATGTGTAGATTTCTAGGTTCCATCTGAGGTCTGCAGTTCTATAATTCAATTATTCCTCAATCTCAAAAGCATAGCATTTGCACAGGAAACCAATGGCACTTTATTAAAGGGTCCATGGCTCCCTCTAATGAAGTGTTCCTAAGATCTTCTTCATGTTCTGAGATGCTCCCTTTTCCAGTACCTTGTTTTTATAAGATTTCATACCCAAATATGCAAAAGAGACATTGTGAAATACAGAATTTCATTAGTTAATAGACCTTGCTCTTGAAGGCCAAAAATGCCATATCAGCAGTAGGGGGAGAGGGGTGTCACAAACTGGGCCAAGCATGGCGCATCTCCGTTGACTAAGTGGTCATAAGATGGTCAACTTGGATGAGAGAGAATGGTCCAGAAATACAAAAATAAATTGGGTGACTTTCTGAAGCATCAAAGCATCCCACTTATACTGGATTTGGACTTAGAATTTAATCAAAACAGGATGGAGATACCTTTGTTAGCATACTTGTGGTTGTGCAAGTAAGCCTCATAATTTGGTAAACAAGTAGTGAACATTACATTGAAGTTTGAGGCCCACTATAAGAAACTATCTATCCCTATATGATGTCCACAATACATCATATTTATTAGAATAGAGTAGGAGTCCAAATGAATTATTTCTCACATTCCTCCCCTTTGATTGCCAGAAAGACCCCAGTCTTTCCCTGGATCATTACTATCTAAACGCATGGAGGGGAATCCTCCATGAGCTATGAAAAACCAGAAAGGGAAAGTCCCCTTACTGAGGGACAAAGATGACATCAGAGAAGAAGGAAAGGGGCACAACTTAGACTGATTATGTTGCACTGGATTAAACACTGACTCATAATATGCTAAATATACAATAAATGTCTGAGGTGAGTCTCTCACTGACCATGAGCGATGAAGAACAGGTCCCTCCTAATAAAATGTGCCCTACAAGATATGTAAACCATATCTCGTAGGGGACCACAGGGCATGTGTTCAAGTGCAACTATGCAAACATCATTTGCCCTGGATGGGGCAGATGACCCATGGGATATTTTTTGAGTTTATGAAAACAATCCAAGCAATTTTGACAAACATCCACCCCATTATGGTGATGAAAGGCAACATCCCTTCAGACAACACAGACAGATCTAGATGGCTGTAGCAGAGGAAGTGAAGAGAAGAAGGAATAGGATGAATTCCTTGAACAAAGGAATTATTGGTCATTGCTGTCAGTGGTGAAGCAGAGGCCCAAGGAGGACTCAAGGTTCCAGTCACTGCAGGCTCAGGAACAGGTAGATGAGGAATCATTTGTGGAGAGGAGGAAGGGGGGGGGGGGAAATACAATTTTAGCTTTCTATGACAATAACTAGGTCAAGTAGTGAGATCTAGCCAAACCTTAATAGAACTAATATGAGCATCACTAGACCAGAGAATTCACATTTGTAGACTGGCACATTCAAATAAGAAATGAAAAATTAAAAAATTCGGAACCCAAATTTTGTATTTGGCATATGAAATCAACTAATCTTGTTACAATTATTTATTAAAACAACTGAAAAACTCTCACTCTCGCTGTTTTCTTTCCTATGTTCTTTGAGCTGTTCATCCCTCTCCTAGGAGGATGAGATTTTGCTAGGGCATTACTAACAGTACACGTTTTTTTGGTAATGACCCCTGATATGTGATTGAATTCATTTAGAAGTTGCCAAAATAATTGCAATTGTCAGAAAAAAAAGTTCTGGGATGATATGTACAAATACTTTGAGTAGTCAATTTCAAGACAGTGAAGATAGAATAAATTATTTATGATAAAACATGTTTGCCTTTCAAGACATACTAAGCATTAAGGGGGTAATAATAAACTCAAATAACATTGGCTTTTCTCATTAGGTAATGCATAATGCATTTATGCATAATAATTAGTGGAACAACAGTTTGGTCCTATAAACTATTCCATCAACACTCAATTATCCTCACATTGATTTAGGAAGGATGAAAATTTTAGACTAAATAGCTCAAATCTTATACACATATCTTATTATAATAGCTCAGATGTGCTCCAACATTAACCTATCAAATAAAGATTTATTCTTACGTTTTAGAAGACCACCTGCCATGATTATAGAAATTTGCCATAGAAAGAAAGTAGGAAACATTTTACAGTAAGGGAAAAAAATTTCATATCAGTTCCAGGACAGAGTCATGTGCATAGCCAATTTAATTAAGTCAGGCTTACAAGGCAGAATATTTTCCATTTAAGAGGAAATGTCATACTGGGTAAATCCAGGAGGAAGAAGCCTACCTCAGCCCATGCTGTCATTTTCCCAGCCTTCTCAATGAGAATTCCACCTGTAATTCTTGGATGTGAACCCCAGAAGATTACTGGCCTAACAGGATTCCTTGTTGATCATTCCTGGAATCAGACAGAGCAATATGAATTACAGTCCCATGAGGTCTAACAGCAAGTTCCAATAATCATAAATTTGTAACTTTAGGTGGATTCAGTTATTAAGGATCATATATCCTTCATGTTAATGAAAAAAGTTCAAGGTATTTAATTTTATATCTCTTTTCTTTTACAGGAGAATAGCTTTTTAAATTTATTTTTTATTGATTTGTTTGTTTACTTTTAGTTTACAAGATTCAGTTCAACAGTCTCTTGAGTTTCAAATTTTCTCCCCTCCCTCCAACCCCCTTACATGGTGACATGCAATCAAGTATAGGATCTACAAATACTTTCACATTAGGTCTTAGTCTGGTTGTATAGAAGGGTTGTAACCATTGGACTGAACAATGGGAAAGAAGAAACAAAACCAAACATGGAAAAGAAAGAGAGCATGTCATTTGCTTCAGTCTCCATTTAAACTCTGTTTTTTCTAGATCTTTCTCTGAACATAGACATCTCCTTCCATCCTAAGACTTTTAGACTTGTCTTATAACCTTGCTTTGCTGAGTCCAGTTTATCAAAGTTGGTTGTCACACATACGTTGTGTCTGTCATTGTGTACAAATTTCTGCTGGTCCTGCTCTTCTCACTTAGCATCTGTTTGTAATAGCCTCTCCAGGTAAATATGAAGCCCATCTGCTCCTCATTTCTTATAGCACAATAGTATTCCATTACATTCATATGCCACAACCTGTTTAGCCATTCCCCAATGGATGGGCATCCCCTTAATTTCCAGTTTTTGCCACCACAAAGAGAGCTGCAATAAATATTTTTGTACATATGGATCTTCCTCCCACTTCTATGATCTCTTTAGGATACAACTCTAGAAGTAGTATTCCTGGGTCAAAGGGTATGCAATTTTACATAGCCCTTTGGGCATAGTTCCAGATTGCTCTCCAGAATGGTTGAATCAGTTCACAATTCCACCAACAATGCATTAGTGTTCCAATTTTTCCACATCCTCTCCAGCATTTGTCATTTTCATTTTGTCATCTTAGCCAATCTGACTGGTGAGATGTGGTATCTCAGAGTTGTTTTGATTTTTC
>CM053594.1:325261760-325284753 GCA_028646575.1 Pseudocheirus occidentalis
CAACAGATGTGCTTTCTGTCTTTTGGAGAGTTTTGGAGCTTGAAAATCTGTTTAGCATCCCATTTTATGAGTTTTTTAGCGTGTTTGTGTGGGAGCTGTGGTGCTTTGCTGCTTCTATGCTGCCATCTTGGCTCCGCCCCCTCTTATTATACTCTTAATCATTTTAACCTCTTGTCTCCTTTTTTGTGTCCCTCTCCTCTCCCCCCATGTGTGTGTGTGTACATGCATGCACACACATGCATGTGTCTCTCTGTCTCTGTTCTTCCCTCCCTTTCTCTCTCATAGCTAGAAGTGTAATAGCTACTCAGCACCCAATTGCACTAATGTAATCATTAGGGGAACCTTTTCCAAACTGGGCTGATTTCCCCCTCCTTAGACAATCCGGTGGCTCCCTACTTCTATTGACACTGGATTTATTGTGGATCACCTTAGTCCCCGGTGCTCAGAGCTTCTGAGTTCAAAAGACACACCAGCTTAAGCCTCCCTGGTAGTTGACATTTTAAGTGTGTGCCATCATACCCAACCCATACTCTTCATTAAAGAAAAAAAAAGGCAGATGACTGTATACCACCAAGTCAGACAACAGGTAGTAAATCAGGTTTAGTTTTGATGATCATACATTAGAAAAGATACTGACAAGCAGAAACACCCATTAGAAAACAGCAACGTGCTGAGGGTTCTAAAGATGTACCAGGAAGAGATTTAAATTAAGAAACTGGGAATATATAACCCAAATCAAAGACTTGGGACACATGATTGATATCTGTCTTCAAATAACAGAAAGGCTACTGTGTAGCCAAAATATCCCAGAAGAGGGCTCCTGCAGAACCAGGAGGCATGAATGGAAACAGCATAGAAGAAAGTCTGTGCTTGAAAGAAATTAAAACTTTAACACTTAAAAGAGGTTTAGAAGCAAAATGGCTTCCTCAGGAGGTAGGGAGGTCTGTATCATAGAGTATCTGTATCATAGTTTTTTAGTGGAGGTTGAATGACTGTTTTTTGTTTGTTTTTGGCTGGGAGAATTCCAATTCTAAGAGAAAATAGGGCCAATGTCCAATATTTATATCAATAATAGCAACTGTTGAATACAGAAAAAGCAGAGTAAGATATCCCATCTATTTAGAGTTCATCTTGGGGAAGAAAAAATTTGATCTTATATTTTCTTTTAGGAGAAATATATAATCTTTTCCTGTCTCACTTATAAAAGCCTCTTTCACCTCTTCTTATAATATTAGTCCAATGGTGTTCTTTTTCCAATATCGCTTAAATTCCAATTCCCTTTTCTTTAGTGAGGAAAGTTTTTGAAAAATCAAGATTCAGTCTATACATGAAAGAAATGACCATATGTTGAGGAGACTGTTGTTCAAGTACAAGTTAAATGTAAAGAACAATAAATAAAGCACTGGGTCAATATGAGTTAACTGCATTTTTCCCAATGTTATGCAAAATAAAAGAACCATGATTCTTACTGTAAATAATCTATGTTTATGTCTACATTTATTCAATTTACAGTAAAACTGGAGGCTCAAAAAGGACTGTGACTTTACTGCAAGTACTCCCTTCACCACTACAAAATACAAGCTCTCCATGTCTTCTCATACTCTATGTCGTACACCTTATAATGAAGAGAATTGACCTTAAAATAAGGAAGCCCTGGATTCATGTCCTGCCATCAGGGTGAAAGGCTACATGATCCTGGGTAAGTCAAGTGCCCTGAAAAGGTCTCTAAGACATTCAGTTGAAAAACAGATGCTGATCTGAAAGGGTCAAGAGAGTTTCTTCACAAGAACTTCCAAATACCAATGAAAGCCCAGGCAAGGAACAAAACAAATGAAAAAGAGATGGTCCACATGGACAGTGAGAAAGTCAGGGAACAAATAATTCATAACATCACAGAGCCTATAACCCACAAAGGCAGATAATCCAAAAAGCAGTTGTCTGGTTTTGGACTGTATCATTTCTTTCATTTTTTATAGTGGGTATATTTTCTTCAAATTTGCTAAGTTAATATTAGCAACCGTCCAAATTTAATATCTTCATATTGATTCTGAGGGAAATCAGTACATAAGCATGATATTTGATAGTCTGCTTCCCCACAACGACAAACACTCCAGATTCACAAGTTGAATAACCTAATCACAAACCATTGGATCATTTTATGTCGTAAACTCTTGCTGTTGCTTAAAAAAAAATTTTTTTTAATAGTCACATGAGGTAGAAATATTTCTTTAGGAATCTGTCTTTGCCCAAAACTCTTCCTAAGCTCATTCATCTGTAATAACCCATGAAAAGAAAAAGCATAATTCTATACAATGAGAATCAGTTACTCAGTGAGAGGCTAATGCGCGTCCAGCACTATTTTAGATATTATAGGGAGATGCCAAGGAAAGAGACCGTATGGCTCATCCTTACAAGAGCTAACATAATATTTAGAGAGACAACATCCGCATAAAACAGTTACAGTATAACATGAGACAGGAGTTGTGTGTTAAACTCGGTGTTTTATAAGTGTCATAGAAAGTAAGACCAGAAAGAGACAAATGACGGCTACCGGAAAGGAGAAAAGCCTCCTGGGTGAGGGGAGTAAGGGCTGAGCGTTAAACATGCAGGAGATCAACAAGAAGGTGTAACAGAAGACAGGGTACCAGGTAGCACAAAGAGCTTAAGTCAAGGTGTGAAGGTAGAAAATGGGAAACCAAATTCTGCACGGTCTTATCATTACATAAGGATTTCATGTACTCTCTGATTTGACCCTCCTAAGCCTACGACGTAGAGAGGCAAAGTCTAACCCTCATTTGACAGGCGAGGCTCAGAATGACTTAGCCAGACTGCGGAGCTAGAAGGCAGCGAGCCAGGACTCTCAAGTCCGCCTCCTTAGAGTGCTAGTGCGGTGCTTCGTACGTCACACCAAACCTTTAAACCAAGGTGCATGGGGAGGGGGGGGAATAGAAAACTAACCATCCTCGAGTGAGGGAGGAAACAAAGATGCAATCACCTTCTCCCACTATTCTCTGTAGACAGGAAAACGTAGTCTTTTGCAAGATGTAATGAAGCGTTATAGAAACCACAACAGCCCTACAGCAGCACGTGCAAGCCTGTTTGAGAAAGGTGAATATACAGTGTTTTGAATAAGCAGAGACTAACAGGAGAGTAAGGTATCCAAATAACTAGGCCATCACTGACCACAGAGCCTATGCCCTGACAGGTGCATTTAGAAAAAGATTGATTCCATTTGTCTCTGTTTGAAAAGACCCAGTGCCTGGATCATCAAATCTGACCCTGGGATTTATTACCATACAGTACAAACATGAGAAGAATACAAGGATCTCCAAGAACACAGCTACCGGAAATGTCAAGTCACTACCTAACTGCACAGACTAGTGACCTAGGATATAGGACAAATGTCACACAGGCAACTACATGTATAAGGCCATGGACATACAGAGAAAGTGGAACCTGCCCTTGAGGAGATTAATATCTAGTTGAAGAAACAACTCAAAAGACCACATGGATTTGTGATTGAGATGGAAGTTCCCTCCAGTGATAGAGACTGTAACCCAGTATAACTGCCAGTCCTGCGCAGCACCTATCAGTATCTCTCCAAAAGGTCACAGGGAATATTCTTTATGTACACTTTATGGACACTGTGCTTACAAGTGAAGTACTGTCTGTCCACAAGTTATCCATCAATCTTGTCACGTGAAGACCTATCTTCTTTGATTGGACATGTCTTTGATAATATCTTTTACTTGTGTTCGTAGCTGCTTTTTTTGTTGAGTGTGGAAGCCTGTTCATGCTCAGCATGTGCCTCTCTATTGCCATCAGAGTGGTATTCATGTTTTATTCTTTGGTAAGTACAGCACAGAACTGCAGGACTTCCAACACCCCAGGTAGAAGACTGCTATAATGGTTTTCCTTCCTGCTACTCCAAGAGCACTCTAATGTTTATCCTTGCCACACAGTCTATCCCTACTCTAATATATCTTCCATTCAGCTATTAAGATGATTTTCTAAAAGCATCAGTCTGACCACATCAGACCATGTCAGACTAACCTTACTCAATAAATTCCAATAGCTCCCTCATGTCATTACAATCAAATATAAACTCAGTTGTTTGGCTCTTCACAGCCTGACCCAAATTTATGCCTGAAGACATGCTCCTGGATGCTGTGGTACAGCAAAACTCACCTTCTTAATGTTCTTTATATGCAATTCTTCATCTTCAATCTCTGTGTTTTGCACTGCCTGGAACATATTCCCTCCTCACCTATGTCACTTAGAATTCCTTGTTTCTTTCTAAAGTAAACTCAAGGGTTACATTCTACATGAAGTATTTACCAGTCACTCAGTTGCTATTGCCCATACTCTCAAAATTATTAAGTATTCAAGTGGATCTGTAATCTTATCAATTTGGGAGGTCCCCAATGTGTTCTTACCCATACCCTGCTAAAAGTTCATCCCAGAGGGTCTGTACAACACTCTGGAGGCCTTTCTCATTTTTTTCCCAAACATTGCAAGGGCACCAGTGGGGCACTCTGGCCCTTTACCTATTTTCCCTGGCCCTCAACATATAACTGGCCCATTTTCTCTTCCTATAATACTTATTGATGATATCTTTTACTCCTGCTATTCTTTGGAGTGGTTTGTGGGTTATATGTTGCCTCCTGCTCACAACTACAACACATTTTTCACTAAATTATACGGTATTCATAAACTATATACTTAAATATGTATGTGCTATATTTTCTGACAAAATATAAATTCTTTGAAAGAAAAGAATTCTTTGATTCTGTTTTTGTATGAATAGTATTTAGTATAATGACAGGCACAGAGGAAATACTAACTAATGATGAAAACATAAGACACTGTTTCAGGGAGAAGTTTGGGGTCATTAAAAGGGCTCTATAACTTCCTTCAGGGAGTTGAGTCTACTATCCTCCTACTGTCTAATTTTGGACATGAATGTCCATTTGCATTATTTATATGAGATATATAAATATATAAATATGCTGATGGATGAGCTCTATCAGTCACCGATCCAACCTCATGCCATTATCAAGATACCAGGCATCCTTTATCCATCTGCTTTTTCTACGTGGATGGTTAAGTCAAACTCTTTTTAGTACTGAGAGATCTCTTCCAGGAAGCTCTGCAGTGTTTCCAAGGTATGAATGTAACACTCATTGCATCCACAAGGAAAAGGACCTAGAACATCTTATCATCTAGAGCAGTTGTTCTCAACCTTCCTAATGCTGTGATCCTTTAATACAGTTCCTCACGTTGTGGTGACCTCCAACCATAAAATTAATTTCATTGCTACTTCATAACTGTAATTTTGCTACTGTTATGAATCATAATGTAAATATCTGATACACAGGATGTATTTAAATTGAACATAACTGCAGATCTAGAGGAAATCTTTGTTCTCCTAAGACTTTACAGTAAATGTGCTAGATGATGGCAGAATGTACAATTGGCAAGCATTTGTTTTCGGGTTTCAATCATCTAAAAAGAACTGAACAAGGCTCTGTTGTTCTATCTTTAATTGAATCTTGAATAATTTTTGTGTATATATGGGAAACAACTTTTTAGAAGACAGCTTTTAGGGTGGCATTTTGCCTGACACAAATGCTTTCTTACTACATACAAAAATCACTGGTAGCTACAAGGCAAATGGATGCAGAAAAGCCCAACTCTCTCACACATGTTCCAAGAAAGTTCTAAATCAGCACTAATTAAAATAACAGATAAAAAGAAGTATAAAGAAACAGCAATAACTTCTCCCTTCCTTCCCAGGGCTGTACAAGACAAAGGCGTCAAATGGGGAGAGAAAAGTTAGCACTCACTTTAGTAAATGGCTCATAGCTGGAAGGTGCCCTGAGAGTGAATATGCCAAGGAAGGCTAAAACTAGGCCATATCCATAAGGTGTGATGCTCACTAAGGTCCCGCAAGTTCCTAGTCGGACACTGGTGATCTTGGGGATCTGAGGCCTTCTAGAAGACCCTTTGAAACCTAATTCCAGTCACTGAGGTGGCCCTTTCTCTTGATATGGCTCAGAGTTGATGTGAATACTGCCTGCCACTTTTTTCTCTGTGCAATAACAGGGCTCTGTGTCATCCACTGCCTTTCCAATGGATCACAGCCAAGTGGCTTCAAATTCCAATGACCAATGCTTGTATTAGTTGCCATCTCCCTAGAACACTGTCACTCAAGGCACATGGCAAGGGGACTGAAGCACGTACCATTGGGGAATTAGTTGAAGAAATTTAGCACATTTAACATTGAGAAGACAGAGGATTCAGGTACCAAGAGATCTTGAAGGAAGCCTGTGACCAGCACAATCTCTAGCATGCAAGTAGAATCCAGCAAAGAGTGAAACTAATACTAGATACGGTACTGTATAGAGAGATGAACACACAGATTGATTAAGTTCAACACCCACAATGAAGAAAGAACACAGAATCTAGGTATTATGGTAGAGGGTAGAAATATGGATCAGAAATACTCCCTGTCCCTGAAGCCTTACAATCTTACAATTACTGGGTTCCTCCCAGAACTTCCAATTTAAAGAAGAGGTACAAGTCAAAGTTCTTTTCGTCCTTTTCCTAACTACACATGGTTGATTCATTTC
This sequence comes from Pseudocheirus occidentalis, assembly GCA_028646575.1. NCBI lineage: Eukaryota > Metazoa > Chordata > Mammalia > Diprotodontia > Pseudocheiridae > Pseudocheirus > Pseudocheirus occidentalis. The sequence continues at coordinate 325,268,393 of CM053594.1, forward strand.
CACTGGACTTTCTCTACCATCACCCCAAGCTAGTTCCCTATTAGACTCTAAGTTTCTGGTGAGCAAGGACAGCCTTTCTTTCTGCTTGTACCTGTAACCCCAGGAATTAGCATAGAACCCCAGACACTGCAAGCACTTGCTTACTGACTGACTGGCCAAATAGGGCCTGCCCACTGATCCAAGAGTGTGGAAGAAGGGCATGTCCCAATCCAAAAGCAGGGACTTGAAAAATGAGCACACAGGAAACAGACTATCTCTGTCTGGGTCTGTCTATCTCTGTCTCTCTCAATACTATGAAGAAATACTATGGATTGAGAGAAGGTCAAGAGGTAAACCCAGAAAAAAAGGAAGCAACTCTGTAAGTACTAACAGAATCTTGAAGAAAAGAATAGCTTGGTCACAAATAACACAAAGGAAAAAAACCAGAAAATAAGATTAAAAGTAGTAAACTCCATGAAAATCTGAATGAAGTAAATAGAAATCAATGATTCTATAAAACAATAAGAAATATTAGAACAGAGTCAAAAGTGTATATTGGTTTTTAAGTAGCTACGTTTATTTGTTATTTGAAGGTTTTCCTAAATCTAACAGCCTTTGTTTAATTCTCATCCTCATTGATCTCTCGGTAGTATTTGGCACTGCCCACTTCCCTCTACTCCTTAACATTCTCTTCTCTCTAGGGTGTGGGATGGTCTTACCATCTCTATATGGAATGGAAGTGGAGTGAATGGGAACTTAAATTCTACACATGGGAATTGAGTTTAGCCACAAAAAGGAAAAGAGATGTATGTACTATGATAGTGGAGACTGAAGGGGAAATGTTGACATGTTTGTAGATAGCAGAGAAGGAATCAGTAAATAGGGAGAGACTGAAAATAAGGGTGGGGATAAGAGAGGAAATAATTTATTCACTTGTGCACACGGAGGAATAAGGAGCAAGGCTACTTCATGTGAGACAGGGCTGAGGGAGCAGAGTGGCACTAAGCACATGAGAGAGAGGATGAGGAAGAGGAGACCAATGTGGGTTATTTAGTGTTACCTACAAAACAAGGCAAGGTTCTCTGCTGAGGGAGTGTGAGGAGCCACTGGAGATCTGAGGAGGGATGGAAAAGTTTAGAAGATGTACTGAATAGAATGGGATAGTGAGTTGAAAAGGGGAATATAATAGGGTTGTCTAGCAGCAATAAGAATTAAAATGAGGCTGTGTAACACAAATCTGTAGCAGATCCAGTCAGAACAGTTGCGGGATTTTCTCCACCTTCTTTCAGAAGCACATATGTAGGAGTGAAGACAAGCACAAAGCAGCATGTTAGGAAGATTAAACTGGCAAGATAGCTGGAAAAAGACCAGCAGTATACAAAGAAAAAAATAACCATCGAAAAAAGGTGGAATGCTCTCAATACCTAAAGGTAATCTGAAATGTGAAAGCCCTGATTCTAAACACACAGGCTAAAATTCCTTCTCAAAAAGTCTTAAATGAGCTTGTTTTCTTAGGAATGTGACCACCCTGAAGCCAGTTTGAACCTTCTATTGAGACTTGTGAGTAGAACCCAAAGTGCAAACAGCTACTTGAGGCTGACTTCAGAACTGCTGATCCCAGCACATTCTAGTTCAATCCAAATGGAAACCGCTCAAGCTTGATTTGATTCACATTTCAAGGCAGGTTTTGAAACGTTTACATTTCTTTTTGTGAAAGCAATAGAATAGTAACTCATTATATTCTCCCCTGCCCTCCTCTTGCCACTCCCTACTCCACCCACTTAGAAATGAAGCCTTCAAAACCTAGAGCAAATGAGGCATAGATGTCAGTTTCTATTATACATAAGAAAACAAATCTTGATCACACAACATGTTTTAAATATGGAAAAATAATTTTAAATACAAGTCTGAGGAAAAAACTTCTCAGAACATCAAACACAAAGGGAATCTCTTTGACCTCTAGGAATTGGCTATTTTCTCAGTACTCAAATCTCCTTAATTTTGACTAATTAGAAAGGAATAGGGCAATCAATATTAAATAATGAAAAGAAAGAATTGAAATAATGTGAAAAGAAAGCCTTATTACATAGACTTGAGTAACTGCCAATAGATTGTTCTGATGCCTAGTGAGAACTTGCTTAGTCACCTAAACAAGTAAGAAAATAAATCACCCATTTCTTTAGAATTGTTAGCCTTTACACAACTATGGAAGGCAGTTATGTGGTTCAGCAGATAAGAATGCCAGGCCTGCAACAAGGAAGATCCAAATTCAAATCCAGCCTCAGACATTTACTACCTGTGTCATCCTGGGCAAGTCACTTTACCCTGTTTGCCTCAGTTTCTTCATCTGTAAAATGAGTTGGAAAAGGAAATGGCAAATTACTCCAGGATCTTTGACAACAAAACTCCAAATGGGATCACAAAGAGTCAGATTCAACTGAAATGACTGAACAACAAAGACAACTATATTGTGTTCAGTTGTTCAGTTATGTCCCACTCTTTGTGACCCCATGCAGCATACTATCTGGAAAAACATGCTGGAGTGGTTTGCCATTTCCTTTTCCAGTGAATTAAGGCAAACAGAGGTTAAGTGACTTGCCCAGAATCACACAGCTATTGAGTATCTAAGATTAGATTTAACCTCAGATCTTCCTGGTGGCGGGTTTCACACTCTATCCACTAGGCCACCTAACTGCCTGTTCTAGCTACCTCGAAACAACTATACAGTACAGGAAAATGAGTTATAGAGGACAGTTTTCAAATACATTAGATTTCCAAAGAAATGAAACATGACTTTTTGGTATTAAAACGTTTATTTTAGTTTAACATGGTTTAAGGCGTTTGGATCGTGTGTGTGTTTTAATGTATTACAGTCATCTCTGAAGGGATACATACATCCTAATTATACCAATCTGAGGAATAAGAGTCATCATTATAAACCTGAGCTAGTATCTTCTCCTAAAAAAAAATTATCCCAATGCAGATATAAGAATATTTACTAATACATGCAATGCCACCATCCTCCTCCATCCACGAGGCAATATTTCATCTCTTTATTCCTTCACATGCATCACCACTTTCCACTTCCACTCCCAATTTTTTTCACCTTCTTGGTTCTTTAATAAACTGCCTACATATCCTGCTACCACATGTTTCCTTCTACTTTCTACAATCTTATTTCTTAATTCATTTGATAATAATAACTGATATTTAAATAATGATTAAGGTTAAAAAAGCATGTGACATTAATTATCTAATTTGTTACTCAAAACAACCTTGAGTGGACACTAACTAGCTACCTGGTGACCCTAGACAAGTCACTTAAACCCAACTGATTTTTTTTTAAATCAGAGTCAGATATGATGGTTAAAAAAAAGAAGAGAAAGAATGAATCTGTCAGTAATTTATTAAGCACTTATTCTGTGGCAGTGATTTTGCTAAGCAATGGAAGATAGGGCTGATCCCCACAAGATGTTCATATTCTACTGAGGGAAAGAAGTTAAGAGAAGAACATGGTTTCTGAGAAGGAAAAAGGTATTTATAGTCAAAAGGTATGAGTTCAAATTCCACCTTCAACAGTTACTGGCTATGTTACTAGGAATGTCAGTTCACAGCAACTGTTAAAACAGAACCTATAAATCTTATTTCCAAGAATTATTAAGTGTATCTCTAAAGAGTTACATCAAAAGTGTAAGGTAAAACAGCTACACAAATATCAACTACTATTTAGATATGGCCAAAGCAACTTACTGTTTTAACAGAACTTAATCTGTTCTTTTTAATTGTCCTAATACTTTAAGCTATTCTTTAGCTACCACAATTTTAAGAGAGTTTTTAGTGGGAAAAGCATCAATTCTAAACTCAGTAAGACCTGAATTCAAATCCCAGCTGTGACTGCAGGCAAGTCAGTAATCTATTTGTCCCAGTTTCCTCATGCTAAGTGCTGGAGATACAAAGAAAGGCCTAACAGTCCCTGTCCTCAAGGAGCTCACAACTTAGAGGGGTAGACAACATACAAACAACTATGTACAAAACAAGGTATACTCAGGATACACAGGAGATAATTAACAGAGAGAAGGCACTAGAATTAAGAGGAGCCAGGAAAGACTTCTTGTGGAGGACTGGAAAGGTAGGAGAGAACTAGGGTATGAAGGGCTTTAAATGCCATAGGATTTTGTGACTGATTTTAGATATGGAGTCATTGGACCTTACTGAGTAAGAGAGTGACAGAGTTGGACCTGTGCTTCAAGAAAATCACTTTGGCAGCTGAATAAAGGATAGGCTTGAGCTGTGAGGGGCTCAGGACAGGCCAACTAACCACAGAGTCATAGACCAATGCATGAAGTAACACTGGCCACTATGAATATCTCAGGAAAGAAGGGAGGAGATTCAATAGATTTAGCAAAAATGAAATCAACAGACCTTAGCAACAGCTAGAATATGGGGAATGAAAAATAGGAAAGTAGGAAAGCAGGGAAGGGTTAGGGGGAAATATAATGAATTAAGTTTAGGACGCATATTTAAGATGTCTACAGGACATCCAGTTTGAAATGCCAGAAAGGCAGCTGTAGAATAGAAAATGGAGGCCAGCAGAGAGATGAGGGATGTATAGGCATATTGGAAAACCATCAGCATAGAAATAATAATTAAATCCACAGGAGGTAATGAGATTCCTAAGTTAAATGGTAAAGAAGGGGAAGAAAAAAAGAGCCCAAGTCTATCATATTATGGCTCATCCATGGTACGTGGGTGTAAACTGAATGGAGATCCAACAAAGTTGGCTGAGGAGAGGTAAGACAGATGGGAGAACCAGGAGAGAGTACTGTTCCAAAAACAGGGAGAAAAGACAATCAAGAAGAAGGTGATCAACACTGTTCAAGGCTGCCGAGAAGTCAAGAAAAATGAGGATTGAGAAAAGGTCACTAGCTTTGGCCATTAAGATCATGGAGGGAGCAATTTCAAGTTGAATGATGAGGTGGTCAGAAGCTGGATTGTAAGGAGTTAAGAAGAGAGTGAGAGAAGTGAAAGCACTTATTATAGAAAGCCTTACCAAGGAATCTAGCCTTGAGATTGGCTAGTAAAAGCAAGTGATGAGCTAGTGAAGCTCTGAGCAAAGTACTCTGCACATAGTAGGTATTGTGTAAATGGTTATTATTACTATTACTAATTATTCAGTGGCTGGAATACATTGGTTAAATAAAATGTCTTCCTGGTCTTTGACCAAACTTAGTCCCTTAAGTAAATAATCTATTTCTAATGTCCTTTATGCCATTCTTTTCAGAAACCCTTCCACCTTAATCTCAGTCATACCATTCTCTCCCAGAAAAAGCCTTCTTCACAAAGACCATGACGGTAAATGATAACCAAGTAAAGATAAATGCCAGTTACAGCAATAGAGGAAATTTCTGCTCTCTACATACTATTTGATTCAAGAGACCTTTACCCTTTTACCCTTACTGTCAGCTGTAGAGGAATATATCTTTTCTCCTCATATCTCCAGACTGATCAGTTTCCCACTGATTCACTGCTCTAATGCCTAGGATGTGACTGTTCTCTCTTGGCAGTGGTCCCATGTGTACATTTTAGCTAGAGGGGGTGGAAAGAATGAAGAGGGAGAATGAGCATGCTCTTCTATATTTCTCACCAGGCAAGTTATGTTCATGCAATTTCAACTTCCTGATAAAAGCTCTACAACACCTATTGTAAAAAAGAGTGAGAATCAATTGAGATTTCCTGAAGCAATATTACTTAGATTTCATGCTGCTCTATTACAAATTCCATTTCATTTACTTTACTTATCTAATGCACTCCCCTGGTATCCCTTCAGAGCCAGGATTAACCATCCTAATATCAGCAACTCACACTTTCTTGGCTAATGGTACAGATGCCATATTAGTTGGTCAACATTCCTGGGGGCAGTACTGAGCAAGAGTAGTAAGACCTTATTAAAAGGTCTCTGCCTTCAAGAGACCTATCATATCTCAGGTAGTAAGACATAAATGTCACACTCTTACAGAAAAAAAATTTGTACACACAAATATATCTTCACAGAACTTCGATATAAATACATCACACTTTATGGAGTCTACTTGACTGCTGAGTGGATTTGAATTAGATATAGCAGGGGAATATAATTACTAGAGATTTTGAGAGACATAAGAACTGTTAATTTATATGCTCAATCTGAGAGAATTTTCTGCTCAATTCAGCTCAAGATTTATTCAATACTTACTTTTTAGGAACAGGTAAGAGGGCAACAATTCCTTTTTCCTCTTACTGGGTCAGACTGCAAATGCAGAATTATGTTCAATTCTGGGCACCATGTTTTAGGAAGTCAATCAATAAGCTAGGGACTATTCAGAGAATAGCATTCAGGAGCAGGTAGGGTCTGCATGCCACAGAAGGAATGATATATATTACTGTGAAGGAGAGAGGATGGGGGGGGGGAGGAGGGAGAAGAGATGACAACACATAAAAAATGTGAAGCACTGGCACTTGGTGGGGAAATTATACTTATTCTACTTGTCACCAGAAACCATATACCTAAGGAACTTCTGGCAAAGATGGCTGCCTGAACCTAGGGGCAAAAAACCCAGCTCACTCTTACCTAATCCAACAAAAATCTGAAACTGACATCAGATTAAATAATTATCAAGAAACCTAATGAGAAAGTATAGTAAGTCAAGTCATCTACCTAAGAACTACACTCAACAAATCGGCCAGTACCCCCAAGGTAAGGAGGAAGGAACATGCCAGTAAAGCCAACTGCCACAGCAAAAAACAGTTCTGTCTCCCAGTAGGGGCAGCCACAAGCCAGAGAAGTCCGCAGGACTCAAGAGGACCTCCTTGAGATAGAAGAAAACTATTCAATAAGCCACAGGGTAGAGTCTTAGAAGACCACAAGGAATGGCAAGGAGAAGGACACTTAGAATGGGAAAGCCTGGCTCAACAGAACCTAGGCTCTCACTGAAAAGTGAAAGGGGGCCTTAAAGACCCAGAGCTCTGAGCTTAACGGGAGAGGGCTTCGTCCCATGAGGTTTAACAAGTATGCAAATATTTAAATTATGCTTTGATCAATGGAGCCTAAGTGTCAAGCTCAGTTCCTAAAAGTTTTTTAATAAGGCTGAAAGTGGAAAACACTATGACTGTTGGCACATAAAAGAAGCACTATCAATGTTTCTAAGTTTTTTTCTTGTTCACTAAAGACGATTTTCCTTATATTTCAATTGATATTTTCTCACCTTCTGACTTCTACAGTAAGGGATTTATACAATAAAATACAGTACAAGATTTTAAATATTTGCTTAGGGAACTCATTTTCCTTTGACATTACTAAAAGTTCCTTCTGTGTGCTATCTTCTGCACTAAAAGCATATATTTCAGCAAGCTCAATGGTCCAGGAGAGAGAATGCTGGACTTAGGAGTCTAGTTTCTTACACTTGTTAAGGATGTGTCTCTGGGAAAGACCTTTAACATCTCTCAACCTAAGATTCTTCATCTGTAAAATAGTTATAATTACAGCAACTATCTCTTGGAATTGTTGGAAGGATCAAATGAGATGATAAACAGTAAGGCACTTTAGCAAACCAAAAGGCACTATATAAATGCCTATTATTAATATTATAAGAAAGGAATAAAAGAGGGTTGAGCATAAACATACAAGCTTAGTATAAAATGAAATAAAACGGGGAAATAATTAGGGATTAGGGGGAGTTACGGTGAAGAAGATGGGTAACAGAAGAAAAAGTTCAAAGCAAAAGAAACCTCCCAAACCTGAAATACTGAAATGGAAAAAAAGAAAAAGAAAAAACTGGAAGCTAAGAAATTACATCATGACTTGAGGAGTGACTGAAGAAATTGTATTATATGAATGAAATGGCATATTACTGGCCCATAAGAAAGAATGAGATCACTTCAGAAAATCTCAGGTTGGAAATTAGAAGGAAAGCAGAAAACTGGAGGAAAAATTTTTACAGCAAGTGTATCGACTGACAAATGATCAAAGGATATGAGCGGGAAGCTTTCTGAAGAAATAATTTAAAACTATCACTACAGATAGCTAATGAGAGAAGTGCAAATTAAATCAATTCTGAGGTGCCACCTCACATCTATTGAATTGGCTAATATGACAGAAAAGGAGGGTATGAAAAAAATAGAGACATTAATGCACTGTAGGAGTTGTGAATTGATCCAAACATTCTGGATAAGAATCTACAACTATGCACAAGGGGCGATAAAACTGTGCATACCCTTTGTCCGAGCAATACCACTACTAGATCTGCATCAAGGAGAATTTTTAAAAGGGGGAAAAAGGGCACGGGAGAAGGCCTTTTAGATGAAAATATTTACAGCAGTTCTTTTTGTCGTGGTCGAATATGGAACTGAGGGGATGTCCCTCAAGTGGGGAATGGCTGAACAAGCTGTGATGTATGATTGTAATGGAATATTATTGTACCATAAGAAATGAAGAGCAGGATGATTTCAGAAAAACCTGGAAATACTTAAATTTAACTGAAGTGAGCAGAACCAGAAGAACACTGTATACAGTAACATCAATACTGTCTGGTGAAAAACTGTGAATGACTTAGCTATTCTCAGCAATATAATGATTCAAAACAATTCCAAAGAACTCATGGTAACAAATGCTACCTGCCTCCAAAGAAAGAAGTAATGGCCTCTGAATATAGACTGAAGTCTACTGTTTTCCTTCTTTCATTTTTTTTCTTATTCTTGTTTTCTTCCACAAAATGACTAATATGGAAATATGTTTTAAATGACTGCGCCTGTAAGACCTATGCCAGATGGCTTACCATCTTAGCAAGGGGCAGGGGAAGGAGGAAAAAAAATATCATTTGGACCTCAAAACTCTAAAAAAAAATGCTAAAACATATTTTGCATGTAATTGGGGGAAATAAAATATTATTTAAAAAAGTTAACCTGAATTATTAACAAAAATAATAATATTTATCTCAAAAGAAAGAAAATCTCAGGTTATATAAACAGATGAAGAGTGAAGAAAACAACCAAAAGATCAATCAATACAAGGACAATAACAAAATAAAGAAAAACAACTTTGAAAATAACATGCAACAACAAAATTGGAATGGGGGCAGAGTCAAGATGGCGGTTTAGAAGCAAGACAACTCTGTGGCTCCCCACATAACTACCTTAAATACCTATAAAATATGACTCTAAACAAATTTTAGAGCTCCAGAATCCACAAAATGACAGTGTAACAAAGCTCCCGCTGAAGGCAGCCTGGCAGGCTGACTGGAGCCTAGACCAGCACCACATGAACCCATGGCTGGAGCCCTAGGGTGGTCAGAACAAGTCACTGTTAGAGCTTTCAGGAGAGTGGATCGCTGACAGCTGTGGCGGTTTCCAGAATTATCAACCCATAAGAAACAAGGACTTAATGAAATGTCAGTGGAACTTGGATAAATTTGGGAGAGAGAATCCGGACTCTGCCTCCAGGGCAAAAAGCAGCAGAGGCAGCCCTACGTCACCACCACATAGCTGCTTTCAGAGCTCACAGCCTGCAGATTGCAGGGGGGCCAAGCAATCATTTAGAGGCTAAGTACTCTTGCCTTAAACAGCCTGGATTGGGATCCTGGTCTTGGGTGGTGGTTCTGAGGTGTGTAATCAGTGAGCCAAAGCTGGTGGGGGCTGCAGAGACAGCAGCCTCCTAATAGCCTGGCAGCTGCAAAAATCCCAGCAATGTGGGACAAAGATCTCCCCTCTGGAAACAGAGTTCTACTGAGTCCAAAAGTCAAGTAATTGACTGGGAACATGATCAAGCAAAGGAAGCAAAGAAAGCCCAGCAATCCAACTTTAGATTCCTTTTTGGGGGACAAAAAAGGATCAAAGTATGGAACAGGATGAAGACAACATAGTCAGAACTCCCACACCAAAAGCTTCCAAGAAAAATGTATACTGGTTACAAGCCATAGAGCAGCTGAAGAAGGACTTTGAAAACCAAATAAGAGAAGTGGAGGGAAAATTGGGAAGAGAAATGAGAATGATACAAGAAAATCATGAAAAGAAAGTCAACAATCTGATTGAAGAAAATAACACCTTAAAAGATAGATGAACTCAAATGACAAAAGAGGCCCAAAAAGCCAATGAGGAGAATGCCTTAAAAAGTCAAAATTGCCAGACAGAAAAAGAATCTCAAAAGCATTCTAAAGAGAATAATTCCTTCACAATTAGAGTGGAGCAAATAGAAACAAATGACTTCATGAGAAATGAAGACACTATTAAACAGACCCACACAAATGAAAAAATAGAAGGCAATTTGAAATATCCCCTTGTAAAAACCACTAACCTGGAAAACAGATCCAGGAGAGACAATTTTAAAATTATCAGACGACCTGAAAGCCATGATCAAAAAAAGAACCGAGACAGCATCCTTCAAGAAATTCTCAAGGAAAACTGCCCTGTAATTTTAGAACCAGAAGGCAAAACAGAACTTGAAAGAATTCACCAATCACCTCTTGAAAAAGATCCACCCAAAAAATGTCTGAGGAATGTCATAGTCAGGTTTCAGAGTTCCCAGATCAAGAATAAAATATTACAAGCTGCCAAGAGGAAACAATTTGAATTCTGTGGAAACAAAATCAGGATAACGCAGCATCAAGTAGCTTCTACATTAAGGGATCCAAGGACCTGGAATATGGTATTCTGGAGATCAAGGGAGCTAGGATTAAAACCAAGAATCACCTACCCAGCACAATTGAGTATAATGTTCAAAGGGAAAATATGATCATTCAATGAGGTGGAGGACTTCCAAGCATTTTTGATGAAAAAAACAGAATTGAATAGAAGATCTGATATCAAATACAAAAAACATGAGAAGGTAAAACATGGAAAAGAATTCATAAGGAACTTATCAAAGTTAAACTATTTACATGACAACATGGAAAAACGATAATTGTACTTATAAAACTTTTCTCAATATGAGGACAGTTAAAGGGAATATAAATGTGTATGTGCGTATACACACACACATATATGTTTACATACACATATGTCTCTATATGCGTATGACTATATATGGGAGTATGTGTATAGATGTGTACATAGACAGATGGCACAGGATCAATTTAACAGGATGGGATAATATTTTAAAAGGTGAAATTGAGAGGTGGGAGAGGAATAGTACGAGAGGAGACAGGGACAGACAGAAAGGGGTTAATCCTCTCATATAGAAGAGGCAAGGGATAACTGTTACAATGGAGGGGAAGAACAGGAAGGCAAAAAGGAATAGGTCAACCTTACTTTCATTGAATTTGTCTTAGGGAAGGAACAACATACACTCTAAATTGGGTATCCTGGCCTACAGGAGAGTAGGGGGAAGGGGATGAGAGAGGGGAGGATGGATGTGAGGGCAGGTTGTGGGGGGGGGGGAGGATTGTTAAAAGCACACACTTCTGTAAAGTGACAGGGACAAAGTAGAAAATAGAACAAGTTGGGGGCAGGATAGGATGGAGGGAAAGATAGTCTTTCTTAATATATCCACTATGGAAATGTTTTGTGTAACTACACATGCACAACCTATACTGAATTGCTTATCTTCCCAGTAAAGGTGGGTGAGGAGGGAGGAAGAGAAAGAACCTGGATTTCAAAGTTATAAAACCAAATGTTAAAAATATATATGTACATATTATTATCATTATTATCATTTACAGGCAACTGGGAAATAAAATATACAGGAACTGGGGTAGGGAGATCCATTTTGCCCTACAGGAAAATCAGAGGGGTAATGGGGGCCGATATAGGAGAGAGCAGATTGGGGGAGTGGTGTACCGTGAGATCGCTGTTTTGGGAAAAAGATGGGGAAAAAAATTTGTAATTCAAAATTTCATGGAAATGAACAATGTAAACTAAAAATAAATAAAAGTTTAAAATAAAAAAAGAACATGCAACAATCAATAATGGCATGAGAGAATCTATAATGAAACATGTTACCCACCTCCTGAAAATGGAAAAGGTATAGAGACATTTTTTTTTAAATTTGGTCACTGTGGGGATTCCTTTGCTTGATTATGTTTATTTGTTAGAACAGATTCTCCCCCTTCCATTTGAAATTGGATTTTAGTGGTAGGAGGATAGGAAAAATTAGTAATAAAAATGCAACATAAAAAAGAGAGCCACTGGTCCATTGAAAAAAATAATAAAACCAGAAAGAAACAGAAAGAAGTTCAAATGGAAGCACAGACAACAAGGACAGGCTTAAAAAGTTTTTTCTAATTAATAAACATTTTTTTCTCTCCTGCTCACCTCCAACCTACCTTCCACAAAAGAGAAAAAGAAATATAGTCTATATCAAATATAGTCAAGGAAAATAAACTCCCACATTGGTAACATCCAAAAATGAATGTCTTGTTCCAGTTGGGCAGTTTTTAAATTAATGCATTAGATTATTAACTATATTTTAATGAAATCAATAATATGAAATGAAGACTCATAGTTTCATACATAATCTGCATTTTTACCTTTTCTATGAATCTGGAAATTATTTTTTGGGGAAAGGATATTTAAGCTCAAAATAATTTTTTTTAAAAGAAAATGAAAGACACAACCATAATCAATGAATGAAAGTTGTGATGAGGAAAATTCACAAATGATACATGGAAACTCTCAAACAATTAAAACTAGACAAAAGAGGAATGGACTACCTAAAGAGATGTTTCACCTCCTGGAGATCTTTGAACAAATTACAGAAGATTTTTTAAAGGTATGTAAGATATCTTATCAAATATCTTTTATATAACAGGCTTGTATAAGGCAGCCTTTTTAAAGCTTTGGTTGGACTAGATGACCTTTGAAGTCCTTTTCAATTTCCTGATTCTGTGCTACTGTGGGCTATCCAGGCAGAAAAGCAAAAAATAATGTTAACAACTATTACCAACATGTTTTCCCTATTCCTCCATGACCCTATATTCTTGGAAAGTTTAAAGACCATAGACCTTAGGTTGTAGAACAAAGAAGTCATTTGATCCACAGTTTACACCTGATTTGAAACATCATTTGCATAACTTAAAATGTCCAGTGTTGAGGACCAAACAAATATGGCAAACAGAAATTTGACAAGCTTTATGTGTGGTATTTACTTCTCATCTTTCAATTTTGACTTGGGCTGACAGAAAACTTAAAAATGCAAAGCTGGATGACTAAGAAAAGTGGTAATTTTTTTACACTATGACAAAATGAGAGTCTGAGGATACTTAATGTCACTACTTTGAAAAAAGCATACGTTAAGAAAAAAGTTAGAAAGCCAATGAAGTTTTCCAAAAGGGAAAAAAACAGCCTCACTTCTTATAATGAACACAGTAGGGGTATGGGGAAAATTTACTTGAGAGGTCCTAGAGATTAGAAGTCTCAAGACACTCTCCTGATGTTGTTGATATATTTTTTAAACATACAAGTATAATATCCCCAATTTGATTAGAAGATATTCAAGGAAAAGAATTAATCAGTAAGCATTTATTAAGTGCTTATTATATGCTAGGAAAGCACTGTGCTAAACTCTGAAAAGAGAAAGACAAGGATCATAACAAAGTATGTAAGTTCCTAAACTCAAATGAGGGAGAAAATATGAAAATAATGAGGTATATAAAAGGTACATGCCAAAGAGATAGAAGGTAACATTAGTAGGCATATTACAGGCACTCATTTATAAGTCCCTACTGTGCTCAGAATGCTGGGGATATATAAAGATGAAAAGCGCTATTCCCTGGCCTCAAAAAGCTTAAAGTCTATCCAAAGTGAGCTGCGAGGAAGCTATAATATGTACTTAATAGTCAAATGAGATGTGAACCAAGGAAGGATTTAGCCAATTTAATGAGGAAGAGATTATGAACAAAATATAACTCCTGATCTGAATTGTGAAGAGGATTTTAGCAAGGTAAGATGACAAAGGAGTGTATTGCAATCCTAGAGGACCCAGGGTGCAAAATAAGACTGAAGAATAGTCAAAACTTTAATGTGGCTGGAATACAAACAGAAATAATAGGATACAAAACTGCAAAAGTGAGAGCCACAAAGAGAAGGCAAGTAAACGTCTAAAAAAGGAACTTCTATTTATGTGACAGACAAGAGTAAATCTAATAAAAACAACAATAACAAAAGTAATAGCTAGAATTTATATGATGCTTTAGATTTGCAAAAGGCTTTACTGTTATTCTCATAACAACTCTGGTAGGCAGGTGCTATCATTATACCCATTTTACATGAGGAACAGAAAGAATCTTACCCAAGTCATTTAAGTGAGTTCATAGCTCCTAAAGCATTTGAAACCTTCTTCACACTAGGTCCAGCACTCTATCCACTGTCCCCTACAGCTGCCTGATCACTGTGTGCAGCATACTCTTTCCCATGTTCCATAAGATGGTGAAATCTACTTCAGAACTGTGATCACAATGCCTTTTCCTCCAGTCTGGGTCATGTCAGCTAATCATGGATTTCACCAAAAAGATTAATATCCTGGGATACCTTCTCTTCTTCCTCTATATTTCCCTTGGTAATCTCGTCAGCTCCCCTGAATTGAATTATCACCTCTATACAGATGATTCTCAGATCTATTTCTCTAGCCCTAAACTCTCTTGTGACCTCCAGGGTCTAATTTCCAGTTGCCTACTGGACATTAAATTGGACATCTCACAGAAATCATAAAATCAACATTTCCAAAAACAAACTCATTATCTTCCCTGCCTCAAGACCTTCTCTCATTAGTCAGTAAAGTCCAAAATCTGGATGTCATCTTCTACTCCCCACTGTTCCTTATATCCCCATTTCCAATTAGCAGCAAACCTTGTCAATTCTGTCTTCTTATGTAGGTCCTTCAGCACCTAGCTCCTATACTATTGCCACAGCCTATGGGTTGAACTCTCTGCTTCATGCTCCCCATTTCAGTCTGCCCTCCACTAGGCTGTTGCATTGGTCTTCTTAAAACTGAGGCAGTTATTATCAACCCCCCCCCCATTCCATAAGATCTGGGAGTTCCTTATTTCCTCCAGGATCAAATAGAAAATCCTCTATTTGACCTTTAAAGTCATTAATAACCTGGCCTGTACCTACCTTTCCAGGCTTCTTATACCTTACTTCTCACCATGTACTCTGAAATCCAGGGACACTCACTTGCTTACTGCTTCTAACACAACATGTCCTTCCTGACTGTCCACCATACCTGTAAATCTCTCTATCCTCATGTCTATCTTCCAATTTCTCTAATTTCCTTAAAATTTTAGTTAAAATTTCACCTTCTTCAAGAAGCCTTTGCTGTCTCTTTACTTAGTGGCTTCCATCTGAAATGACTGCTAATCTATCCAATATATATCTTCCTTACACTTAGTTGTTTGTATATTTTCTTGCTCAATAGATTATGAACTTCCTGAAGGAAGGTATTAGGTTTTGGCCTTGCACTATATCAACAACATTTGACATAGAACTTGGTACACTGCTGGCACTTAATAATAATTGCTGGTTTGACATAATTTGTACTTGATAAATGCTTAATGTTTGCTGAATCCCATTTTACTAAATGAGAAATGATTATTTTTAAACAACCTTTTATAAAGCACTCACTGAATTAAAAAGCATGAAATTTGGTTTCAAATTCCAAGTCTAACAAAATAACCACAGGATGGTAACTTCACATCATTTAGCTGTATTTCGTTTTTCCTTCATAAAATGAGGGAGTTAGGCTGAAAGGTCTACATGGTCCCACTCAAAGTAAAATTCAATGATTCAAAAATGACAGAGAACTTCCTCTATATTCAACTCAAAGGTGACAATTCCAAAATCCTAATCAATTCCTTAAAATAGTTTCTAAGAAAAAATCATTACACTATTATATACTTTTTGACACAGCAATTCCACTACTGGGCATATATCTCATTAAAGACAAAGAAAGATCCCATCACACTCACTCACTCACACACACACACAAATATACACAGCACCAGGTTTTATGGTAGGGAATAAAAACTGGGACAAAAAAGTGATTGTCCATCAACATCTGAATTAAATAGGAGAAAGTAAATAACTGAAAACTAGTACATTACAAGAAATGACAAATGAGGAATTCAGACAAGGACAGAAAGATTTCTATAAATTATGAGTGAAGGAAGAAGAACCAAGACAAGGATACACATTTATATGAAGTACAGCAACACTTAAAGAAGATGAACTATGATTAACTGTCATGGCCAATCTCTGTATAGGAAAACAGACAAGACACAGGTTTCTCGGGGCGGAGCCAAGATGGCGGCGTAGAAGCAGCAAAGCACCACAGCTCCCACACAAACACGCTGAAAAACTCATAAAATGGGACGCTAAACAGATTTTCAAGCTCCAAAACTCTCCACAAGACAGAAAGCACT
>CM053594.1:325285253-325310069 GCA_028646575.1 Pseudocheirus occidentalis
TTCCTCATGATTTCTTTCCAATGTTTAGCTTCTCATGCTTCTTGTGTTTGAATGTCAAATTTTCTGTTCACTTCTGTTTTTTTCAGCAAGAATGCTTGAAAGTCCTCCACCTCACTGAATGACCATATTTTCCCCTGGAACATTATACTCAATTTTGCTGGGTAGGTGATTCTTGGTTTTAATCCCAGCTCCCTTGATGTCTTGAATATCATATTCCAGGCCCTTCCATCCCTCAGTGTAGCAGCTGCCAGATCCTGGGTTATCCTAATTGTGTTTCCACAATATTCAAATTGTTTCCTCCTGGCAGCCTATAATATTTTCTACTTGATGAGGGGGTTCCAAAACCTGGCCATGACATTTCTAGAAGTTTCTTTTGGGGATCTTTTTCAAGAGGTGATTGGTGAATTCTTTCACGTTCTATTTTGCCCTCTGATTCTAAAACATCAGGGTAATTTTCCTTGAGAATTTCTTGAAGGATGCTTTCCAGGTTCTTTTTTGGTCATGGCTTTCAGGAAAACCAATAATATTCACATTGTCTCTCCTGGATCCATTTTCCAGGTCAGTGATTTTTTCAAGGAGATATTTCACATTGATTTCTATTTTTTTCATTTTTGTGTAACTTTTATAGTATCTGGGTTTCTTATGAAGTCATTTGCTTCCACTTGTTCCTCACTAATTCCGAACCAATTATTCTCTTCAGAAAGCTTTTGAGATTCTTTTCCCATCTGGCAAATTCGTTTTTTTAAGGCATTCTTCTCCTCATTGGCTTTTTGGGCCTCTTTTGCCATTTGAGTTAATCTGTTTTTTAAGGTGTTCTTCAGTCAGGTTGTTGACTCTTTCTTGCATCGTTCTCATTTCTCTCCCCAATTTTTCCTCCACTTCTCTTATTTGGTTTTCAAAGTCCTTTTAAAGTCAATCTATGGCTTGTAGGCAATCTTCATGTTTCTTTGAAGCATTTGGTGTGGGAGTTCTGACTGTGTTGTCTTCCTCCTGTTCCGTGCTTTGATCCTTTTTGTCCCTAATAAAGGATTCTAGTGTTTTATTGATGTTCTTAGTTTGCTTTCTTTTCTTCATGTTGGCCAGTCAATTAATTGCTTGATTTTTTGGCTCTGTGGAACTCTGCTTCCATGGGGAAAAGCTCTGGCCCAAATTGCTGGGGTTTTCACAGCTGCCGGAGATATTAGGCGGGTGCTGCAGCCCCCACCAACTTTGGCTCCCTGAAAGCACACCCCAGGACTACCATCCAAGACCACAATCCGGATCCAGGCTGCTCAATGCAAGAGCCCTTGGCCTTTGATCAATTGCTTTCGCTCCCCCTGCGGTCTCCAGGCCAGGAGCTCTGAAGCAGCTGGGTTGGGCTGCTTTCTTGCCCTGGGGCCAGTTTGGCCGGATTGCTTTTTCCCCCCCCAAATTTAGGTTGAATTCCACTGACCTTTCTTTCTCTTACCTTTGTTTCACCTCACTTGATAAATATGGAGATTGCCCCAGGTGCTGTCGATCCACTCTACTGTAAACTCCAGCTGCGGCTTCTCCTGGATCTGGGGCCTTGACGCGGTTTTGGGCTGGGCTTGCCTCGGCTCCCAGCCTGCCACGATGAGCCCCACCTGATGAGCTGCCTTCAGCCAGAGATGTGTTTTCTATATTTTTGTGAGTTTGGGAACCCTAAAATTTGTTTAGAGTTGTATTTTCTGGGTATTTAAGGTGGCTGTGAGGGAGCTGTGAAATTTTGCTGCTTCTATGCTTCCATCTTGGCTCTCCACCCCCCCCCCCCAAGTCTTTTAACATTTTGGGACCTTAGTTTCCTCATTTTCTGAGTCTCTTCCAGCATTCAGTCTGTGATCATACTATTATGCTTTGAAGTTAAAAAATTTTATGACATATACCTCTGATCTATCATGTTTTAAATTTGTATGTTTGCTTAATCTCTCTCTCCACCCATCCTCTGGCCTTTTTGGATAGCTTTTGTTCTCTCTTTCATTACTGCTCATTACTTTTCCCCATCATCTTCCTAAGTTAATCACTTCTTTTACAGATGTTTGGAATTCTTGAGCCCTCCATAACATCTTGCATTTAACATAGTGCAGGGTACATTGTGGGCACTTAATATTAATAAATGTTTATTGATGCCTTGAAGCCATAATATTGTTTTTAAAAATTTTGGTAACTCTATCCAACATGTCATTGATGTAGTATTAGTCAAGCGCATTATTATCATCTAGTGAGGGAAAAAAATATATGTACCAGGATTTGAGAAATACTACCCCCTGAATTGATATTACTGTAGTATGAATACCTGTTTCCTTAGATTGTGTAATATTTGTGTGTGGGAACTACTCCCTGTTTCCCAGGTAACTAGCCCTGCATTCATCTTCCTCCATATATAACTCTGTGGGTTAGTGCATAATCTAAATTACACTTATTCTTGCTTGCTCAAATTTTGCCTTCTCTTGTTGCTGTCTCTCTTCTCCTTTTCTTTCTCTGTACCTGTCCCCTCCTTTCTCTCCATACACATGTCTGTATATTTTTGCACACACACATGCATATACATCCTATATCCATTGGTACCTTCCTGTGTTTATACTTAAAAATGCAGTGCAAGTTATTTTCACATCAGGACTGAATGATGGTTATGAGGAGGAGGGTGCTGCTGTTGCTGATGCTAGTGGCTGGTGGTGATGATTGTCACCCTTTCTATTACTGTTACCCAGACAATTTTTCCCAATTATAGTTCCCAACAGTTAGCCAGGTTAATATGTACATAATGCCCATGCTCTTTACAATCCAGTGGTTCATCATGACTGATTAACAAATAGTATTCATCTAAGCTAGGCATTTGTTGCTTTTAGCATGGTTGTATTTGATATTGAGTGTATACCTAACTGTTAGTTTGGGCTTGTCATGGTATAGATACATTGCGTATAGAATGCATTAAATAGTTATTACCCCTCTGCTCTCTGTATGCCACCTTTTAGTATACAGGAATATTTATTGCCATGTTTCGTGTAGATTTATGGTGCTGTATAAATATTGATTTCTCAGACAAATGTTTGGAGAAGCCTCCACTAATACATATAACCTTCTCTTTCTTCTTCCTCTCTGACTCAGGGCTGTCACTTGTCTGAGGACTTGTCATCTTCCTCACTCCAGAATATTTTTCTCTCTTTCTGCAAGTTTGCTTATTTACCCGGAATCACAGAATCCTGGAACTGGAAGGGCCCCCCAGAGGCTAGTCTAGCTCTTTTTTTCAACCCCTATTCAAAGCTATTCCAAGCTAAGCCATCTTGATTAGAGGGTGTCAGGCTTTAAAAGTCTTTTATTGTTCAGACTCCCCACTGCCCACTTTTATTTGAATCCCTGTTCCTACATTAATTTGAGAGATACTCCTTTGCAATTCCAAAATCCCTAGTCTAAGTGTTTCTCTATGCCTTCTTTCTCCAGTTACATTATATTTGCACTAAACCTCTTCAAAAATAGTTCAGTAGGATTTTGTATTCCAGAATGTTAGAATTGGAAGAAACTTTAGACAATGTTCAGTCCCAGTAGCTCATTTCATAGAGAAGAAACTGACAACAGAGCAGGGAGGTGACATATCTAACATTTTATAATTTGCATCAGACTTCTTAACTGAGTCCTTTTCATACTGTGGAATTGGCTCTCGAGACTGAGATCCGTAATAGTCATAGATCACAATTGTGTAATGTGTTGTAGTTTACAAAACATTCTCCTCGAAACAACTGTGATACTGATGTAAATAGTGCAAGTGTTAAAAGTTCTCATTTTTAGGAGGACACTGAGGCTCTGAGATCACACATTCCTTGCTGAGCTCACAGGGGTGGAGTTAAACTAGCACAGTGATCTCATGACTCCAAGGCATCTTTTTCCTCACTGCATCATGTGGCCATTTGTGTGTAAAACCCATCTCTACTTTCTGGCACTTTTAAGCACCTGCTGGCATCTTGACTGTACCTTGTGCACAACAGGTTCTGAATTTATGCTGATGAAAATGAGAACTTGCCAAATACCAAGTTATATAGTCAGTTCTTGTTTCAAGGATGGTTTATTTAGACCCCTTTTTTGGTATCCATCTTTAACTATTTTATGACTCATTGGCACTTTCAGGTAGGGGGAGGGAGGGAAATTGGAGAACAAGGGGAGGTAGAAGAAATGATGCTTAAATGTATTGATTTCAATACTGGAAAGACAGTGTACTGGGCACATTTGAAGACCTTCTGTGTGACCTTGGGCAAATTCCTTCCTCTCTCTGGACTTTAGTTTCCTCATCTTGAATATGAAGGATTGCTTAAAGATTTAAGCTTTTTTTCTAGCTCTCATAGTGTATATTTATATTCTGAATCTTATGTTATGCAACCTTTGTTTTCAGAAAATAAAAATGGAGCCTTCATTGTAAAAACAAAGTATCAGTATAACACTGTACAGAGCATTTTCTAGATTTTAAAAAAGCACAATCTTTCTTGATTTCTAGGATGTTATTATGAGGCCTTCAGTGTTTTAGTTACCACATTGGAGTTTATAAGGAAGGAAACAAAATTCTGAGAAAAGGTTGTTAGTTTTTTTATTTAAAAATTTTTTATTCATTTATTTATGTATTTATATTTACAGTTTTATCACAGAACCAGATAGCAAGTTATTTACTGCTATTTTGATTAAAGTCTTTGGTCAAAATATGTGTGCATAGGCCAGCACATGCATTACAGTTTTGTAGATTTAAGTCATCCTAGAAGTTCTTTAGGGAGATCACTATTACCTAAGGGAGGACTATTGGAAAGTTAGGAATGAATTATATGTACTTTGGAGACATGGGAAGAACAAACTGAAAAATGGGATCAGGAAGGTAAGGTTTTCATAGAGAGGTCTGCTTCAAGCAGATTTTCACTGTATGTGAGACAGGGTATTGTAGTACGTAATTATAGGACAAGAGGCTAAGAAGACTTGAGTTTGAATAAGGTCTTAAACACTTTCTGATTGTATGACTCTGTGCAAGTGCTTGCCAAGCCTTAGTTTCCTTATCTGTGAAATGAGGGAGTTGGATTTCACTTCAGAGGTCCATTCCACTTCTAAATCTTTAATCCTATTTACCCTTAAGTGGAAGGCATGCCTAGATGCAATTTAAAAGAATAGGTAGAAAAAAAATGGGGCTTTTGATTATTTTACATGTTGATAGGATGTGGGCCTCCCCTACTACCTGAAGGCAGTGACTTGGCTATCTTTTATAGGGATCTACCCCATTTTGAACAAAACGTCATACAAAAGACTGGGATGGTACCATCTGTCAACCTAAGCCTTTTATTAAACATCTCATTCCCATATATTTTCTATCTCACCTTTATTTTTCCCATTCTCCTGATTAATTGGACTAGTTTAATTCTCATGCATACCTTTACACAATCCTCTGGTTGATTTCCTCATAAGTAACACATTGTATTAACTTTCTCCCTTTCAGACATTGGCAATTAAGCAAGAGGCAAGTCTTATCTCCAGAAGCAGAGTGGCTTCTCTGCTATTGGAAAATCATGGAATGGAAAATATTATTATGATTTGTACTTTCCCAAACAAATCTTAGATTCTGCTTTACATAGGAGCAAAGAAAATGAAAGTGAGGCCTTGCGTGTTTCTGTTTAGATTAATAGTTGAAGTTTGTTCATGTGGAAATAGAAAGTATTTCACCGTGACTAGAATCTATCATTAAAAATCCATTATCAAAGTCATCCTGCAGACTTCTTGGTCTTTTATTGTTAATGACAAAACAATCTCTAAAAAAGAGAAAGAAAATTTTATTTTTATTTCTATTTAGTATTTTTCTACTTTGAAAGCCATGTAGTGTTGAAGACTTAACAGAATAGAACTTTAGTGAAGTGAGGCAGTTTGGAGATTTATTGATCAATAAAAGAGACCATTACAGTTTGTTTATGAAAGAAAAAACCCCTTTGGCCCTTTGAGCAACATAGAGACTCTAATAATGATAACTCTGGTAACCAGCTTGAAACTATAAAAGTCAATAGGAAGATATAGGAATTCAATAAAATTATGACACTAGATAAACCTTACACCAGGAAC
The DNA here is from genome assembly GCA_028646575.1 of Pseudocheirus occidentalis. NCBI lineage: Eukaryota > Metazoa > Chordata > Mammalia > Diprotodontia > Pseudocheiridae > Pseudocheirus > Pseudocheirus occidentalis. Next base: position 325,291,329 of record CM053594.1, read on the forward strand.
AAATTTTCCACAGAAGGTGACTTGTTTCAGTTAGATTTGTAACTTTAATTTCTCACTTATTGGATTTTTTTGTCATCTATTATTATATTGTAAAGTATATGGTAAAGGTGACAATTCTATGTCCACTAATATGAAAGGCAAACTGTGTGAATCATCAGGCCTCAGATTTGAAACCAGCGAGTCACAGATCTGGATTTGTGATGTTTCAAGGTCTTCCTGGTTTTCTCAGGGTGATTCCATGAACTCTGCCAACCAAAATGACTTGTTTCATTTACATATAAGAAATATGTGTCCTTGGCTGTGTGTGTGTGTGTGTTTTTTAGGAGGATATAGGCATAAAGGTATAGATGACAAAAATGATAGAATGTCCCAGAACTTCCCAAAGCCTGGGAATCATTTTTCTAAGATGCTGAATTGTTGAGCTGTTTTTTCTAACTCTGTAAGATGATGACTATGTTCTACTCGTTTTTTAGAATCAAAATTTTAGAGACTTCTCAGAAACTATCTAATTTAATCTATTCATTTTACAGTTAAGGAAACTGTGTCTTGGAGATGTGAAATGGATTATCTTACTGAGTTTGTAGCCAGACTCAAGCATCTTTTTCTTATCTTTTTTCCAGAAAACTTTTTGAGGGTAGGATCTGTTTGCTCATTAAGTAGAAAGGGAATATAGATTCTATAATCATTCCCTCAACTCACCACAGTCTCTTCTCCCACACATTCTTTGCTAATATTCTAACATTGTGACAGTCGGTGATGGAGATAGCTAGCCATTTGGATAGAACCTTTAAGCTTATTTGTTATCTGAAATCTGTTACTTTATGGGCACAGCTTTCTGGAACCAGACAGAGTTCATGGTTGCTTTTATAAATGGGATATTCTAAGCCAATTGGAAACCATTTCCTTTGCAAATTTTGTACTAATGGGAAATTAGAGAAGGTATAGAGAAATGATAAAAAAAAAAAGCCATGGCCTAGATTGAGAAATGTACATTATTTTGGGGGCCCCATTGAAAGCAGATGAGCTCCACACAGTATTCATGACGACACGATTTTGTATTATAGCTTAATACTATTTCCCCACCAATCCCTTAAAGCAGATCTGATTCAAATGACCATGGCCAAGAAGCCTAAAAACACTAATGTTAATCAAGAAACATTTATTAAGCAACTACTGTATATCAGGCATTTTTATAACTTAATGGCATATGAAGACAAAGAATAAAGCAATCCGTATTCTCACAAAGCAAATAGTCATGTAATATATATATACAGAATAAATATAAGGAGATATAGGCTACAGCGTACTTTGAGAAGGAGTTTACTAACGTTTGGGAGGATCAGAAAAGATTTAACCCAAGAAGGTCCTGTATGAGCTGAGTCTTGAAGGAAGAGATGATTCTCCAAGGAAAGATAAAGGGGATTGCATTCTAGGTATCAGGTTAAGGGGAATGGAGAGGTCAGTTTGACTGTATTACAGATTGCAGAATTTCACTGGGCCTGTAATGTCAGTGGGGCTTTAAAGATAGTTTAGGATGAGATGGTGAAGGTCTTTAAAAACCAAACAGAGCTAATATTTCCTTCTAGAGGCAATAAGAAAAGCCATTGGTGATTATTAAGTAGGGAAGTGATATTGATCAGTTCTAATGTTAAGAAAAAATCAAGAGTGTTGATTTGGCAACACTGTATAATATGAACTAAAGTGGGGAGAGACATGAGGCAGGGCTATCAGTTAAGAAGATATTGCAGTAATTTAGGCAAGAGATGATGAAGGTCTGGGCTACCATTGTGTTTGTGTGAGTGGAGAGAAATAGGATATAGATTATGATCTTTGGAGACTGGACAAATAGTGGTGGTGCCTTCAACTGGATTCATAGTTTGAAATAGAGGGTTTTAGCAGAAAGGTTAAGTTTATTTCCAGGACATCCAACATGAAATATCCAGTGGGCAGTTGGCTATGCAGCATTGAAACTCTGGGAAAAGTCTGTTGTTGTTCATTTGTTTTTCAGTTGTGCCTGACTCTCCATGACCTCATTTGGAGTTTTCTTGGCAAAGATACTAGAGCAGTTTGCCATTTCCTTCTCCAGCTCATTTTACAGTTGAGAAACTGAGAAAAAAGGATTAAGTGACTTAGGATCACACGGCCAGTAAGTGTCTGACACCAGATTTTAACTCAGGAAGGTGAGTCTTCCTGACTGTAGATCCAGCACTGTACCCCCTAGCTGTCTCAGAATAGTCTAGGGCTGGGTTTATACATCTGGGAGTCATTTATATAGAGATGATAATTAAACCAGTGGGAGTATGCGTGGTTCTAAAGAAAGATGGCATGTAGAGAAGAGTACCCAGGATAATGCCACGGGAATACATTCAGTTAGGGGCTAGATATTAGACAGAGAGGGGGGAGGGAGGGGGGAGGGAGAGGGAGAGGGAGAGAGTTAGTTAGAGAAGTGATGGAGGCTGCAGTCCATTGGAAACATTTGAGGGGTCGCCATCAGTAGCACATGAAGAAAAGTTGTCCTTAGCCAAGTAAAGGACCATCTCAGTAGAGATTAACTAAGAGAGAAGAATTTTGTGGAGAAAGGGAGGGGAAAGAGGACCGAAGATGAACGGCTCCCATTTTTTCAGTAAAGTAAGAGGCAAGATCATAAGATGAGCAGGTAGCAGAATGTGTGGGATATTTGAGGATTGGTTTTAGAATGGTTTTGGGGGAGAATGAGACAGGGAATCCAATTACAGAAATATAAAAGTATTGTTTTTCTGTAGTACAAGTCCACTATATAACACCAAACCAGTATGGCTCTATGAATCCAGAACTGAGTTTTAGCAAGGAATGAGTGGTGATTTCTGTCACTGCTCTAGTGGGGTGAGGGAGTCAAAGTAGATGACAGTATCAAGGTGAACTAGTTGACTGTAGGGCAAGAATTGGGGAGGTAGGACACTAAAGGCAGAATGGGGTAGTGCCCTGAGAAAGTGCTGTGGGATGGAGAGATTTGAGGGTTTTGATGAGGGGCAAATAGGCTTAGGAAGTATGAAGTATAGGGAGCTCTCGAATGAGCTGTCCAAGAGGAATGTCAGAGTTTTTAATTAAGGAAGTTATAATATTTATGAATAATGGTGAGAGCCAAGGATTGAAAGGAACAGAGAAATTGGGAGGTTAGGGAGTTGTACTGATTGTCAAAATGGTTGTTAAAGTTGCATGACATTTGAATAGGAGTTGAGCAGGAGACAAAATTGATGATCCAGGTGCTGAATTCCTTGAGCATGGAAGGAGAATGACCTAAGAGTGTTGTGTTACAACCCCTGTCATGATCTGAATAAGGTAGAACATTTTAAGTGAGTGAAAGGAATACTCATAACTGAAGGATCAGGATAAAGGAAAGGATTGGAGGTGGCAGTAGAGAACAAGAACTAATGTGTTTGTGGTGGGTGGCTGGAAAGTTGAGTGAAGGCCCCAGGAGGACCTGAGGATGAGTTGCCCTGCTACTCCTTTGATGTGGCTGGTGGAGGTGGACAATATGGAGTGTGAGGTGAAATCCCCAGTGAGCACAGGAGACATCATGCCAGACTTTGGTCTGATTTGCTCTGCCATGTTCTTCCTCTGATAGAGTTTGGAACTTGGATGTTGTAGTTAGTCCTCTAGGTATTGAAGGTTGTAATGAACCGCAAACCTAATGGTGAGCTTTATAAGTCATAAGGAGAAATGGTGCTTGATTTGAGCTTGGTTTGGGCTGCTAGTCAATTAGCTTCAAAAGCCTCAAGCCCTCGTCAGTGACTCAACTGTATGATTCTGATAGCAGGAGTAGAAATAACTTTTTATTACAACTTGTGAGCTCAGATGGAAGAATGAGTCATCAAGGCCTATTGAACAGGGCTGGAAGTGGAGTGATGATGTTATTGTACTTTCATGCTTTTTTCCCATACTTTTGTCATACCTTCCTGCAGTGAGCTTTTGTCATGTGTGAGAAGGAACTTTTGCCTTGATGGAGAGATTGCTTGTGGATTAATATGTTTGCTATTTGTGAATGGTTGATAAAAACATTGTTCTTGTTAGGATATACTGCTCCAAAATGAAGGATCCAGGTAAATCAGAGTGCCCTTTTAATTCTATAATTTGCCACTGTTGTGCAGAGAAATAAGAGCGAGCCAAGACCTGTGTTCATGATAAAATTTAGGTGTGGATTTATTAAGCAAGCGTCTGACTGCCAGAGTTCTCATTCAAATTGGCAGTGGTTTCTGGACTTTCAGATAACCACAAAATTATAATAGGGAGGGGAGCTAGCATAAGTTGTGAAGCGAAGCGAAGATCAGCCATTGGTCAGTTGACTCAGAGGAGTATGGTGCATGACTCAGGGGAGTATAGTACAAGGGTACAAGGGGTCTTTCATAGAACTTGGTAGAGCGCACAAGGTGGAGGGTCATGGTATGAGGGGAATTCTCCTGGACTGGTCAGGGTCATGTTCTAGGCAAGGGAGGTGAAGGCCCTGCTTGGTCAGTGGGGCAGGACAGGATGGTACTTAGATAAGATCCTTATACCGTAATGAGCCTGTTAGGCTATAATGATTCAAGGAGAAAATATGAAATACTGATCAGGGGGAACAGAATCAGGGAACACTTTGAGCAATATGCCCAGACATGCCTTAAGCAGTTTCAAGCTAAAATACAAAACAGGGACAAAGACAGAAATACAAGAGGAGCTTAATGGTGGGCCACAAGTCAGGTGGTGTGGAGTGACCTGAGATTTGTGTATAACACCACTTCCATTTGTTTGTGAACATTTGTGGACTTTTCCAGAATTTGAAGACATCTCATGACATTTGTTCATGATACTCCATGTCTTCTCTCATGTTGCGACCTGGCTCCAGGCATTTTTTGCTACAGCAGGATGATACTTAAATTTCCTACATCTTTTTCCCTCTTTATTGCAGTTCTTCCTTTTTTGAAAATGGTGCATCATTTTGATATCTTTATTTCATCTTTCAGCTCCAGATCATGCTAATAACTTGTTAATTTGGTCGTATTTCATAGGAACGAAGGATTTAAATGCTTACTGTGGACTAAGCACTGTGCTAAGCATTGAGTTCACAAATACAATAGCCATACAGTTCCTGCCCTTTGAGAATTTAAATTTCTAAAAAGGGGAGAGACCTGAAGTTTAGGGGAAAGATATCCATGGGAGGAGTTTTATTTATGTCAGTATGACAATGGAACAATTCATCCTTTTTCGAAGGCATTAATAGTGTTAATTTTATTATATTTCTCAGAGTAAGAAGTGGAAAGGGAGAGGGAATTAACTTGGTAACTGCTCGGGCAGGATATAAAATAGCCAAGGTAAATATGAGGATACTTGGTCTCAGAGTATGCAGAACTGGGCTTATCACCTTCTGGTCTTGGTCACTGGTGATGATTCTAGCCGGAGTGGTAAGAGAATAGGAAATGGAAAGTAGTTGGAGTGAAGATGTGGGCACAGGGTTCCAGGAAGTACATTGAATATCATCTGTAAAAATTATTCTTTTGCTTCAAGTCCTCTTGGACACAATTCTAAACCCATGTTTGAAAGGCATTGGTAAGCCCTCCATCTTGACTGCTGATTCATTGCTTTAATAACTTTGAGGAAATGGTTATCCTCTCTTAGAGTTATTATTTTGCCTCTTCATTGATGTTGATGGTAGCTCTTAGAAATTGCAAGTGAAAAAATGAAATGTTCCAAATGACATTAGGAAAGCAAAGGTAATTAATTTGATATGGACCACAATTTTGTCAGATATCACTGCTTTTAAGTGGTGGGATATATCATTTACATAAAGCAGAAGGCTCGTAGTTTATTGTTGTTATTTTTTTTTTCCCACATTGGACATTAGTCTGGTTATATAAAAGGATTGTAACCAATGGAGTAAAAAATGGGAAAAAGGAAACAAAACCAAACATGGGAAAGAACGATAGCATGTAGATTGTTTCGGTCTCTGTTTAAACTCTGTTCTTTCTAGATCTTTCTCTGAATGTAAATATCTCCTTCTATCCTGAGACTTGTAGAGTTGTCTTATAATTGTGCATTGCTAAGAAGGGTCCAGTTTATCAAGGTTGGTCATCACATATATGACGTGTCTGTGATTGTGTACAAGTTTTTCCTGGTTCTGCTCTTCTCACTTAGCATCAGTTTGTATAAGCTTCTCCAGGTAAATATAAAATCCATCTCCTCCCTATTTCTTATAGCACAATAGTATTCCATTATAGTCATATACCACAACTTGTTTAGCCATTCCTCAGTTGATGGGCATCCCCTTAATTTCCAGTTTTTTGCCACCAGAAGGAGAGCTGCAATAAATATTTTTGCCTTAATTTTTCCTTTAGGAATGTAGATGCTGTACCACTTGGTGCATAAATGTTTAGTAATGATATTGCTGCTTTTTTCTTTTTCTTTTTTTAAAAATAAATTAATTTGTTTATTTTCTTGTTTACATCATTCATTTCCACTGGATTTTGAGTTACAGATTTTCTGCCCACCTTTTCCCTATCCAACACCTCAAAACAACCATCCTACTGTATAACCCCTCCCCCAAATATACTCTCTCCTATGTCCTCCCCCATACCTCTCTAACTTTCCGGTAGGGCAGGATGGGTCTCCCTACACCAGTGCCTGTATATCTGAATTGCCAGTTGCATGTAGTTAATACTAATAATAATCTTTATACATATATTTTTAACATTTGATTATAGAACTTTAAATTCTAAATTCTTTCCCTTCCTCCCTCATCACCCACCCCCACTGGAAGAACAAACAATTAAATACAGGCTGTACATGTGTAATTACGCAGAACATCTCTACAGTGGCCATATTGTGAGAGACTGATTATATGTCCCTCCTTCCTGTCCTGCACCCCATTTGTTCTATTTTCTACCCTGTACCTGTCCCTTTACAGAAGTGTGTACTTCCAGCACCTCTCCTCCCCCGCCTCCCCTCCCCTTCACCATCCTACCTTTCATCCACATCCCCTCTACTCTCCTATGTGGCAAGATACCCAGTCTAAACTTTGTAAAGTTTATATCATTCCTTCCCTTAGCCAAATTCAATGAGAGTAAGTTTCACCCTTTCCCTTTTGCCTTCCTGTTCTTATCCTCCATTGTAACAATTATCCCTTGCCTCTTCTATATGAGATGATTAACCCCATTCTGGGTCTCCCTGTCTCCTCTATTCTATTCCTCTCTTACCTCAGAATTTCACATTTTAGAGTGTTGTCCCTTCCTATTTAATTGATCTTGTGTCCTCTATGTACTCATATATACACATACTCAGATGTGTGTTCGTACACATATATAAACCCTCCTATATAGATATATGTGTATGTTTATGTATATATACATTTGTTTTCCCTTCACTTGTCCTCATACTGAGAAAGTTTAATAAGTTACAATTATCGTTTTTCCGTGTTGACACATAAATATTTCAACTTTGATAATTCCATGTTTACCTTCTCATGCTTGTATTTGAGTGTCTTTTCTTTTTTCAGTTCTGATTTTTTTCAGCAAGAATGTTTGAAAGTCCTCTACCTTATTGAATGACCATATTTACCTTATGATTTCTTTTCCATGTTTACCTTCTCATGCTTTTTGTGTTTAAATATCAAATTTTCTGTTTAATTCTTTTTTTTTTCAGCAAGAATGCTTGATAGTCCTCCCCTTTACTGAATGACCATATTTTCCCCTGGAAGATTATACTCAATTTTTCTGAGTAGGTGTTTCTTGGGTTTAATCCTAGCTCCCTTGGTCTCCGGAATATCATATTCCAGGCCCTTCAGTCCCTTAATGTAGAAGCTGCTAGGTCCTGGCTTATCCTGATTGTGTTTCCACAGTATTCAAATTGTTTATTCTTGGCAGCTTGTAATATTTTCTCCTTCATCTGGGAACTCCGGAACCTGGGTATAACATTCCTAGGAATTTTCTTTTTCGAATCTTTTTCAGGAGATTATTGGTAAATTCTTTCAAGTTCTATTTTGCCCTCTGGCTCTAAAATATCAGGGCAGTTTTCCTTGAGAATTTCTTGAAGGATGCTTTCTAAGCTCTTTTTTTGATCATGGCTTTCAGGTAGTCCAGTAATTTTAAAATTGTCTCTCCTGGATCTGTTTTCCAGGTCAGTGGTTTTTCAAGGAGATATTTCATCTTACCTTCTATTTTTTCATTTGTTTGTATCTGTTTAATAGTATCTTGATTTCTCATAAAGTCATTTGCTTGCATTTGCTCCACTCTAATTCTGAAAGAATTATTCTCTTTAGAATGATTTTGAGATTCTTTTTCCATGTGGCAAATTTGACTTTTTAAGGCATTCTTTTCCTCATTGGCTTTTTGGGCCTCTTTTGCCATTTGAGGTAATCTTTTTTTTTTTTGAGGTGTTATTTTCTTCAGTCAGGTTGTTGACTCTCTTTTCTTGATTTTCTTGCATTGCTCTCATTTCTCTTCCCAATTTTTCCTCCACTCCTCTTTTTTGGTTTTCAAAATCCTTCTTCAGCTGCTCTCTGACTTGTAGCAAGTCTCCATGTTTCTTGGAAGCTTTTGGTGTGGGACTTCTGACTGTGTTGTCTTTCTCCCATTCCATGCTTTGATCCTTTTTGTCCCCCAAGAAGGAATCTAGAATTCAATTGCTGTTCTTACTTTGCTTCCTTTGTCTGCTCATGTTGCCAGTCAATTACTTGAATTTTTAGCTCTGTGGAACTCTGCTTCCAGTGGGGAAAGCTCTGTTCTAAATTGCTGGGGTCTTCGTAGCTGGTGACGCTATTAGGAGGCCGCATTTTTTTTTTTTGCAGCCCCCACCAACTTTGGCTCACTGAAAGCACACCCCAGGATCACCATCCAAGTCCATGATCCAGATCCAGGCCACTCAATGCAAGAGCATTTAGCCTCTGAACAATCACTTGGCCCCCCTGATGTCTGCCAGGTGGTATCTCTGAAGTAGCCAGGTTTCAGTCTGGGCTCTTTTCGGCTCCCAGTATACTGTGATGAGCCCTTCCTGTTGAGCTGCCTGCAGTGGGAGTTGTGTTTTTCTGTATTTTTGTGAGTTTGGGAGCCCTAAAATTTGTTTAGAGTCGTATTTTATAGGTATATGAGGTTGCTATGTGGGAGCTGCAAAACATTGCTACTTCTACGCTGTCATCTTGGCTCCACCCCTGATATTGCCTCATTTTTAATGGTACCTTTTAGCAGAATATAGTTTCCTCCCTTATCTCTTTTAATTAGATCTATTTTTGCTTTTGCTTTGTCTGAGATAAGGATGCTACCACTGCTTTTTTTTTTTTACTTTGGCTGAGGTATGATATATTTTACTCCACTCCTTTGCCTTCACCCTGTGTGTATTCCCCTGTTTCAGATGTGTTTCTTGTAGACAGCATATTATAGGATTATGGTTTTTAATCCATTCTGCTATCTGCCTCTGTTTTATGGGAGAGTTCATCCCATTCACATTCACAGTTATGATTACTATCTGTGTCTTTCCTTCCATCCTATTCCCTCCCCTGTTTATGCTTTTATTTTTCCTCTTCTCCTTTCCCCTTCTTAAGAGTTTTCCTTTGGACCTCCACCTCCCTCAGTATACCCTTCTTTTCCATCCTCCTCCCTTTTCCTAACCTTCTCCTTTACTGCTTCTTCCCTCCCTTCTTCCCTTCTGTGGCCCTTCCCTCCTCCTACTGCCTGTAGGATATGATTGATTTTTATACTCATTGTTGTATATTATTTCTTCCTTGAACCAAGATTGACGAGAATAGATCTCATATAGTGCTTCTTTCCCTCCCCTCTTTTCCTCTATTATGATAAGTTTCATGTCTCTTCTCAACAGAGAAGATATTCTCAATAGAGAATTTAACTGGTTGTATTATTAGCTCCTTTCACCAGAACCAGTGAGGGAGGAGCTACATATGAGCTATATCATGGTCACCTCCATCCCTTCTTTACCTCTACTACACTTTTTATGCTTTTTTCTGTTGCATTATTTACCCCTTTCTGCTTCATTCTTTCCTCTTCTTCCACTGCAGTCCCTTAATAAGGATTTTTGTCATCATTTTGCATAAGTTATACCCACACCCTCTATTTATCTCTATCCTTTTTAGATAAAGGCTTCCCCTTAAATGCTGTAGGTATAGAGTTCACGATATTAACAGGTATCAGCTTCCCATGTGGGGATGTAAAAATTTTGCTCTGGTTAAAGAACAAGTTATGTGTGTGTGGTTTTTTTTTTTTCCTCATTTACCTTTTTATGTCTCTCCTGGGTCTTGTAATTGGAGGTTGAATTTTCCATTGAGCTCTGGCTTTTCCATCAGGAAGGTCTGGAATTCTGTTATGTCACTGAATGTCCATCTCCTTGCCTGGTAGATTATGCTCAGTCTCTCTGGATAGGTGATCCTTGGTTGTAGCCTGAGCTCTTTTGCCTTGCAAAAAATTCTATTCCAGTTGCTCCAGTCTTTCAACGTTGAGGCTGCCTGCACAATCCTCACTCGTTCCGTGACATCTGAATTGTTTCTTTCTGGCTGCTTATAGTATTTTCTCCTTTACCTAATAGTTCTGGAGTTTGGCCACAATGTTTTATGGACTTTTCAATTTGGGATCTCTTTCAGGAGATGTCTGGGGATTCTCCCGATTTCTATTTTAGCCTCTGGTTCCAGGATCTCAAGGCAGTTTTCCTTGATAAGCTCTTAGAAGATATTGTCCAGACTCATTTCTTCATCATGATTTTCTGGTAAACCAGTCATTTTCAGATTATCTTTCCTCAATCTGTTTTCCAGGTCAATTATTTTTCTGTTGAGATATTTTACGTCTTTTTCTAATTTTTCAGTCTTGATGTTTTGTTTAACTGAGACCAGGTCATAGTCCCTGATTCTTGGTTCCTCATAGAGTCATTGGCTTCATTTTGGTTGATTCTAGTTTTAAGCTTCTTTTCCATATGCTCAGATTTCGTTTTTAGTTCACACATTTTACTTTTTAAGGAGCTGTTTTCTTCATTGTAATGTTTTTCTAATTTTGCAATTTTGTTTTTATAAGAGGTGTTGATTTTACCTTGTACCTCTCTAAGCTGGATTTCAGAGTTCTTTTTGAGCTCATAGAGGAATGCTTTCTTTGCCTGAGATCAGGTCATAGTTCCTGTTAAGGTGTTAGCTGTGGGTGTGGAGTCAATACTCTCTCTTTCTGAGTTTGATTCCTTCCTCTCACCATAATAGGATTCCAGAGCCTTTGTCTTTGTAGCCTGCTTTCTTCCCATTTTGAGGCAGAACCTTAGCCATGCCCTTCCTCCGGGGTTACTTAGTTTTTACTGCTTAAAATTTTCCTCTGGGGCAAAAATTACTGTTTCTTTCAGGTCCAAGGGGCGGATTGGAGCAGCCGGGATTCAGTCTTTCATCTTGGTCACTGGAAGTTTAGATGGGGGTTTTTAAATTTCCAGGTTGTGGATGGGTAGTCCCAGGAGTAGCTGCTGTCCTACTGGGGGCCCTGCCTTTGTTTCTTACCCAGTTCAGTCAGATCCCTGCCCTGTGGTGATAGCCCGCAAATGGCCCTTGTGGTTGGTGGATCAGCAGGCCTTGTCCAGGGCCTCTTGACATGATGCCCTGTGTCAGTGGGGCCTGACTCCAAGGGCTGGCAGTTTAAAAGGATTTCTCTAACCTCTTTGAATGATAAGCACTAGATAGAGTCTACCTTCTTATTGTCAATCCTTTTCACATAGATCCCTGTATTCTCCTCTTTCTAGACATTTGGATTATTTACTTCCAAGTCCACTTCCCATGGGATCATTTCATTCCTTTCCAGCCCAAACCTTCTTTGTAGGACTTTGCTACATTGTCCTTACCATCTTTTCTTCCAGGATCTTTTACAACTATTTTGCTTCTCTCCATTCCAAGTACTTTAAGAAGATTACCTGAAGTTTGGAGGAGTTAAATAACTTGTCCCTGGTCATATAATTGTTAAATCCACGTCATCTTGATTCCGTTTCCAGCACTTTATCCATCACACAAGTTTATCTCATATAGTTCTACAACTGCCTTTTAATAATGACAGTAACAGGATTCAAATTCACTTGTTTCTCTCTGCCAACAGGAGCGAGATGTAATGAGATCTGTCTTGGATTCATTTGAAAATGATATGTCCCCATTAGAACATTCTCCCCAGTTGGCCCTCCACATCCATGAGGATATGGTGCAGAGTTTGCATGCTAATTGTGCTGACATGGAGGTAAGTGAGCCTTAGAATCAGCCTATTTTGTAGAGGGGCTTCTTCAATGAATAAAGATGACTGTACCCATTTATTCTGGTTCTTGGCATAGTTGGTACACTTACTGCCACTGAAAAGCCCTCTGTACTTTATATCTTTGTCTTGTATTCTAAAAGACCCAAATTTTTTTTTCTCTCATATGACATGAGAAGATAATTTAGCCTGTGAGTGAATCTTTCATCAAGTCCAGTAAAGAACACCAGGCATTTCTTTATGGTGTCTAGGTCTTGAAAGAAAATAAGTTGAGCATGAGATCTTGGGGAGTCATTCCATTGTAAAAGTATTTGGTGCCATTTTGAAACAATCCTCTTATCAGTATATGTGTGAAATGTCCTTTATACTCCTCTTTACTGCAAGGGTCAGATTTGCCATCTTAAAAAAGAGATCTTTACTTTTTTTTCTTTTATATCTTGAATAACACTGAAGAAACTAGAGCTGTTAAACTTTATCTCAGGAAAAACTCAGAACTGATTTGTTTGGTGTTTGATGGAAGCCCTTACTGCTTTCAATACACAATTCAATATTATTAATACATGGTAGTATTGATATGTTAATGTAGAAATAGGTATGTTAAACAGAAATAGGAAAGTTGGGAGGAGGACAGGATTGTTTGAGGAGGAGAAGGGAGATTGAAGATGATACATACAATTTTGTACATGTAATGAGATCTGTGAGGTCTATGTTATCTTGAATTTAAGATGTTTTGAGGGTATCCAGGTGAAACTATCTCCCAGACATTTGGAAATGGGGGTTTAAAACTGGAGGATGTATCAGATTTGGAGATATAAATCTGATTAACTTTCATAAGTTATTGAAACCTATAAGAGGATGAGATTGCAAAAGAAGGGAGTGGAGAAAAAGCACAGAAGGTCAAGGGACATGGCTTTCTGGTACATTCAATATATAGTAGGGATGGGGGCAAGGGGAAGAAGGAGAACCAACAACAAATGCAGAGAGAAGATTATAGGAGAACTATTAATTTAGTGTCACAAATGTCAAGGGAGAAGACAGTATCAAGAAGGACGGGGTTGTCCATATTGTCCAGTCCTTCAGGAAACTCAACTGTTGTTGTGATTGTCCTTCATTCTCTAAGAGGACCATGACATCACAGAGATGATGACATGATTTGCACGTTTCTTTGATTTGGGAGAGGAAGGGCTGTGGGAGGTTACTGGGCTCAGTCACTTTCTTCTCCAGAACCATCTGGGTCCAGTGGCTAGACATTAAACTGCACAACTAGAGACAACCCAGAATTCAGTGAGAGACCCTGGCCATTTTAGGCTAAGGTCTTTTCAGGTTCCCATTTTGAGTGAAGCAACACCCATTCAGTGAATAGGTCTTTTTAAGAAGTTACCCAAGGGACAGCCCCTTTTTCTTCCCCTCCTCCTGCCCCAATCCCTCCCCCCCAAAAAAATCAAACTGGGAGGGGAAGACCCTCAGGGTTCCTCGCCAAAAGAGAAACAGTCATTAGGTCAAGGATAATAGTGCCTGAAAAAGGCCTTTAGAGATTTGTAAAGACCTTGAGAAAAGCAATTTCAGTAGAGTGGTTAGCTCATGGAGGCCATTTGCAAGGTGCTAGGGAGTCCTTGGTCATGGAGACAGCGATTATTCTGTCCATATATTTGAAGAAGGGAAGAAGGTAGAAAGACAGTGCTATGTTAGGATCAATGAAAGATCAATGTGTTTTCAGCACATAAGGTGAGGAAACCAGTAGAGAATGAAGATTTTCTTTTGAGGCAAATGGGGAAGAGAATGGGATAGGAAGTTCCCAGTTGTTTCTAGACTAATAAAATAATGGTTCATCTCAGTGTTTTGATCTTTCCTTTTCCCTCCTCTGTCTTTCTTTTAGGCTGAGATTCTACAAGTGTTATTTCTGTTGATTATTTAGGATAATGTGTAGACTTAGGTTCTCAGTGTTGTTCTTCTACCATCCTGCTTCAAGAATCATCTCTGTTCTTATCCAGGAACATAGTTGTAGATCATGACATAGAGGATATCTGATAGAGAGAAAGCTGATTTCAGAGTTTTAGGGGCTCAAGAAAAGAGCATTCTTTCCACTGCATCTTGCTGCTTCCGAGATGTGAGGCTCTTTTTTTTTTGATGACACATGTCATCAAAAAGTGGGTGAAGATGCCTATGATTTTGAGAGATGTTTTTGTTTGCTGCAGAAATAATGTTAAATCATTCAGCCTCATCTTAAAGAGGAACAGAAGGAATCATGGATAGTTTTCCATACATAATAGGTACTTAATAAATGTTGAATTTTTTGAAATGCCTCATTTTGTAACTAAAAGGGAAATCGGGGCCTGGTTGAGAGTTGATAACACAGACTGTAGTCTTGTACTGATGCAGTGAATTACTGGGCTTGTACATATTTGATCAGAGATATTTGTTCTTCATACTTTAAAGCGGTTCTCAACCTTCCTAATGCTGCTACCCTTTAATACTGTTCCTCATATTGTGGTCACCCCCAAACATAAAATTATTTTTGTTGCTATTTCATAACTGCAATTTTGCTACTGTTAAATATGCAGGATGTATTTTCGTTATTACAGATTGAACATAACCCACAGGTTGTGAACCAGTTATGTGCATTTGTTATTGGTTAATTCTGCAGAAGCAATCAGTCCTGGATTCCCGCCCCCCTTCATTCTTCACTTCTCTTTATGTTTTTCCTATTCTTCTTTGCTTCCGCTTTCTACCATTTATTCTAAATTTTGGATTATTACCATACTGATATATGGTATATAATTTATCTCATTATAATTTTTTCATCTTGCCTCTTTGAATCTTGAATTTCTGAAACCTTGGGATGGAATAACTCTTGGTTAAAGAGCTTTCAACCACTTTTTTTAAAAGGGAATTTTGTGTGGCTCCATCTTTTTAACTCCAGCGACCTTTCCCGTGCAATACTGAATGGAGAACTTTAAGACCCACAAGGACACCACACGTATCTTTATGTATTAATAATCTGCCATTACATTTTCTGTCAGTTCACTTTAACAAAATGTATTGACTGGTTTAAAGTAACAGAGACAGAGTCTGGCAGAGTC
This sequence comes from Pseudocheirus occidentalis, assembly GCA_028646575.1. NCBI lineage: Eukaryota > Metazoa > Chordata > Mammalia > Diprotodontia > Pseudocheiridae > Pseudocheirus > Pseudocheirus occidentalis. The sequence goes on from CM053594.1 coordinate 325,306,621, forward strand.
CCAAGGAGCTGAAAATTTAATTCATCCCCATGTACTTGCTCATCATCTGAAGAGTTGCAGTGTTACACAATCCAGACAACATTTTTGTGGAACTCAAGATGTCCCAGCATTGGGCACTCACTCAGAATGAACTCTCCAGAAAGAGGGCCACTTTTAACTGGGCTAAATTCAGACTAGAGTGGGCTCAAGAGAGGCCCATGATTTGGGCCCTGACCCAAGCCCTCATCAGAGTTCAGGTCATACCTTATTGCAAACTCTTTGTGAGTCTGTTCATTTTCAGCTTTGCTTTCATAGGAAAGAGAATTAGGCAGAATCAGGTAAATTGGATCATGTCAAAAGCTGTGATCCTGTAGTCAACTTCTGATTTTCATTTTAATAGTAGAATGTTTGTCATTAGCTTTGTGGACTACCTTGATAGTTTATTTTCCTGAGTATCCCTCTTTGGAGGCATAGTGTCCATATAGAAGGGGGAAAACATGCGTAGTACCCCCAGACTACACCCAGTACAGCTGACGCCGCTGTAATTACTGAGCTCTAAACTTTGATTTGAAAGTTTGACTCCAGCTGCAGAAAGTGAAATCATCATAAATATAAGTGCATTAATAGGTATTTTATTGCAACACATTTGGATCCATATGAAACATTAATGAAGAGAGATTTGCAGGGAAGATTCACACTGACACCTTCAATAGTCCCCAGCATTTTTTACATTGAGAGACTTATATTGTCTGTACTTACCATATGTACCGTATCAATTAATTATGAGTGACAGTTTTGGCACATCAAATGCCACATGATCTGATTTTTTTATACACCAGGAGAATCAGGGACTCTGTCAGTGACTTCAAAACTCATTCACCAAGCAGCTCTAAGAGTTGTACACCAGCTGATTCAGAGCACTGACACTGCCCAGGCTTGTAACAGGCCTCATATAAAGGGATCTTTGTGCAGTGAGATGCTTAGCTGTCACCTTCTGCATTTAATATGCTTCAAATATACATGCAAAGGCAGTAAAAATGTTTACTTTGCTTATCTTCTCTTTTGACCATTTTCTTCCATCATCTTTGCATCTTTATTTCTTCTTCCCCTAAGGCAGTGTCACAGGTCTTTCTTCTATTGTCTTTTACTCCCCTTGCCTCAGACATCCCCCCCATCCTCCCACCTTTATTTCTCTTCTCTACTCTATTTTATCTCATGTAGAAGGCACCTCATTCATAGAGTCGTTTTGGAGCGTCAGAAGACTGAGTTGCTATGATGAAAATGATATTTAAACCTACTTACCTAAACTTACCTAAAAATGATTTTTCAGATTGCATGCTCATTATTTCAAGATGGCGTACTGATGTCAACCTCTGGCTTTTTTTGCAGTGGGTATAGAAGGTCATATATATGTCATTATTTTTGAAATGGATTTTAAAAATTTATTCCTTATTTTATAGATGAGGAAACTGAGTTCTAAAGAGGGCAAATGACTTGAACAAGGTCAAATGGAGATTCTGCAACTGAACTTGAACCTGAAACCATGTCTCTTAGTCCTTTTCTTAAATGTGACAAATTTCTGGTGATGTCAGTGGAAACCTTGGAGTTTCAGTGATAGTTCTTCCCCAAAGGTCTCAATACGCCTAGTTTTCCAGCTATCTCAGAATATTTCCCTAAAGTTTTCTTTTTCCCATATTGCTATGTAACATCTCACCTGAAACTGGAGGCAAGAGGCAGTATTGTCATCTCTAGAGGTAATGCAGATATACTTAATGCATCAGTTGCTTACTCACTGAAGCAGTCAGTAAAACTGTTTCCTCCTGAGAGAGCAGATATGTTACACACACACCTTGCCTCTTCTGTGCTACTACACAGTAGTTTGGCAAATTTGAGTTCCCCTAGTGTCATATCACTGTTCACTCCTAACCCCTCCCCACTTTGTCTCTAAAGTCAGGGTGACATTTAGCGTATTCTCCATAGGAGAATGACTTGGCTTTTGACCTGTTTTTGTGTTTCTTGAATTTCCTCACACTTGTGGGATGATGGCAGTGTGTTATGAGTCATCAATAAAATTGCTGTGATTTGAAATTAGGGCATTTTTCTGTGATGATATTGAAATCATAGATAGCATGAGTCTCTCTGGACTTTGGATCCTGTCACCTTGCAGTTTAATTGTGGAGTGTTTCGCGTTATAATTATTATATTCATTCAGTCATCTTGTGCCTTCTCTATGAATCATAAAGCAAGTAACACAACTTTTTATTGGGCCAAAATATCCCAGTAAATTACAAAGAGAATATTCTACCAACACTGCCCAGGTAACTCAAGATCTTTAGTTTCCAACTAGAATACCAGTCCCAGCTCTAGCTTCCAGGAACTACTCCTGCCTCCCTGTGAATTCTGTTATAGGTCCTTAGCTGCTGTTGCTCTCTTTCTCCACAGTAGCTGTCTGCCATTTCTGTAGAGCAGCTGCTATTGGGCTTCTCCAGTGACATCTGCTTAAGTTGTCTTTGGCTTCTGGGGCTTCTTCCTTCTCAAAAGAAGGGTTTTTGTTACTTTATTAGGCTTCTGGCTTGGCCTACGTGTTTAAGACTGGTCTGTATCTGGAATACTGGAGCCAAGATGGCGGCATAGAAGCAGCAAAGCACCACAGCTCCCACACAAACATACTAAAAACTCATAAAATGGGACTCTAAACAGATTTTCAAGCTCCAAAACTCTTCAGTAGACAGAAAGCACATCTGTTGCTACAGGCAGCTCAGCCAGTGGGACTCTTCGCAACAGTCTGGGAGCCAAGGCTGAAACCCCGGCACAGTCAGGCATCAGGGCATTGGAAGGGGATCCATGTCTGAGGAACAGTTACCACATTTTCAGGCCAGAAGGAAAAAAAGGGCTAAGAGAAAGGTCAGTGGATTTTGCTAACTCCGGAGGAGAAGAGCGGGTCCAACCAAACTGCTCCCAGGGCAAGGAAGCAGTGGGAGGTGGCTGTAGCAGCAGAAATGGCTGAAAGCAGCAGCGGCCTCCACTGAGCTGCTTCAGAGCCCTAGGCCTGCAGATAACAGGGGGGCTGAGGCAATTGATCAGGACCAAGGGCTCTTGCGTTGAGCGGCCTGGATCTGGATCGTGGTTTTGAGTGGTGGTCCTGGGGTGCACTTTCAGTGAGCCAAAGCTGGGGGGGGGTGCAGCATCCCACTAATAGCTCCGGGAGCTGTGAAGACCCCAGCAATTTAGGACAGAGCTTTTCCCCTCCAGGAAGCAGAGTTCCACAGAGATAAAAAACCAAGCAATTAATAGACAGGCCAACATGAGAAAAAGGAGGCAAAGTAAGAATACCAATACCAATAAAACTCTAGAATCCTTTTTTTGTAGACAAAAAAGACCTAAGCATGGAGTGGGAGGAAGACAACTCAGTCAGAACTCCCTCACCAAATGCTTCCAAGACACTGGAAGAATGCCTAGAAGCTATACAT
>CM053594.1:325310569-325326493 GCA_028646575.1 Pseudocheirus occidentalis
GGGGGGTCAACCTTACTCTCAGTGAATTTGGCTTAGGGAGGGAATGACATGCACTCTGAATCAGGTATCTTGCCCTATAGGAGAATAAGGGGGAATGGGGATGAGAGGGGGATGATGAAGGGGAGGGAAGGTTTGGGGGGGAGGGTAGTTAGAAACACACACTTTTGTAAAGGGACAGGGACAAAGTAGAGAATAGAACAAGTCAGGGAGGGATAGGATGGAGGAAAATATAGTCAGTCGTTCACAATTTATCCACTGTGGAAATATTTTGTGTAACTACACATGTACAATCTATAGTGAATTGCTTAGCTTCCCAGTAAGGATGGGAGATGAGGGAGTAAGGGAAAGAATCTGGAATTTAAAGTTTTCAAATCAAATGTTTTTTTAAAAAAAATACTATTATTAGTAGTATTATTTACATACAGGCACTGGGGTATGGGGATCCATCTTGTTCCACAAGAAAGTCAGAGTGGTGATGGGGGAGGATATAGGAGAGAGCAGAATGGGGAAGGGGGTATTCAATGGGATTGCTGTTTTGGGGTGGTGGGTAGGGGAAAGATGGAGAGAAAATTTGTAATTCAAAATCTTGTGAAAATGAATAATGTAAACCAAAAATAAACACAAAAGTTAAAAAAATGTGGGGGAAGGTGGGAGAAATAGAAGATGGAGCTTCATGAAAATAAAATAAATTTTAATTTTAAAAAATGGGATTTGAATTCAGATCTCATGATTCCAGAGGGCTTTTCCCCCACTCTACTCCACTGCCTCCCAGAATCTTACCTGGGCTCAGAGAACAAGGCAAATCACATTCTCCTGATCCAGAGACCAAAGCTTCTTGGCTCTGCCGTAAGTCACTCCAAGGAGAAATTTGTTGAAAAATAATTAGCTTTGCCAGTAATAATTCAGGTTCCCTTTGCTATCACTGTAGCTATCTTTGTCTGTTTATAAGTTCTTGTCACAACACAGCACAATGAATGTTACCAGGGAGTCATGATCTGGTTTTCACATCATTACAGTCTATTACCACAGATGTCATTGTGCTGTCTCAGATTCAGCATTATAACTTCACAGCCGAGGCATCAGTGGGAAGGAATTTTGATAATTACCAGGCACAGCAAGGGAAATTATGGAAAGCAGGTAGATCAGTTACATTGCTGTCTCTGATATTTATAATTTTTTGTGTCAGTCTCCAAGTCCCTGTTCAACTGTGTTTAGGCCATGAGAGACAGGCCCTATGAAAATTGAGTGTTTAATCTGACAGCAGAAATGGTAATGGCAGTCCTACCTTGATGATGTCATGGCTGATTATCCAATTAGATGATTTTTTTAAGGTTCTTTTTAGGTTCCCTTGTTTCTTTTATTTCCTTCTGACTGCTTATTAGTCATTATTCAGTCATGTTCAACTCTTTATGACCCCATTTCAGGTTTTCTTAATAGTTATAGAAGTAGTTTGTAATTTCCTTCTCCTACTTATTTTACAGATGAGGAAACTGAGGTAAACAGGGTGAAGTGACATGCCTAGTGTCACACAGCTAGTAAGTGCCTGAGGGCAGATTTGAACTCAAGATGAGCCTTCTAGACTCCAGGTTTGACACTCTATCCATAGCACCACCTAGCTGCCCTCTGACTGTTTATCCCTCTTTACTTTTTCTCTGGTCCTCTTAAGGAAATAAGGTTATAAAATTCAAACTAATTCATTTTACTCTTTGTCAAAAGGTTGGTAAAACCAGCTAAGAAGCATTATAGAATGGTTAAAGAACCAGCCTTGGAGTTAGAAAGACCTGGGTTTCAGAACCATCACTGACACACACTGGCTGAGTGACCACGGTCAAGTCACTTAACCTCTTAGGATCCCAAACAATTCTTTAAATTATGGATGAGTTGCTGGTCTGTATCTCAGTGGTAGGTTAAAGACACACACACACACACACACACACACACACACACACACACATATACTCACATACACACACATACATTTGGTGGTGGAGAGTGTTGGAACTGTTGTTTAAAATTAGCTTTCAAAAACAGAAAAAATGCCAACATATTCAAAACCATAAATCTTCATAGCTATACTTTTTGTGGTAGTAAAAATCTAAAGACAAAGTGGGTGAACCTCAAGGGTGGAATGGCTCCATAAATTGTTGGTATTGAATAAAATGGAGCACTATCACACAATAAGAAACAACAAATATGAAGGATCTATAGAAACATGCAAACTTATATGAACCGATACAGAGCGAGGAAAGCAGAACCAGAAGGATGTACACAGTGACTATTCTCATGTAAACAAGAAGAACACTAAAAGAAGTTAAACTGTAAGTAATCACAATGACCACTCTTGGTCCAGCAGAACAGATAGCAAAATGGAATACCCTTCTTTAAGGAGGGAGGTTGGGATATTACAATGAAATGTTATATTGTCAAAAATAATCACTATATTGTTGGAATTTTGCTTCTGTGTTTTTCCAAGGGAGGACTCCACATATCAAATTAGAGAATATTTATAAAGAGATTCCAGGGGTGGGGCACCTATGACGTGGAGGCCACACATGGCCTTCTAGGTCCTTGGGTACAGCCTTTTGACTGAATTCAAACTTCACAGAATAAATCCCCTTAATAATTTTTTTTTGCTTTTTTTTTTGGAGGGCAGTTGAGGTTAAGTGACTTGCCCAAGGTCACACGGCTAGTTTTTTGTGTTAAGTGTCTGAGGCCAGATTTGAACTCAGGTACTCCTGACTTCAGGGTTGGTACTCTATTCACTGCGCCACCTAGCAGCCCCATAAATGCCCTTAATAAAAGGATTTATTCTGTAAAACTTGGACTCAGTTAAAAGGTTGCACCCGAGGACCTAGAAGGCCATGTGTGGCCTCCAGGCCACGTGTTCCCTACCCTTGCCCAATGCCTGGCATGTAGTAAGCACTTAATATATGTTTATTTTCTTCCTTTATCCCTTTCCCTATCTGAAAAGGAATATTATGTAAATAAAAATAAGAGATACCTATAAAACATTTTCATAAATAATAAAATTGCTCTAAAAATTATGTGTTTCAATCATTCATGTTACTCCCCATGATCACCGATACAACTGAGCTCTGAAGATTTTTTTTACCCTCAGTAATATTTGTTAAATCATTTGCTCTAGACTGTAGGGTTTTCAGTCACGTCCTTACAATTGAATCGGAAGACCTAGAACCCAATGAGAGAGTTTGTTGTCAGTATTCAGTTGCTTCTAATTCTCTATGACCCTGTTTTGGGGTTTTCTTGGCAAAGGTATGGGAGTACTTTGCTATTTCTTTCTCCAGTTCACTTTATAGATGAGAAACTGAGACAAATAGGGTGAAGTGACTTGCCTAGGGTCACACAGCTAGTAAGTGTCTGAGGCTGGATTTGAACTTATAAAGATGAGTCTTCCTGACATTCAGCCCAGTGCTAAATCTTCTTTACTCACCTAGCTGGTATGAACAGGAGAAATTTTAAAACAAGGTAAGGGAGTTACGGGTCAGGAATGATCTGCTTAGATCTGCAATTCACCCTAGTTTAACCTTCACTGTTCTGTCTTCAAATGTCAGACTTCATATTTTGGTCACGGCTGGGAAATCATTATTCTTTGGAAAGAGTGGATGATTTCTTTTTCCTTGCTCTGTGGACAGTTCTTACTGCAAGTTGGTGAATAGATTAAAAGTCCCATGGGAGCAATTTACAGATTTAAAACACATAGAAAGTAATTTTAAAAAGAGTCAAGGCCTTTTAGGAATGTAAAGTCTTTGAAGTTCACACACCTGAAACCCCTGAAATGTCTAAATTACCAAGGGCCCAAATGTTTCAACAGTGAGTGAATTTGCTCAGATTCACCATCACAAAGATTCCATACAGTGTGAGCCCAAAGGAGATCGTCTATTAATTCCCAAAGTAGTGGGGTTTAACTTTAATCCCCTTCCTCTTTTCTTCTTTTTTCTTTTTACATCTTTTTTTTCCCTCATAATAATTTCCCTACATATCCTCCAACACCATCACTACCTTGTCCTGTTGGAATCCTTTCTTCTACTAAAGAAAGACAAGCAGCAGCATCTGCCACATTTGACATCTATGGTTATCTGACTTGTGAATTCCTTATTGGTAATTGTATCTGTTCTAAGTTCAATTGCCTTTTTGTGTTATTTTCATTTACATTACTTTTATCATTTTATCTTTTGTTTTCCTGGTTCCATTTACTTTTCTGTATCAATTCATACAACTTTTTCCATGTTTCTCTGAATTCTTCATATTCATCACATCTTATAGCACAGTAATATTCCATTACATCCATATATCCCAGTTTATTCAATTATTCCCCAATTAATGGGGACCCACTTTGTTTCTACCTTTTTGCTACCACAAAAGTGTTACTTTCCAGAATAGAAATATTTTCATATATGTGGCCTTTCTTTTTGTAATTCACTTCTTTGAGGTACGTGCCCAAGGGTAGGCTTGCTGGATCAACGAATATAAACAGCTTAGTAATTTGTCTAACATAATTTCTAATGGTTTTTCATAATTATTTGGCCATTTCACACCTCCACAGTGTTTAAGGTGTGACTAGGTTCCCATAACTCATCCGACAGTGAATATTTCCATGTTTTATTATCTTGGCCATCTTTTCATCTCTATGCAGATACTCTCAGATCCCTCCTGAATTCTGGTCTTGCATCACCATTCCAGAATGGTTGTTCTATAGGCACCAGAAACTCAGTATTTGATTTGAGTGAACTAATTCTCTTTCTCTCAAAGCACTCCCTTCTTTCCGGCTTCCATATTTTCTATAGAGGGTGCCACCATCCTTCTAATCACCCAGATCTACAACCTAGGAGCAATCTTTGACTCTTCACTCTTATTTGCCACCCTGCCCCCTTCATTCATCCATGGCAATGAACTCCTAATTGGTCTTCTACTTTTAAAAATCTATTCTCCACACCACAACCAAAGTGATATTCCTAAATCTCAAATCAGACCATTTCGTACCCCTGCCCAGAAAACTCCATGATCCCCTATTGCCTCCTAGACAAAAGGCAAACACCTCGTTTGACACTTAAGGCTTTTCCCAACATTTTTCTTTGGTGGCAACCTTTTCCCAAGGTTCCAGCTGACCTTTCCTGATTTATTATGTGTTTTCCCCTTCACACACTCCACATTTCAGGAAAACTGACATGCACGCTCTTTTTGCTTATACTACAATCAATCTCATGCCTCTGTGTGCAGGTTGTCTTCATGCCTGGAATGCACCACCTCCTTATCTCAGCCTCTTAGAATTCCTAGTTTCTTTCAAATATCAGTTCAAATGCCTTTTTCTAAAAAAGGCCTTTGCTGAGGCCTTCCAAATGTTAGTGTTCCATCCCAACACACACACACACACACACACACACACACACACACACACACACACACACCCTTGTATTTATCTTGCATATATCTTACATGCACTTATCTGTGTGCATGTTCCCCTCATAGAACATAAGCTCTTTACATTTTATGTACCGTCAGACTCCGCTGACGCTTAGATTCACCTTGTGGAACTGCTTTCCTATCTATCCTCACCCTTCCTTCTCTTTCTCTCATTCTTCATTACAAGCATTTAACTCCTCTGGAGACGAGAACGGAAATGGAAATATTTGGAAATGAAGATGAAACAAAAAGTAAACACATGATTCTGTCTCTTTTTTTAAAGAGAGTGTAAGTTCTACACTCCCCAAAGTGTTAAGACTATCTTTGACCCAATGATACTGTTACTAGGTCCATAAACCTCAAAGATATCAAAGAAAGAGGAAAAGGAGATCTATGTATAAAAATATAGCAGCTTTTTATGGTATTAAGGAATTGGATATTGAGGAGATGCCCAACAATTGGGGAATGACTGAACAAGTTATGATATATGAATGTCAGTTCATGAATTGATAAACATTTGTCAAATGCCTACTATGTTGCAGGCATTGTTCTTAGTGCTGGGAAGACAAAAAGAGGCAAAAGACAGTCCCCACCCTCAAGGAAGGTTCAATCTAATAAGGGAGAGAACACGCGAAGAAATATATGTGAAATACAAGATAAATAGGAAATAATTGGAGGAAGGCACTAGAATTAAGAGGGGGTGGGAAAGGTTTCCTGGTAAAGATGGAGCACGATGGAGTACTCCTGTTGTGTAAGAAATGAAGAAGGGGATGGCTTTAGAAAAACATGGGAAAAATTATATAAACCACTTCAGACTTAAGTGAATAGTATGGGGTACAACATTGTCCAATCTGCAAGAAAAAACACTGAGGCAGAACTCTAAGCCAGCAGCATTTTATTAAAGAGTCCATAGCCCCCTCCAATGAAGTGGACCTCAGCTCTTTCTCATAATCTGAGATGTACCCAAGGTCTTACTTTTTATAAGGCTTAATACCTAGACATACAGAAGAGGCAAAGTAAAGTACAAAATCTCATTGGTTGGTAGACCTTGATTTTGATCCTCCAGAAAGGCCAGAAATAATGTATCAGCAGGATGAGCAAAGGTCATCTCCACTGACTAAGTGGTCATAAGATGGGTTCCTCCCCATGTTTGGCGAGAGAGAATGATCTGGAGATACAAAAATAATTTTGGGTACTTTCCATGTCATATCAAAGCATCCCACCCATGCTAGATTTGGCCACAGTGGTTGCAGCAAAACAATGGAAATACCTTGGTCAGCATTCTTGTGGTCACTCAAGTGAACCTTATAACTGGTAAATAAGCTATGAACAGTAAAATCATAGTTTTTAAGTTTGAGGCCTATTATCTGATTCCTATAATATTCTTATATGATATATGTGAAATATACATTAATATATGTTATTCTTATACTAATATTAGTTGACTAGATTGACTAAATGTATATTTCCAGATGAGTATATCACTAATAATTGCTTATAATCATTCCACCTATGGAATCATACTAAAATGATTAATACTGATTGGAATAAAATAGGGGCCCAATTAATCATCTCAGCAGAAACAGTACAACAATTTACACAGTAATAGTAATATTAAAAAGAAAAACAACTTTGAAAGATTTGGCAACTCTGATCAACCAAAATTCCAAAGGACTCATGATGAAACATGTGGTCTATTTCCAGAGAGAGAGCTCGATGGACTCAGAGTACAGATTAAAAATTTTTCTTTTTTTCTCCTTTGAGACATGGTAATTCAGTAATTTCTTTTGCTTCAATCTATTTCTCTCTCTCCATACACACACACACACACACACACACACACACACACATACACACATACACACTCACATATACACACACATATATAAAGGGCTTTGTTTTTCTTGCCTTCTCAGTGGCTGGAGGAAGGGGAAGTGAAAGGGAAAGAATCTTGAACTAATAATAAAAGAAAATAGAATTTTTAAAAAGAAATTAAATTCCTTGAGGGCAAAACTTCATTTTTGTCTTACTATGTCCAAAGTTTAGCACATACTGGAAGATATGTATGCATGTATGTATGCTTATAGGTAAGTAGGTATATGTATGTATTTATACACATATACATTCATATATATACAGGCACACACACATATATCTGTGCATACATGCATTTTCTATCCTGTATTATACTCAACTGTACTGATTTTACATCCATTCATTCGTCACAATTTGAACCATAAATCCCTTGAGAGCTGGGAGCTTTTCACTTTTGTGTTTGTATCCCCAATGGCTTATATACTGCTTGGTACACAATAGGTACTTAATACATTTTTAAAAATTGAGTCACAAAATCATAGAATCACAGAATCTGGGAGTCGGAAAGGACCCCAGTGGCAGCTACTCCAAATCACAAACAGAAGGAAAACCATACTATCCTACACCTCACAAGTGATAATCCAATGTCTTATTGAAGACTTCCAAGAAGGGATAAACCACTATGCAGGAGGCAGCCTATTTCACTTTTGAACAGCTCTGACTATTAAGAAGTCTTTCCTGAGTTGAATCTACTTTTGCTTCTTTCTAACTTCTACTCATTACTCTTAGTTGTGCCATTCCGGGCCAGGCAGACTAAATCTAATCTCTCTTAACACATGACAGCCCTTTGAATGCTTGAAAATGGCAACTATATCTTCCTCCCCCTTAATCTTCTCTAGACTAAACATCCTTCAGTTCCTTCCAATAATTCACATGTGACATAGATTCAAGACCCTTCATCATCTGTCTTCCTTTGAATCTCTCCACCTTAGCAATAATTTCACTTTGAAAGAATTTAATAATGAAGTTGTTGGGGTTGTTTTTTGATATATTATATAATGAGGAATCAATGAAGACTTTTTTTAGCAAAGGGATCACATTAATCCAAAATATTTATTAAGCATTTCTATGCACTCTATAAATATTATCTCATTTGATCCTCACAACAATCCTGTGAGGTATGTACTGTTATCCCCATTTTACAATTGAGGAAACTGAGGCAGACAGAGAACACTTGTCCAGGTTCATTAGCTACTAAGTGTCTGAGGCTAGATTTGAACTCAGATCATCCTGATTTCAGGCCCAACACTATGCCACCTACCTACCCAAAAAGAATGTTCATGGACGGTGTTTCTAGACACAGACTTCCTATGTAAAAAGTGGGGAAGGAGGAATTTAGATTTCCTTGGTAGTATAGCCTTCTGTCCAGAGAAGAGAAATTTCCTGAGCCGCACCAGCCTTGGGAAATGCCTTGTGGGTGACTTCAAGTTCAAGAATTCTCAGGTTTGAGAATTTGGACATTAGAATTTCTAGAGAGAAGGGGAGTTTTCTGAACAACAACAACGCTCTTGGAGAAAGAAGAGAATCATCCACATAATTCCTGACCTTTTTAGACAACAAAGACACTCTATGTTGAGGAGTGGGAAGAAGAGAGCTGTACCTTGCCATTCCCTATCATCTGTTATTATAGTGAGTGATTCAAATACAGCACCTCCTAAGGGAAAAGAATCAGTAATTCAGTAGCATCCCAATCCCCAAATATGTTTACACTACTGGGGAATACAAACCATAGGACCACAGGGTCTTACTTTCAGTCTTGAAGAGACAGTTGGATTCTGTCAGGAAAAGGGATGCACCAGGAAGTCAAACAATCACACCAATGGCAACCCCAGATTCATTTCCTTCTGAGGAAGTTGTCTTTGGGTTCCTTTGGTCATTTGAATCTTCTGAGTTTTCTGGAAAAAGGTTTGAATTACTACCTTTAGTACCTATATAGGAATTGGGACCCTATTATCCACATTTGCAAAAACCAAGACAAGAACTATAGTTAAGTTATCTTTGGAGATTTTCCAGGAGAAAAGCTCAGGTAGGAACATGAGAAACCAAAGAAAGATAAAATGATCCCCTTTGATCAGCCTCCTAACTCCCTCCCCTCTCCCCCCACCTTGCCACACAGACACACACAGACATACACTCACACACACACACACACACACACATCTGAAAGGTCTGTGACAGGATTACTAATTACTAATTACCCTCTTTGGAAGGTACTAGCTCTGGTGTTAAAACATTATTATTGTTCTCATTATTCTTATATCAGATTCAGTTCATGTGTAAATGGTCTCTGGACAAGCTGTAATTTTTCTATTCTACTTTCATGTTTAATGTTCAGCAGACTATTTCACAGGTGGATAAAATTATTACCTTTTGTAATTGAATAACAGTGTTGGAATGTAAGCTCATCTTTTGCAAGCTCACTGAAAACATCTTTGGGACAATTCCAGTAGCAGATGGGAGGGTAGAGATAATATAGAATTAATCTCATTGCTATACAGTTCTTATTACTTCTACTAGGTCTCTCTCTCTTTTGGAGGTTTTCATAGTTCAGTAATTATTAGCATCCAAGATGGCAACATCTATTAACAACATCATTACTAATTTTTATGGGCCAATGTGATTTTCAGGAATTCAGGCAACCATTTTTCAAAATAAATTTTATTGATATATATTGCTTTTATATCACCTACATTTCCCAAGGTATTCTTCCCTGAGAGATGTCCCTCATAATGAAGAACCAAAAAGAAGGGAGAAATGTTCATCAAAACTAAACTACATATTGAAAAAGTCTAATGTTACATACAGTATTTCATAACCAAAGTCCACCTGCTCTACAAAGAAGAGAGGGCAGTACATTCTCATATCTTCTTCTTTGGAGCCAAGCTTAGCTAAATAGTTATACAGATTCAGCTTGGATTTTTCCCCCTTCCACTTAATTGTTATAATTATTGTGTAAATTATTTTCCTGGTTCTACTTGTTTTACTTTGTATCAGTTCATAAGACTCTTCCACTATTTCTCTGTATTCTTTATAGTCAACATTTTTTACAGCACAATTTTCCATTTTTCTATTTCTATTTTTCCAATTTCCATTTACAGCACAAAATTTCATTATATCACAATTTGTGTAGCTATTTCCTAATCAATGAATATCTAACTTGTTTCCACTTCTCTGCTCTCATTAAAAATGCTATTGTAAATATTTTGGTATATTTGGGTTTTTTTCTCTTTTGGGGGGTATCCGCCTGGCAGAATATCTGGGTCAAAGGGAATGGATATTTTATTCTTTGCATAATTCTAATTGCTTTCTTGCAGGGACGGATGAATTCACAACAGCTCTACCATCCATGCATTAAGCTGATGCACAAGAATTGTATCTGTGATAATACTTTGATTCTTGTATGGTTTACTTGTTGAATTTTCAAAGATCCTTTGGACTATGTATTTGTTATATGCAGATTTGTTCTTTTAAATTATTAAGGAAATTAAGGTTGAGCAAGCATCCTGAAAGAAGTTGTTCAAGCACAAGGGACCACGGTCAGTATTAAAAAAAAAAAAAAAGACCTGACAGTTACTACTAAAAACTAGAAAATATCTTAGAATACAATATTCCAAAAGAAAAAGACACAGGCTTACAATTACGACAGGTGAAATATGAAATAATAAAGGTTCGAGCTTCTGAGCATATTGATTTATTAACCAATGTATGCCATTTACATAACAAATCAGGATCAGGACTCCTTAGCTTGGTACTGTAACCCACATACAGAGGGAGACTGATTTTTATTCATTAAAAGAAAATAGTTAACAGGATATAAACCAGGATACAGTATTATGTAATTTGATTTATAAGTGGAAGAAAGATTAGGGACTTTCTGAGTTGAAAGTGTGGAGAGGTAGCAGGTGGACTTTCCTGGATATAAAACAGGATATCCCTCAATTCTCAAGATTAGCAAGCAGGTGGAATTTACAGGGAAATGGAATTTAAGTCTCAAAATGGAATCAGTTTTACAAGGTGGAATTAGTTCACACAATTTCTCAATTCTCCTTTTGATCCATGGAGGAGAGGACAGTGAATAATGTGCTTGTGCTTGCCCAGTCACCAGTGGAATGAAGCAGGGCTATGTACTTGCTCCCATGCTTTTTAGCATGAGGTTTTCAGCAATGTTGTCAGTGAGGACAAACATGACATCAAGCTCAGCTACCATACTGATGGTAAATTTAATTTGAAAAGGTTATAAACCAAGACTAAAGTGGAGGAAAATATGGTGTATGACTTTTTGTTCATAGATGATTGTGCTCAGTGCATCCTCTGAGATAAAACAGAATATAAACCGATTTTCTACTGCTTGGGTTGATTTGGTCCTAACAATTAACTCCAAGAAAATAGAGGTTCTCTACCAGCCAGCACCACAACATCCATACATGGATCCATCAGTTACAGCAAATGGAGAAATTTTGAATTCCGTGGATAACTTACCTTGGATATAACTTACTTTCCAAGGATATACAAATAGATGATGTGGTTGATGCATGCATTTCCAGAGCTAGCTCAGCATTTGGAAGGTTCCAAAAGGATACGTGGGAGAGAAGATGTTCTAGACCACCTGCCAAACTGGAGATCTACCAAGCTGTTGTATTAACATCATTGATGTATACCTGTAAAACCTGGACAGTTTACCAGCGCGATGTCAAAAAATTGAACCATTTCATTCAATTATCTTAGGCAGATTCTTAAGATTACCTGGCAAGACAAGGTATAAGACACTGAAGTACTCTCTAGAGCTAACTGCCAAGCATTCAAACTCTCCTGCAGAGAACACAACTCCAAAAGGCTGACCATGTTGTAATGCCAAATGTACCTTTGCCTAAAAGACTATTTTATGGAGAATTTACACAAGGCAGCCATTCACACGATGTTCAAAAGAAGTGATTCAAGGACACTTTTAAGATCTCTCTGAAGAATTTTGGCATTAATTGTGAGACAAGGAGACACTGGCACAGCATGGCTTACCTATACCAAAGAATTGTGCCCTGTTACCAAAGCAGAATTGCAGTAGCTGGAAAGAAACGTAAGATATACAAAATTAGAGACATTTCCCTGCCAAATAGTCATGCAAGCCAACCTATAGCTTTGACAAGAAATGTTTTAATTTTGGAGGAGGGCAGGGCAATTGGGGTTAAGTGACTTGTCCAAGGTCACACAGCTATTACGTGTTAAGCATCTGAGGCCAGATTTGAACTCAGGTCAGTTCACTGTACCACCTAGCCACCCCAAGGGATTTTTTTTTTTTAGTCCTATGTTCTCAAGCTTCAGTATTTTCAAATATTACAACATGTGGCCAGCAGGGCTCATAAGATATTATGATCCAGCCTAAACACAAAGTCTCAAAGGACCTCACAGATAAGGATATCTTAATTGGTCTGTGCAACTGTTTTCCCCAAATAGCAAATTATTATCTATTTTAAAACAACATATACCCCATTAAATATTTAACAGTTTTCAAATATCTATTTTTATCACATTCTTTCAACAGCTCAATTTAACAGCATCCAGATTCAGAAAGGTTATCTAAGAGCATCTCTGACAATTGTTTCTCAAACTTGACAATATAAGAAAAATTGTTTAGAAACACAATGATCATGTATTTAAAACATGAAACAAAACTAATTACAAGTCAGGTGATTTCAATTCGGCTGAATACGGGCCTGTATCCCACCAGTTAGAGGAGGGGTCTAGGAAAGGTCTTGATGGGAGTGGCCAGTAGGCTGAAGTGACTAGAGTTCAGATTCTGGGAACCAAAAGAACGGGGTTTAGATAGGACAAGGTGAGAAGCAGTGAGAGGCAACCCGGAGGTAACAGAGGATGGAGGCCTCTGCGAGGTTAAGGATAACAGAAAATTGGGTATAGTGATAATGAAAAGCCAGTTGAAGGGATTGTGGCCTCAGACCAAGGCCAGATCAAGTGGGAAGATTCAAGGAGAGTTCAAAGAGGTTTCCAGAGCCTGTACCATGTCACTGATGGGGTATGGAATCTGGGAACCCCCTTGAAACTTCCCACTTGATCTGGAGTTCCCTAGAGGCCAAAAGCCTTCTGTTATCAATATGAGTGAATCTCTGTTATCCTTAACCTAGCCTAGCCCTTCAATGTCTGTTATCTCCAGGTAGCCTTCAGCTAGCTCTCACCCTTGATCCTAACAATATCTATAAAATCTGTTACCCTTAAATTAGCCTAGCCTTCCATTGTTGGTTATCTCCTGATTGCCTCCTCCTATTTCCCACCCTGGATCCCATCAAAATCCCATTCTCTTAGTTCATGGTTCAGTCCCATTAAGATCGTTCTTAGACTCCCCCTCAAGATCCTCCCTAGACCCCTCCTTCCAGACTACTAGACCACCCCTAGATCCCTCCCACAGTCTTTCTGTATATAAGATTCATCTTGGCTCAATGAAGTGGCAGAGATTCAAAGTCTGTGTCTAGATTGTCCTGACCCACTTGTCAATACAAGCATTCCAAATGCTCAGGCTCCTTAAGAGTCTACCCAATATGGTGCATCTTTAATAAACTTTGTTTTACTTTGGCTGAGAGATGGTTTGAGTCGAATTCATTTGACTGGACCTGGCATTTTGATATTTTGGGGTCCTGAGCATCCCTATAAACCCAAACTTCAACATCACCACATCATAATTAAGTTTCAGGACAAATCTCAACCAAGTTAAATCTGGATTTATAACCACAAAATCAAAATCTCAATTTTCCAGAGCTATTAGGAACCCAAACTTTAAAATTTAGAGCCTAGAGTTAGCAATTAGCTCATTTTCAAAGGTTCATGATAGCACTTTTAGCTTTCTAATGAGGTGTAGGCTCTGGGATCCCCCTTGAGCTCTCCTTGAATCTTTGAGGTACATGCTCTGGGAAACCCCTCGAAGTCTGATTGAATCCTCCCCCTTGATGGGCATTTGCAAATGCCATAAGTATTTCATTGTGGCTGGGCCCAAACCTCTGTTACTAGCCTGGCCCTCCATTGTCCATCTGCTTCCTGCCCTTGAACCTATCAAAATATCAATTCATTGACCTCATTGCATTGGTCATTGGTCATTTTCTTGATTTGTAGAAATTTGTGGCATTGTAAATGAATTAGAGACCAAATTTGTAACTATAAATAGTAATTTTACTGTAAGTTTCCAAATTACGGTAACTGCTAAAAACATCTTAGATTTTAGAAGTTTGCAGATTAAGCTTAAGCACCTCTCTCCCTTTTCCACATTGACCTCATTAACTCCTCCTGAAGACCCTCCTCAAACTCATTACTGGAGTCTGACCTCATTGACTCCTCCTGAAGACCCTTCCCAAACTCCTCCTCCAGACCACCCCTAGATTCCTCTGTATATAAGAATCCCATCTTCCCTTCATGTTCTGTGAGAGTGCCACAGAATGCCCTAGCACAGACTTACTCTGTCCTGTTTGCCCAATGCAAGGCATCACAGATACCTAGGCTCCCTAAAAGTCTATTCAATATGGCGAACTTGAACTTTCAATAAACTTTGTTTTTCTTTGACTGAGAAATCTTGACTGGAATTCTCTCTGCAGAACCCGGCATGTTGGTAGTTTGGGGTCTCAGGCAACCCTTACCCTGCTTTGGAGCTCAGAAATTTTCAAAAGTTTGGGATACATCCTTAGAATGGTCTTTCAGGGGCAGAGTAATATATTTCCCAATCATATCCAAAACTATCTAAAGAACTATTCTTCACTCACTGTATTTCTCCTTTGTAATTTAACACAAAATTTTTGTTACCATTTTGGCTCCTTTGGTGACCTTGCTTCTAATTTATCTAAAGAATTCTGTTATAAAAGGCTCTGAAAATTCTACTCCAGCCTTTCCAAAAGACATTTATAGCTCTTGATAACTTTCCCCAAACCTCCCAATGTGGTGAATATCTCCATTATTAAGAACTGAGTCCAGGTCCTCATGATTGTAGGGGTGGGATAAGTGTTCCCACATGACTATGGGTGGGGTTTGTTAGTCTTTCCTTAGGAGCCCCTCTTTCTTATAAATCTCCCTTTCCATATTTAATTAAATTTCACTTATTTTTAAGTCACTTCCTGATATAAATAAGCTTGTATCTTTTCATGGTCAGGAAAGAGTTAATAATGGGCAGTTCTTAAGCAACAGATACATATTTTTTCTAATCAGTGAAACTGTTTTCCTTCCTTGCACAAAAACAATAGTTCTTTCAATCTCCAGAAAAACCGAGATAACTCTTTGTAACTTTCACTCTCAAAATCTTATTCTTATTTTTCCTTAAGACAAATTCTACAGAGCAGTACCCTGAAATTCACTAAGGTATTTCAACATTTGTTAAACTTCTGCTAAGTGAGTTATCAGATAGGACAAAGAGAAGGGGGTAAATTCCTTATTTAGCACTTGCCTCAAATCTACTTATCTCAATGGAATCAACTCTTCTCAGACCTCTATCCCGGCTCCAAATCCTTCCCTCCAGAAAAGGGAAAGAGGCACTTAAGCTTAATCTGCAAACTTCTAAAATCTAAGATGTTTTTAGCAGTTACCTTAATTTGGAAACTTACAGTAAAATTACTATTTATAGTTACAAATTTGGTCTCTAATTCA